>CM042414.1:1972679-2195179 GCA_023634145.1 Thymallus thymallus
TTTTTGCCAGAGCCCTATGGCTCAGTTAAATCGACCTGCTTTGCTTCAGGACCATTGGATCAGGATGGGGAGACTTAATTAATCAGAAGCCCATGACAAGCTGTTAGCTGTTATCAGGAGCTCTCCAACACTAATCAAACTAGTTGACAAACACCACAGCTGATAGCTAACGTTTAGGCAGAGGTTCAGTACTGTATTAGGTTCAGGGATTACAGAACTGTATGTGATGTTCATCTACTCTGTTGTAAAATACTGTATGTACTGAATGGCAATCAATTCACGTTGTAAAAAAGGTGTGGGAAGGTATTACTTGTTCACTTGCTTTAATGTGCATCTCTCCGTAGCTGATCCTCGGTTTCCACAATGAGGGCTAGCTACACATCCACAACCCACCCGCTGTTCCAAACTTCTTCTAAAGGCTTTTGGCTAGAGAACGAAATCCCTACTACCCCAGCCCCCTCGTTGGCACGGCACAATGAAATCTACCCATCAATAACACTGTGTTTAAAGAATACACACTGCCTGGTGACTTCCATAAAGTACAGCCTGGGAAGGAGGATCTAAATAAATGAATGAATGAATGACAAAACGAATGCTTTCTGTATACTTGAACAGCTACAATTTAAGGTATTAGTTTCACAATTCAATGATGTCCTACTGAATAGAAGATCTGAGACTGAGCTAGCCAGGCAGCCTAATAGCAGTAGAAGCTCTTAGTCTTAACTCACAGGCTTCAGCTACATGTTTCAGCTACATACTTCAGCTACATGCTTTAGATATAGCCTTCAGCTGCAGGCTTCAGCTGCAGGCTTCAGCTGCAGGCTTCAGCTACAGGCACAGCCACAGGCTTAAGCTTTTGGGGCCCCCAAGTGGTTCAGTGGTCTAAAACACTGCATCTCAGTGCTAGAGGCGTCACTACAGACAACCTGGTTCAAATCCAGGCTGTATCACAACCGGCCGTGATTGGGAGTCCCATAGGGCGGCGCACAATTGGACCAGCGTTGTCCGAGTTTGGCTGTTGTAGTCCGTCATTGTAAATAAGAATTTGTTCTTAACTAACTCAAATGCAGGTCCACAGACACATGACAATGAGCAGTTAGATAACTCTCATTTCACCCAGACTATAAACACCTTAAGATGAAGAGTTAGTCTCTAAACATTTAGACAAAATACCACTGCAGTGAAAATGCACTTCTCAAAATATATTATAAAATATATAAGGAATTGTGAAAAACTGAATTGAAATGTATTAGGCTAAGGTGTATGGAAACTTCCGACTTAAACTGTACATTTAAACTCAGTTTTTCACAATTCCTGACATTTAATCCTAGTAAAAATTCCCTGTCTTAGGTCAGTTAGGATCACCACTTTATTTTAAGAATGTGAAATGTCAGAATAATATTAGAGAGAATGAATGATTTATTTCAGCTTTTATTTCTTTCATCACATTCCCAGTGGGTCAGAAGTTTACATACATTCAACTAGTATTTGGTAGCATTGCCTTTAAATTGTTTAACATGGGTCAAACGTTTCTGGTAGCCTTCCACAAGCTTCCCACAATAAGTTGGGTGAAATTTGGCCCATTCCTCCTGACAGAACTGGTGTAACTGAGTCAGGTTTGTAGGCCTCCTTGCTGGCACATGCTTTTTGAGTTCTTCCCACAAATGTTCTATAGGATTGAGTTCAGGGCTTTGTGATGGCCACTCCAATACCTTGACTTTGTTGTCCTTAAGCTATTTTGCCACAACTTTGGAAGTATGCTTGGGGTCATTGTCCATTTGGAAGACCCATTTGCGACCAAGCATTAACTTCCTGACTGATGTCTTGAGATGTTGCTTCAATATAGCCACATCATTTTCCTTCCTCATGATGCCATCTATTTTGTGAAGTGCACCAGTCCCTCCTGCAGCAAAGCACCCCCACAACATGATGCTGCCACCCCCGTGCTTCACGGTTGGGATGGTGTTCTTCGGCATGCAAGCCTCCCCCTTTTTCCTCCAAACATAATGATGGTCATAATGGCCAAACAGTTCTATTTGTGTTTCATCAGACCAGAGGACATTTCTCTAAAAAGTATGATCTTTGTCCCCATGTGCTGTTGCAAACCGCAGTCTGGCTTTTTAATGGTGGTTTTGGAGCAGTGGCTCCTTCCTTGCTGAGCAGCCTTTCAGGTTATGTCGATATAGGACTCGTTTTACTGTGGATATAGATACTTTTGTACCTGTTTCCTCCAGCATCTTCACAAGGTCCTTTGCTGTTGTTCTGGGATTGATTTGCACTTTTCTCACCAAAGTAAGTTCATCTCTAGGAGACAGTTAGTGAATTATAAGTGAAATAATCTGTGTGTAAACAATTGTTGGAAGAATTACTTGTGTCATGGACAAAGTAGATGTCCTAACCGACTTGCCAAAACTATAGTTTGTTAACATGAAATCTGTGGAGTTTTAATGACTTCAACCTCAGTGTATGTAAACTTCCAACTTCAACTTTATATACTGTATTCTATAGTATTCGACTGTATCTTAGTCCATGCTGCTCTGACATCACTCGTCCATATATGTATATAGTCTTAATTAATTCGTTACTTAGATGTATGTGTATTGGTTATATGTTGTGTAACTGTTAGATATTACTCTTAGATAGTACAGCACTGTCGGATCTAGACACACAAGCATTTCGCTAAACCCGCAATAATATCTGATAAACACGTGTATGTGACCAATAACATTTGATTTGATTTGATTAATCTGTTCTGATCCTCCACTGCTCACGCTGCAGCACTCTGATCCTCACTGACACCTAAATGGGATGAACTAAACCCTTACTAGTTGTTGTTGTACTGCTGTGGTTCTTCATTGACTGAAGGCTACATCCTGTTTATCTCTTTCACTTAGCTAGGCTTAGACCCACTCACAGATCTGTAATCCACCCACCCATCCATTGTCATGTACTGTATAAGCCTACTCAGCTCAGGGTATCCTGTCCCTATCTTATCTATGCATATCCTAATCACTGTTTTGTGTTTGTCTTAACTATTAATCTGATCTGATCCTTCAACAACTCCTTGTTTAATAGGAAGTTTTTTGATTTCTCTTGTCTATCGACTATGATCCTTGTTGTGTTGTTGTGATCAAGGCTCTAAAGCCCATGAACCTTGCTGTGTTATTGTTGTGATCAAGGCTCTAACGACCATGATCCTTGTTGTGTTGTGAATAAGGCTCTAATGCCGATGATCCTTGATGTGTGGTTGGTGTGATTAAGGCTCTAACGACCATGATCCTTTGCTCAGCTAACTGCTCTCCATCCAGGGTGCTGCACTGAGAATGACCCTGTACATTTTCTTTCTTCATTTAGCAGAGACTCTTATTCAGAATGACATACAGTTGAGATTCTTTTAGCAGACAGTCTTATCCAGAACAACTTACATTAGCGAGTAAATACATTATCATACGTTTTCGTACTGGTCCCCCTGTGGGGATCTAACCCACAACCCTGGCGTTGCAAGTGCAACGCCCTACCAACTGAGCCACACGGGACAACCTATAACTCTCAACGTGTGTGTATATATATATATATATATGTTCATGTCATATATATATATATAGTAGGGTGTTAAGAAAGGCAGAAGACACATTTCAGTAACAATAAAGTATCTATTATATTCTGCTTTGCTCTGGTCCCATCCTTCGTGTTAATGGACTGAGTGTTAAAGCTGATAATATACTGGCGATTTTTGGGGCAATATTGCCAGCAATGGTTGACGGCAACAGGGTGGGGTGAGTAGGGTGAGACACTACAGCAACGATGTGGCAATGAGCAACATGGACATGAATAATAGATTTCATACGTACATCAAATATAAAACTGTCCTCATTCATTGACTTTTCTCCTATAGCTTGTTATTGCCTGTTGACTGTCACATCTGTCCTGAAATTCAACATCCATTCAACCTACTAGACCAGACAAAGATAGATTTAGCAAACTCTTTACTTCATAATCATAAGCTACAAAGATGTGAATGGTATTAAGCTACTGCAGCGAGACAGCTAGTTACACATACAAAACAATATCTAAAAAGTAAAAACGAAATGTAAATGGTTATAGCTAGCTAACAATCAATGTGACTAGCTAGCTAATTCAACCAGTTGGTTCCATTGACTATACATGGGCTTGGATTAGCATGCTAATATATTAGCATGCTACCCAGAACGGATATTTTTATCAGTTAAACATGAAACTGAACACATTATGTATGTATGTATGTATGTATGTATGTATGTATGTATGTATGTATGTATGTATGTATGTATGTATGTATGTATGTATGTATGTATGTATGTATGTATGTATGTATGTATAACATATCATTATCAAATTTTATAGTGAGGAAACATTTGATACATGAATTGCCAACATTTCACTACAACGGGAGTAGATTCTCTCAGCTCGGGAGTAGATTCTCTCAGCTCAAGACTGATCAAAAAAACAATATCTGCGCTCTGATTGGAGGATTCCTAAAAATTCCCCACTAGGAAGCATTGCCCAGATTATGGGCACTGGTCCAACGTAGTTCACTATATAGGGAATATCTATGGCTCCCCGCTCTTCGTACTGGGTGACTTCAACCTCCCGACGTCTGCATTCGATACATTTCTTTCCAACTCTTTCTTTCCCCTCGTTTGACCTCACCCTTTCCAAGTCACCTCCCTCTCACAAGGCAGGCAATTTGAGTGACAATGACATGAACATGTTTCACCATGACATTAATGTGAGCATTATAATATGTAGGGTTTGGCCATTTCCAGATGTTCATATTGTCATACAAGCCTTCTCTTATTTACGGTATTACCGGCAAATTTCCATGAAGGCTGCTAACTAAATATGCTAATGACCACATTTATAAGCAAATAAATATAGATAGAAGTTGTACAAAATAAAATTAAGAAGCATGTGTACGGAATCTGTCTGTCTGGAGTCGCTAGGGCAACGGGCTGCCTGCTCTGCTCAGAGAAGAGGGGGGAGGAGCAAACCTGTGTCTTTCTGGAGTCGCTAGGGCAACGGGCTGCCTGCTCTGCTCAGAGAAGAGGGGGGAGGAGCAAACCTGTGTCTGTCTGGAGTCGCTAGGGCAACGGGCTGCCTGCTCTGCTCGGAGAAGAGGGGGGAGGAGCAAACCTGTGTCTGTCTGGAGTCGCTAGGGCAACGGGCTGCCTGCTCTGCTCGGAGAAGAGGGGGGAGGAGCAAACCTGTGTCTGTCTGGAGTCGCTAGGGCAACGGGCTGCCTGCTCAGAGAAGAGGGGGGAGGAGCAAACCTGTGTCTGTCTGGAGTCGCTAGGGCAACGGGCTGCCTGCTCTGCTCTGAGAAGAGGGGGGAGGAGCAGACGGCCCGAGAACTGAGAGGAGAAACAGACTAATGTTGTGCTTCAGGCACACTTCTGAACTCGGATGAGACTTCAGAACAGGCATTCTATCTGCAGACAGTGCTTTGACTGATCTGTGGATACTTTTCTCTGGTACTTTTCTTGGTGTAGCCAGCCTACTTTTCTCTGGTACTTTTCTTGGTGTAGCCAGCCTACTTTTCTCTGGTACTTTTCTTGGTGTAGCCAGCCTACTTTTCTCTGGTACTTTTCTTGGTGTTGCCAGCCTACTTTTCTCTGGTACTTTTCTTGGTGTAGCCAGCCTACTTTTCTCTGGTACTTTTCTTGGTGTAGCCAGCCTACTTTTCTCTGGTACTTTTCTCGGTGTAGCCAGCCTACTTTTCTCAGGTAAAATTCAAGATGAACTTTAAGCAAAACATTAGGAAATGTATCTGGCTACATTCTCTCTAAGATAAACATTAGAAACATGTTGGCCATGCATAGTTTTTGCAAAAAATACCTTGATTTTCATTGTAAGCTCATTTACTTGTGTGACTGCCAGCCAAATAGTGTTGTCATCTGATGAAGATAAAGCTCGGTACATGATACATAGAGCGGCAGTATGAAAAAGTATAGAAATACAAGATATCTGGAGTGCAAAAAAGCTATAAAAAGACATTGCATAGTATGGGTGGTTGGCTGAATATGTACACTATACATTGGTGGATGTTGGATGGTTAACTATACTATACAGGTCGATGGCAGAGAAATACTTCAGTAGCTAAAAATGCGAATGATATGAGCGAGGGAAATAATAGTTTACTTAATAGACAGACTGGTTAAATGAACAGGTAAGTGAATATTTTGCATGGTTAGATTAGCTGTACAGGTAAGTATACAGTTATATTTACAGATAAGTGAATACTTGCATGGTTACACAAACTGTACAGGTAAATGACAGGAAGAGATACTTTAATAGCTAAATGTGTGTATGATATCATTTGGGGTAATAATAGTAATTCCCTTAAAATACAGTCCTTAGTGCGCAGGGTTTAATTACAGACAACTGCACGTATTGCACATTCGATATACTAAAAGCAATGAGAAAAGGTGCAACTGGCAGGATACTAATATGCATTCCTGAGTGAATGCCTACTTAAGTTAGGTCCAAGAATTACTTACAATATTGCACGTGATATGATATAACAACTGTACATGAGTATGTATATACAGACCTGTATGAATAAATAGGTCCTGAGTGAATGAGTGCTGACGGACCAGAGTTACTCACGGATGGATGCATAATTGTTAAACTAGGTCGTAGCACCCCAACAGTTCCAGATCTATGTTGCCGACGGCACGGCACCCCGGTGAGGCATTATATAGTCTAATAGCCGCCGGCAGGAAGGACCTCCTGTAGCGCTCTCTGGCACACCGTGGTGGGATCAGTCTGTGACTGAAAGTGCTCCTCTGCGTCATAACCATAGCGTGCAGAGGGTGGGTGACGTTGTCCATGATGGCCAGCAGTTTGGCCAGGATCCGTCTCTCCGCCACCTCCTCTAGAGTGTCAAGGCTCATCCCCAGGACAGAGCTAGCCTTCCTGATCAGCTTATTTACCCGAGAAGCATCACCGGCTTTGATGTTTGCTCCCCAGCACACCACTGCAAAAAAGATGGCACTGGCCCCACCACAGACTGGTAGAACGTATGCAGTAGTTTACTGCACACGTTGAAGGACCTGAGCCTCCTCAGAAAGTAGAGTCGGCTCTGGCCCTTTTTGTACAGGGCCCCGGTGTTACCAGCCCATTCCAGCCTGTTGTCCATATGGACTCCCAGGAACTTGTATGACCCAACCATTTCCACATCCATCCCCTGTATAGGGACTGCAGTCAGTTGTGCCTTGGTTCTCCTGAAGTCCACCACCATCTCCTTTGTTTTGCTGATGTTGAGCTGAAGGTGGTTCTGCTCACACCACAACACAAAGTCACTGATTGTGCTCCTGTACTCCTCCTCCTGCCCACCCCTAATGCACCCTACAATAGCAGAGTCATCCGAGAACTTCTGTAGGTGGCATGTTTCAGAGTTATATCTAAAGTCTGAGGTGTAGAGGGTGAACAGGAAGGGGGACAGGACCGTTCCCTGGGGCGGCCCCTGTGTTGCTAACTGCCCGTTCTGACACACAGCTCTGTAGTCGCACAAATTGTGGCCTACCGGTCAGGTAGTCCGTGACCCAGGAGACTAAGGGTGCTTCCACTTTCATCCTCCTCATCTTCTCACCCAGTAGCAGGGGCTGAATGGTATTGAAGGCACTGGAGAAGTCAAAAAACATAACCCTCACAGTGCAACCTGGTGAGAGTAGGCCCTCTGCAGAAGGTAGATGATAGCATCATCCACCCAGATGTTGTGCTGGTATGTGAACTGCAGGGGGTCCAGTGATGTACACACCAGGGGTCTGAGGTGAGCGAGGACTAACCTTTCCATGATGTGGGATGTTAGCGCTACAGGTCTGAAGTCATTCAGGACAGTGGGGTGTGCCTTCTTGGGCACTGGGACGAGGCAGGATGTTTTCCACAGCACAGGGACCCTTTCTAGGCTCAGGCTAAGGTTGAAGCGACTCTGGAGTATACCACACAGTTGGTCAGCACAGACCCTAAGCACCCTTGGGCTGATGCCATCAGGGCCCGCCGCTTTCCACTGATGTAGTCTCTCCAGCTCTCTCTTCACTTGATTGGTGGTGAAAGCCAGCCCAGGTGGGGAGGTGGGGGGAAGGGGGGGTGTTGAGGATCAGTCCAGGGGGAGCAGGGGCGGAGGTGGGGTCACTGATTGTCTCAACAGAGGTGTTGTGAGCAAAGTGGGGGTGGGACAGCCGTGAGGGTGTGTGGTCTGGGGAGCTGGAGGGGAGGTGGACAGGGCCAGTATCAAACCTGTTAAAAAATTGGTTCAGCTCATTGGCTCTGTCCTGGGTCCCCTCCGTCTGCCCACTGTTTGACTTTTTGAAGCCAGTGATATTTCTCATACCCTTCCACACCTCTCTCACCTGGCTCTGCCTCAGCTTGTCCTCCATCTTCTCCTTATATGTGGAAGAGCGGTGCCATTATATTGTTGTGGAAGAAAGATGTGCCATTATATTGTTGTGGAAGAAAGATGTGCCATTATATTGTTGTGGAAGAGAGATTTGCCGATTACAATGTTGTGGAACTGTACTGTCAACTGTGGGACCTTATATAGACAGGTTATATAGACAGGTTATACACACCCTGAGATGTTTCACCTGTTGTCTTGTCTCCGCCCCCACCAGGTGTTCCCTATTCACCATTAGTCCCCTGTTTATTTAACCCCTGTTCTCTGTCCTGTCAGTTGCCAGATCGTCTTGTCCCGTACAGTCGTTTCCAGCGTTCCATGTTACCAGTGTTTTCCCTGTTACCTGTGTTCAGTCCTGTGTTTTCCCCGGTGTCGATATCTGCCTGTTCTACCCGACTACGAGCCTGCCTACTCCTGTGTACCTCAGCCCTTCTGCCTCGACTATCGCCTTCTGCCTGTCCACCGACCAACGAGCCTGCCTACCCCAGTGTACCTCTGCCGTGCTATCCTGTTGCCAACCCATGCCTGTCCTTCGACTACGAGATTGTTTATCCAATAAACATAATTTATTCTATTGGAATCTACTCTGCCTCTGTGTCCGCATTTGGGTCCACCTGCCTGCATTGTGTCATGTGTGCCTTTCCAAATAATGTCCAATCCATTGAATTTCCCACAGGTGGACTCCAATCAAGTTGTAGAAACATCTGAAAGATGATCAATGGAAAGTCACCCAGTAAAATACTACATGAGTAAAACATTGAATAACAGATTCACTACATGGAACAACAGATAGTCCTTACTGCTATTAGACCATACAAACACATTGAATAACAGATTCACTACATGGAACAACAGATAGTCCTTACTGCTATTAGCCCATACAAACACATTGAATAACAGATTCACTACATGGAACAACAGATAGTCCTTACTGCTATTAGACCATACAAACACATTGAATAACAGATTCACTACATGGAACAACAGATAGTCCTTACTGCTATTAGCCCATACAAACACATTGAATAACAGATTCACTACATGGAACAACAGATAGTCCTTACGCTCAGAGAGAGAGAGAGAGAGAGAGAGAGAGAGAGAGAGAGAGAGACGGACAGAGAGAGAGAGAGAGAGAGAGAGAGAGACGGACAGAGAGAGAGAGAGAGAGAGAGAGAGAGAGAGAGAGAGAGAGAGAGAGAGAGAGAGAGACGGACACAGACAGACACAGACAGACAGAGAGAGAGGCAGACAGAGAGAGACAGACAGAGACACAGACACAGACAGACAGACAGACAGACAGACAGACAGACAGACAGACAGACAGACAGACAGACAGACAGACAGACAGACAGACAGACAGACAGAGACAGACAGACAGACAGACATAGATTTATGTTTGCATATTCTGATAGCACTAAATCCTTCTGGCTCTAATTGATGAAACACCCAGATGGTCTCAGGGGTGTTTTTAGTCATGGCTTCTTTGGGAGACCAACACCACATCTCTATCAGGCAAGAACAGGAGAGCCAGAGAAGCTGTATCTGGTTTAATATGCCCTGTAACCAACACTGTGCCCTCAGACCTCAGAATCATAATGACTTTACAGTCTCTGTGATTGATCTGGTATCACAAATCCTCTACATAATGAAGGCCTGTTTACCTTTGTACCCTGCAGCCTTGTTGTGTTTTACTACCAGACTTTCTCCTGCTTAAATCCCTATTTGAAGGTACCGTAGGTAACCAAGCGTCATTACGGCCTGGAGAATATACAGATATAACCAGACGGTAATCTGGAGCGTTGAATCGAATTGGTACGCTCCGTACCTCAAGGTGAATAGATGTGTTTGTTTACAGACATAAAGCTGCGTCCCAAATGGCACCTTATCCCCTATGTAGTGCACTACGTTTGACCAGGACCCATAGAGTTGTCCCATAATGCACTAAATAGGGAATAGGGTGCCATTTGTGACACAGCCATAGACACAGATAGAGCAAAGTACAGTAAAGGTATGTTGCTCTGTGTGTTGAATAGAAGACTTTCTCATTGTTTGTGGAGGCAGATGGTTGAGGAGTAACTCATATGGATTAGGGTTAGTTGGCCTGAGAAGAGTTTACGCCAACTGTAGCGCTCCTTAACCAAGATCTGCTACTGTAGCGCTCCTCAACCAAGATCTGCTACTGTAGCGCTCCTCAACCAAGATCTGCTACTGTAGCGCTCCTCAACCAAGATCTGCTACTGTAGCGCTCCTCAACCAAGATCTGCTACTGTAGCGCTCCTCAACCAAGATCTGCTACTGTAGCGCTCCTCAACCAAGATCTGCTACTGTAGCGCTCCTCAACCAAGATCTGCTACTGTAGCGCTCCTCAACCAAGATCTGCTACTGTAGCGCTCCTCAACCAAGATCTGCTACTGTAGCGCTCCTCAACCAAGATCTGCTACTGTAGCGCTCCTCAACCAAGATCTGCTACTGTAGCGCTCCTCAACCAAGATCTGCTACTGTAGCGCTCCTCAACCAAGATCTGCTACTGTAGCGCTCCTCAACCAAGATCTGCTACTGTAGCGCTCCTCAACCAAGATCTGCTACTGTAGCGCTCCTCAACCAAGATCTGCTACTGTACCGCTCCTCAACCAAGATCTGTATTACATGGTATTACAATATTATATTACAATATTAAACATCACTAATAATATTACCATGTACAATATTAAACATCACTAATAATAATACCATGTACAATATTAAACATCACTAATAATATTACCATGTACAATATTAAACATCACTAATAATATTACCATGTACAATATTAAACATCACTAATAATATTACCATGTACAATATTAAAACATCACTAATAATATTACCATGTACAATATTAAACATCACTAATAATATTACCATGTACAATATTAAAACATTACTAATAATATTACCATGTGCAATATTAAAACATCACTAATAATATTACCAGGTACAATATTAAAACATCACTAATAATATTACCATGTACAATATTAAAACATCACTAATAATATTACCATGTGCAATATTAAAACATCACTAATAATATTACCATGTACAATATTAAACATCACTAATAATATTACCATGTACAATATTAAACATCACTAATAATATTACCATGTACAATATTAAACATCACTAATAATATTACCATGTACAATATTAAAACATCACTAATAATATTACCATGTACAATATTAAACATCACTAATAATATTACCATGTACAATATTAAACATCACTAATAATATTACCATGTACAATATTAAACATCACTAATAATATTACCATGTACAATATTAAACATCACTAAAAATATTACCATGTACAATATTAAAACATCACTAATAATATTACCATGTACAATATTAAAACATCACTAATAATATTACCATGTACAATATTAAACATCACTAATAATATTACCATGTACAATATTAAAACATCACTAATAATATTACCATGTGCAATATTAAACATCACTAATAATATTACCATGTACAATATTAAAACATCACTAATAATATTACCATGTACAATATTAAAACAGAGGAGAGGAGAGGAGAGGAGAGGAGAGAGAGAGAGAGAGAGAGAGAGAGAGAGAGAGAGAGAGAGAGAGAGAGAGAGAGAGGAGAGGAGAGGAGAGGAGAGGAGAGGAGAGGAGAGGAGAGGAGAGGAGAGGAGAGGAGAGGAGAGGAGAGGAGAGGAGAGGAGAGGAGAGGAGAGGAGAGGAGAGGAGAGGAGAGGAGAGGAGAGGAGAGGAGAGGAGATGAGAGGAGAGGAGAGGAGAGGAGAGGGAGCATTAGGCGGTCGACTCTGGAGTCCTTATGTCATGAAGAGAGGGGTGAGGACAGGGGAAGAGAGGAGAGGAGAGGGGAGGAAAGAAATATGACTTACCAGATTCTTCAACACAGAGAGAGGAGAGAGGTCGGCCAGTCACAGTCACTACAGGATCACAGAGGGGCCAATCACAGGGTCAGACACCTTGACAGACAGACAGACAGACAGACAGACAGACAGACAGACAGACAGACAGACAGACAGACAGTTAGATAAACAGTCAGACAGTCAGATAAACAGTCAGTCAGACAGTACATCAGTCAGTCAGATAAACAGTCAGTCAGATAAACAGTCAGTCAGACAGTCCATCAGTCAGTCAGACAGTCAGATAAACACAAACTGATTTAGAAAGCTGTTAATAAAATAAAAATGTATATTTCTTGAAATTGTCAGAGAAGATTACATTACTTACTACAGAATATATAATTTCTATTACAGAAAGTTTCAACTAAAATACTTTTGACTGCATGGAGAGAAAAGATCTCATTGAGGAGGTAGTCTATTTGTGGTAATGTTTGTCTATGTGTGCCCTATATCCTGAATAAATAAATATGATATTATAATATAATCCAGGTAGGTAAGTATGGGGACAGGGTGGGGTGGACTAGCTTAGTGTCTCCAGGGCCCTGGGATGTGTTCCCTCCCTGTTCAGGGACCCTTTTGTTCTGTGATAAATTGACGTTGTCAGTTTCCCACGTTGCCGTGTTGTGGGGTAATACTACAGGGAGCAGAGGCTCACTCAACAACAACGGCTTTTCTTGTTGTTTTCTTTTCATACACACACACACACACACACACACACACACACACACACACACACACACACACACACACACACACACACACACACACACACACACTACAGTAACTCTGAACTTCTAATTCTAGAAGCAAACGTAACGGATGTAGCCTATGGACTCATTCACCCCCAGAACAGTGTCTTAGTATTGTTCTATTACAGGGGAGACTCTATCAGGTTCTCTCCCTGCTTGAAAGGTTCCAGCCATCTATTACAGGGGAGACTCTATCAGGTTCTCTCCCTGCTTGAAAGGTTCCAGCCATCTATTACAGGGGAGACTCTATCAGGTTCTCTCCCTGCTTGAAAGGTTCCAGCCATCTATTATAGGGGAGACTCTATCAGGTTCTCTCCCTGCTTGAAAGGTTCCAGCCATCTATTATAGGGGAGACTCTATCAGGTTCTCTCCCTGCTTGAAAGGTTCCAGCCATCTATTATAGGGGAGACTCTATCAGGTTCTCTCCCTGCTTGAAAGGTTCCAGCCATCTATTATAGGGGAGACTCTATCAGGTTCTCTCCCTGCTTGAAAGGTTCCAGCCATCTATTACAGGGGAGACTCTTTCAGGTTATCTCCCTGCTTGAAAGGTTCCAGCCATCTATTACAGGGGAGACTCTTTCAGGTTCTCTCCCTGCTTGAAAGGTTCCAGCCATCTATTACAAGGGAGACTCTTTCAGGTTCTCTCCCTGCTTGAAAGGTTCCAGCCATCTATTACAGGGGAGACTCTTTCAGGTTCTCTCCCTGCTTGAAAGGTTCCAGGTCGCAGTGTGATCCAGTATTTATACTGCCATGAGCATTAATGTCCAAGAATTACAGTTTTTTAACAATCGCTAGGACCCATTTCTCAATACTTAGGTCACTTCACACAGTGAGCACAACAGCAGTCTATGTGGCTAAACTGTGGATCATGTTTCATTGCTTTGGCACAAAATGCATTCAATGACTACATCTTTCAAATTTCATGAATTCTTTTCTCACTCAGACACAACCACCACCAAAGCTCTATGGACCTACAGGCCAATGTGCACATATTTACATACTCTTTTCAAACCTGTTAAACTTAAGTTCAAAACCTAACATAACACAACATTTAATAAGACAGTAAGTTGCTACATTTCTACAGTAATATCGTATTGAAATATATTCAAAATACAAAAATAATACAAAAAAGACAGGAGTACGTATGCATGGTGGAAGAAGACTGAGAGGAAGATCAAGAGCTGTAGTCTCCGATGAGATTAGGGCTACTATAATTGATCATGTAATAAATCATGGTTTATCAATGAGAGAGGCTGGTCTGAGAGTGCAGCCAAATCTGCACCGCTCAACAGTGGCATCTATTGTGAGAAATTTCCGGCAAAACAACAGGTAAGATGTGCATTCTGCAAGGCCATCTGACTGAACTGTACATTACAGAAGTAAACTGAGCAAAGCCTCCAAACCCACTTGTGTGTAATTGGTTTTGCATTTCTGCTTAGGAGCCAACGGTTACCAACGGTTACCTCCCACAGGCGGGAGAGGTAAGATTTTCACTGCTGTGCAGGAAGCTGCGATCGTTGATATTGTCATCAGAAACAACGGCATAAAACTCACAGAGATTTGGGACAGAGTGTTGGCAGACAACATTACATTAGGAAATATTCACAATGTAAGCACAGCAACTATTTCTAGAGTCCTGAAACAACATCAAGTCAGGATGAAGCAGTTGTACACTGTTCCCTTTGAGAGGAACTCTGAACGAGTCAAGCAACTCAGGAACCAATATGTCCAGGTAAGAGGACTATAAAATACAGAACTGGTTTTGAACAAAACCACAATGGCATGTTTTTAGGTATGATGTAAACTACCTTAATAGCCTAACTCTTATGTTGCCTTGTGGACGTATTGTAGAGAGTCATGGAGATTGAAGCCAGACAAACACCCCACATATTCATCTTTGTGGATGAGGCTGGTTTCAACTTGGCCAAAACACAGCGGCGAGGAAGGAATGTGATTGGGAAAAGAGCCACAGTGGATGTCCCTGGCCAGAGGAGTGCCAACATCACAATGTGTGCAGCAATGTCCTCTGATGGATTGCTGTTACACAAACCACTAATTGGGCCATACAACACTGAGCGTCTCATTTCATTCCTGGATGACCTCTATGGAAGGGTTGTGCCAGGTGAGGAAAGGGTTGCAGTGAGGCGAAATCGGCCAACGTTTGTAATTGTATGGGACAATGTGGCATTTCACCACTCCCATACAGTCACAGAGTGGTTTGCAGCCCATTCCAGGATGGTGTCACTTTTAAGTGAATGCTGGATGCCTGGACGTATCTGCAGAAGATTACCAGGGATGGACCAGGCATGCCCAAGATGACATAAGATATGACGTGGATGAGAACCTTTGGCCAAATGCAGAAGAAGGGTTGACTAGCATTGCTACTGTATCTGTATCGGTAGATGGTGTGAATACACATTATTGTATTTTGGAATCACTCAATGCCAATGACATAAAACATATTGAAGCATATTGCATCATGTCTGATTCCTTCCTGTAACATAGACTGCAGTGAATTCTAAACAGTAGAGGTGTCATTCTGGTTTTGTAAAGACATTTTACAAAATAAAACATTGTGTGATTCTACCTGTTGTTAGTGTTTTTTAGGTAATTGTTTTATGAGTGACAAAGTGTGCTTGTTGGGTGACAACCTTTGCTAGTGTTATGGAAGAATGAGTTGATTTGAGACATGCATGAAGTGTTCTGGTAGTTTTAGTGCATTTTGGAAAGTTGGTTAGGAAAACTGTGTGAAGAGTTTTGAAGTATTGAGAAATGGGTCCTAGCGATTGTAAAAAAAAAAACAACAGTCAAATCAATATTGTGATCCGACCGTTTTACGGCCCTATAAATGTATGAGTAGTTAGGAGACAGGTGTATGTTTCTTATATCAAAACTGACTGGCCTAGTTCAAGTGGTCTCTGACCAATAAAGCACTAAACGCCAACTGTGCCCAGTCTCCTCTATCTTATCAAGGATCAGTCATTCACATTATTTGGCAAAAGAGAGGTTTGGATTCAATACATAGTGTGTCTATAGTCAAATTCTGCACACGCACAATCTGTGTGCCTCCCAACCGCACACTATTCTCTACAGAGCCCTACAGGTCCTGGTCAAAAGTAGTTCCCTATAAAGGGAATGGGATGCCATTTGAGACACATTCACTAACTATTTTACTGGTCATACAAATAATGACTTGATGTATTTGCATATTTAGCTGAGAATGAAGAAGAGACAGTGTGGTCATTTTGGAAACTGCCAAAGGATGCAAATATTATTACAGCTTACATATGTGTGGTTACATCCAAATAACAGTTCATCATTACCATCAACAAAGATAATTCTATATTTAAATGTCTCATGGCAACTGATTTGACTAACACTCTGATGATGATGGGTGAACCAAGTTCTCATGGCAACTGATTTGAGCAGAGAGTGGTGAAATAGAATCCATCCGTGACACCTTTCCTCAAAATTACAGGAGAGGAGATCAAACGGGCTACTGGTGGTAAAACACAGCCTAAACACCTATTACCAGAAGGGGGCCCAGAGCCAGGGCCAAGTTTCCAGGGTTGTGTCCCTATGTATTACACCACTTTTGACCAGAGCCCATAGGGACTAGGGTGCCATTTGGGACACAGACCAAAGCAGAAGCAGGAGTATGACTAGACCAATAGATTAAAGTCTCCAGTAATATGGCCTTAAGCCATATAGCTGAGGATGAATTCGTTGCAACGACTACAACAACTCACTTATGTAATCATTTTAATAATCGTTATCAATAGAATAACATTATTCTTTCCAATGTAGCTGCAGTGTGATCTAGGCTGAGCTACTGAGAAATCTCCTGATTAACTAAACACACTGTTAGAATACTCATTACTGAGAAAGGAAACGTATCCTCCAGCCTCCTCTACAAAACCAAGGCATTTCTTCATATGTAAATAAATGGCTGCAGTTGACATTTCATTCCAAATCCATGAAGATCATGTAGGTTAAACCATGTTCCAGCCAGTAGCACAGAGACAACAGGCATTCTATCTAAACCATTTAACACTCTGGAATGGGAGTCAGTTCTAATGAAACTAATAGGTCAGTACCGTTACCACAATTTCAAAGAGGCCTAATCTGTCAAACAAATCGTTGAAAATGAGTAGGATGGGACCTTTATATATTGGAGTAGGATGGGACCTTTATATATTGGAGTAGGATGGGACCTTTATATATTGGAGTAGGATGGGACCTTTATATATTGGAGTAGGATGGGACCTTTATATATTGGAGTAGGATGGGACCTTTATATATTGGAGTAGGATGGGACGGACTCCAACTGACATCTTACTCCTTTCTTTCTTTTTGAGTTTTCGTTTTTTGGGAACACCCCAGGTCCATGGTGACCTTACTGTGCATCAAAGAAATCATCCCAGACCAAACAATCATGACAACATGCTAGTTACTATCCAGCCTCGTCTCATGACAACATGCTAGTTACTATCCATCCTCGTCTCATGACAACATGCTAGTTACTATCCATCCTCGTCTCATGACAACATGCTAGTTACTATCCATCCTCGTCTCATGACAACATGCTAGTTACTTTCCAACCTCGTCTCATGACAACATGCTAGTTACTATCCAGCCTCGTCTCATGACAACATGCTAGTTACTATCCAGCCTCGTCTCATGACAACATGCTAGTTACTTTCCAGCCTCATCTCATGACAACATGCTAGTTACTATCCATCCTCGTCTCATGACAACATGCTAGTTACTTTCCAGCCTCGTCTCATGACAACATGCTAATGCGAATGAGGGCGGTGCAGTTGCCATACCAAGCAGTGATGCAGTCAGTCAATATGCTCTTAATGGCGCAGCTGTAGAATTTTTGGAGGATCCGAGGGCCCATGCCAAATCTCTACTGTATGTTTCTCCACACAAGGAGCAACGCAGTGCACTTCAATTTCACTCAAACTGTTTCTGTGAAATGTTTTTCAGCCCTGAGCGATTATTAGTTTAGTGAGGAACCAATGGAATCCAAGCAGATAAGGAAGAAACAACAACCTGGTGGTTTAGAGAAACCCTTGTCTGTTTATACATCTCATCTCTGTTCTGTTCAGTCCCTCCCTCTATCACACATATATCTCCTCTCCTCTGTTCTGTTCAGTCCCTCCCTCTATCACACATATATCTCCTCTGTTCTGTTCTGTTCTGTTCACTCCCTCTCTCGATCACAGATATATCTCCTCTCCTCTCCTCTCCTCTGTTCTGTTCAGTCCCTCTCTCTATCACAGATATATCTCATCTCTGTTCTGTTCAGTCCCTCTCTCTATCGCAGAAATATCTCCTCTCCTCTCCTCTCCTCTCCTCTCCTCTCCTCTCCTCTCCTCTCCTCTCCTCTCCTCTCCTCTCCTCTCCTCTCCTCTCCTCTCCTCTCCCTATCTCTATCACACAGTACAGGAACACCTCTAAACAGATAGAGGCCTACATTAGAGATACAGTAGATATGAGTTATGTTGACACCAAGTGCACATTCCTGACATGCTTTCCTCCCCCTATATTTTACTGTAGGTATGAGGCACCATTCTGCTTACGTTTTCCGACACCAAACCCACCACTGGTGTGTGTGGTCAAAGAGCACTATTTTCATGTCATCTGACCTTACCAAACTCCAGGCGATGTTAAACGCCATTTGAATTTGGATTTGAACCGGTGCTATGGTCAAATGACATGAAAATAGAGGTCTTTGGCCACGCACACCAGCGGTGGATATGGCAATGAAAAACGGAAGGAAAAAAGTAACTCATACCTACAGTGACGGGGCATCATATTGTGTCGGTTTTCTGCCATGTTTTAGAAGGAAGCCCACTTTATCTGTAGAGCTGTCACTGCTATCTGTTGATTTCCTCTCTATTCTCGCACATCTGCTCCTCCCCCATATTCTCTGAGCAGAGCAGGTAGGCACGTTGCCCTAGCGACTCCAGACTCCACACAGACACAGGTCTGCTCCTCCCCCATCTTCTCTGAGCAGAGCAGGTAGGCACGTTGCCCTAGCGACTCCAGACTCCACACAGACACAGGTCTGCTCCTCCCCCATCTTCTCTGAGCAGAGCAGGTAGGCACGTTGCCCTAGCGACTCCAGACTCCACACAGACACAGGTCTGCTCCTCCCCCATCTTCTCTGAGCAGAGCAGGTAGGCACGTTGCCCTAGCGACTCCAGACTCCACACAGACACAGGTCTGCTCCTCCCCCATCTTCTCTGAGCAGAGCAGGTAGGCACGTTGCCCTAGCGACTCCAGACTCCACACAGACACAGGTCTGCTCCTCCCCCATCTTCTCTGAGCAGAGCAGGTAGGCACATTGCCCTAGCGACTCCAGACTCCACACAGCAGGTTCTCATCAAGGATCTCTCTGTACTTTACTCCGTTCATCTTTGCCTTGATCCTGACTTAAGGAGTGTGTTAAAAACATCCCACCATTATGTGAAGTTTCCTCCAGGCTTGACATTCAGGTCAAAGAGTTCAATCTTGGTTTCATCATACTAGAAAATCTTGTTTCTCATGGTCTGAGAGTCTTTAGGTGCCTTTTGGCAAACTCCAAGCGGCTGTCATGTGCCTTTTACTGAGGAGTGGCTTCTGTCTGGACACTCTAACTTAAAGGCCTGATTGGTGGAGTGCTGCAGATGGTTGTCCTTCTGGAAGGTTCTCCCGTATCAACAGAGGATCTCTGGAGCTCTGTCACCTCCCTGACCAAGGCCCTTCTCCCCCGATTGCTCAGTTTGTCCAGGCGGCCAGCGCTAGAGTCTTGCTGGATCCAAACTTCTTCCATTTAAGAATGATTGAGGCCACTGTGTTCTTGGAGATCTTCAATGCTGCAGACATTTTTTGGAACCCTTCCCCAGATCTGTGCCTCGACACAATCCTGTCTCAGAGCTGTACAGACAATTATTTCAACCTAATGGGTTGATTTTTGCTCTGACATGCACTGTACCACTCCACATATTTTCAAGCATCTTGGTGGCTGCATCATGTTAAGGACTGCAGAGTTTTCAGGATGATAAAGAAAAGGGTCTTGTGTGGCTCAGTTGATAGAGCATGGCACTTCCAGGGTTGAGGGTTCGTTTCCCACGGTGGACAATTATGAAAATGTATGCACTCACACAATCCTGTCTCGGAGCTCTAAGGACAATTCCTTTGACCTCATGACTTGGTTTTTGTTCTGACATGCACTGTCAACTGTGGGACCTTATATAGACAGGTGTGTTTCTAAATCATGTCCAATCAATTTACCACAGGTGGACTCTATTCAAGTTGTAGAAACATCTCAAGGATGATCATTGGAAACAGGATTCACCTGAGATAAATTTCAAGAGTAGTGCACTAAATAGTGAACAGTGTGCCATTTGGGATGCCAGCAGTGTCACAGTGTCACAGTGTCACATGGAACAAAGATCCCTCCCTCTGCTTAGAGAGACACCGCTGCATGTGAGCTCTCACATTTTTCAACATGTTTTTTACAAAAAGATAGTTTTGGAGTTAGATAAACTTGGATTTTTCAGGCAGGGACATATACAGGATGGCACCCTCCACAACATAACCTTAACTCCAGATCAAAACTTCAAACTAACTCTAAACTTACAATGGCTAGCCCCATGTCGTTAGATTTTTTCTTGGCATTTGGCTATTTTGCTATTTGCCTCATGACTGCATGCTTTTGCTGACTACGGACTTTCTTGTTTACCCACCCGTGGGACAGACTATGTACACAATGTAATGCACATTCAGATGTCATACATCATCACTGCAGAGCTCTCCCTGTCCTCTGCCGTGCCTTGATTGTATTACTGTTGATGATATCTGGTAATGTGCATGTACACCCTGGCCCATCTACTGTTGCTACTGTTGCTAGCCCCAACTCTGACTTGTGCTCTGATATCTGCTTCACTGATTTCTGCTCTCGTAAAAGCCTCGGTTTCTACAGGTTAACACTAGAAGTGTATTACCTAAAATGGATCAATTGAAAATGTGGGTTCACAGCTCTAATCCAGATGTGTTGGTCATTACTGAGACGTGGTTAAGGAAGAGTGTTTTGAATATTGATGTTAACCTTTCTGGTTATAACCTTTCTCGGCAAGACAGATCTTCGAATGGTGGGGGAGTGGCAATCTTTACCAAGGATCACCTTCAGTGCTCGGTCTCCAACAAGTCTGTCCCCAAACAATTTGATTTGCTGGTTTTAAGCATTAAACTTTCAAATAGCTCTTCTTTGACTGTTGCTGGGTGTTATGGTCTTCTATCAGCACCGGCCTGTACCCTACCTGCCCTAAGCTCTCTCCTGGCCCCATACACTAAGTCTGAATTTGTCCTGCTAGGTGACCTAAACTGGGACATGCTTAAACCACCTGACCTAAAGCAATGGGACTCCCTAAATCTTTCTCAGATTATTACCAATCCCACAAGGTATGACTACAAACACCCAGAAAAGGCTACTCTCCTCGATGTTATCCTCACAAATAATCCTGATAGGTATCAGTCTGGTATTTTCTGTAATGACCTTAGTGATCACTGTTTTACAGCCTGTGTTCGTAATGGCTGCTCAGTGAAACAACCTGTCCTGATGTGTTATAGGCACTTGGTAAAAAACGTTAACAGTATGTCAACTTCAAGACCTGGCGTCTGTAAATTGGTATAGAATCAGCTTGATCCCCTCTGTCGGAGACGCTTGGACCTTATTTTTTTTGTTTTAAAAACAGGTTCAGCCCCCGGTTCGACCGTGATCTTGCAGTTACTCCACCTCAAGAATTGCATTCGGCACACGCTTACTCAGGCTGACTGGCTCTCGTTCAGGAAAATGAGAAATAAGTGCACTCAGGCTATCCGGAAAGCCAAAGTTAGTTACTTTAAGGAGCAGTTTTCTCTCTGTGGGTCTAACACCAAGAAATTCTGGAAAACGGTTAAAGACCTGGAGAATAAATCCTCCTCCTCACAGCTGACCATGTCCCTTATAGTTGATGATGTTGTTGTTACTGACAAGAAGCACATGGCTGAGCTCTTTATTCACCACTTCATTAAGTCAGGATTCCTATTTGACTCAGCCACGCCTCCTTGCCCGTCCTACATTTCCTCATCTCCCACCCCTTCTAATGCGACTAGTCCTGATGCTCCTCCCTCTTTTTCCCCTGCCCTGCTACAAAGTCTGAGCTGGTAGAGGAGCTCCTTAAACTTGACCCCAAAAAAACATCTGGGTCAGATAGTTTAGACCCTTCCTTCTTTAAGGTTGCTGCCCCTATCATCGCCAATCCTATCTCTGACCTTTTTAACCTGTCTCTCCTCTCTTGGGAAGTTCCCATTGCTTGGAAGGAAGCCATGGTTCGTCCTTTATTTAAAGGGGGAGATCAAGCTGATCCTAACTGTTATAGGCCTCTTTCTATTTTGCCCTGTTTATCAAAAGTGTTGGAAAAACTTGTCAATAATCAACTGACTGGCTTTCTTGAGTCACAGTATTCTCTGGTATGCAATCTGGTTTCTGCTCAGGTTATGGATGTGTCACTGCAACCTTAAAGGTCCTCAATGATATCACCACTGCCCTTGATTCTAAGCAATGTTGTGCTGCTATTTCTATTGACTTGGCCAAAGCTTTTGATACTGTAGACCATTCCATTCTTGTGGGCCTGCTAAGGAGTATTAGTGTCTCTGAGGGGTCTTTGGCTTGGTTTGCTAACTACCTCTCTCAAAGAGTGCAGTGTAAAAAGTCAGAACATCTGCTGTCTCAGCCACTACCTGTCATAAAGGGTGTACCCCAAGGCTCGATCCTAGGCCCCATGCTCTTCTCAATTTACATAAACAACATAGCTCAGGCAGTAGGAAGCTCTCTTACCCATTTATATGCAGATGATAGTCTTATACTCAGCTGGCCCCTCCCCGGATTTTGTGTTAAATGCTCTACAACAAAGCTTTCTTAGTGTCCAACAAGCTTTCTCTGCCCTTAACCTTGTTCTGAACACCTCCAAAACAAAGGTCATGTGGTTTGGTAAGAAAAATGCCCCTCTCCACACAGGTGTGATTACTACCTCTGAGGGTTTAGAGCTTGAGGTAGTCACATCATACAAGTACTTGGGAGTATGGCTGGACGGTACACTGTCCTTCTCTCAGCACATATCAAAGCTGCAGGCTAAAGTTAAATCTAGACTTGGTTTCCTCTATCGTAATCACTCCTCTTTCACCCCAGCTGCCAAACTAACCCTGATTCAGATGACCATCCTACCCATGTTAGTCATCGGAGACATAATTTATAGATCGGCAGGTAAGGGTGCTCGTGAGAGGCTAGATGTTCTTTACCATTAGGCCATCAGATTTGCCACCAATGCTCCTTATAGGACACATCACTGCACTCTATACTCCTCTGTAAACTGGTCTTCTCTGTATACTCCTCTGTAAACTGGTCATCTCTGTAGACCCTCTGTAAACTGGTCATCTCTGTATACCCGTTACAAGACCCACTGGTTGATGCTTATTTATAAAACCCTCTTAGGCCTCACTCCCCCCTATCTGAGATATCTACTGCAGCCCTCAACCTCCACATACAACACCCGTTCTGCCAGTCACATTCTGTTAAAGGTCCCCAAAGCACATACATCCCTGGGTCGCTCGTCTTTTCAGTTCGCTGCAGCTGGCAGCGAACTGCCAGCTACAGTTCGCTGCATTCAAAGACTCAATCATGGACACTCTTACTGACAGTTGTGGCTGCTTTGCGTGACGTATTGTCATCTCTACCTTCTTGCCCTTTGTGCTGTTGTCTGTGCCCAGTAATGTTTGTACCCTGTTTTGTGCTGCTACCGTGTTGTGTTGCTACAATGCTGTGTTGTCATGTTGTGTTGCTACCATGCTGTGTTGTCATGTGTTGCTACCATGCTGTGTTGTTGTCTCAGGTCTCTCTTTATGTAGTGATGTTTTGTCTCTCTTGTCGTGATGTGTCTTTTGTTCTATATTTTTATTTAATTTAGTTATATTTTTAATCCCAGCCCCCGTCCCTGCAGGAGGCCTTTTGCCTTTTGGTAGGACGTCATTGTAAATAAGACTTTGTTCTTAACTGACCTGCCTAGTTAAATAAAGGTTAATTAAAAATAAAATAAATAAATACAGGAGAGAATAGTGTGAAGGTCTATCAATAAGATGTAATGCCTCTTAGTGAAGCCCTGCCTGAAATACTAACAGTATGCAGCATGACCCTCAGCCCTCCCTCCTGAAATACTAACAGAATGCAGCATGACCCTCAGCCCTCCCTCCTGAAATACTAACAGTATGCAGCATGACCCTCAGCCCTCCCTCCTGAAATACTAACAGAATGCAGTATGACCCTCAGCCCTCCCTCCTGAAATACTAACAGTATGCAGCATGACCCTCAGCCCTCCCTCCTGAAATACTAACAGTATGCAGCATGACCCTCAGCCCTCCCTCCATCCATCCATCCATCCATCCATCCATCCATCCATCCATCCATCCATCCATCCATCCATCCATCCCCTGCCTCCATCCATCCATCCATCCATCCATCCATCCATCCATCCATCCATCCATCCATCCATCCATCCATCCATCCATCCATCCATCCATCCATCCATCCCTACATCCCCTGCCTCCATCCATCCATCCATCCATCCATCCCTACATCCCCTGCCTCCATCCATCCATCCATCCATCCATCTATCCATCCCTACATCCCCTCCATCCAAGGTCAAACGCCAGGGCACCAAGGCCATCTTCCAGGGCAACAAGGCCATCCGCCAGGGTAACAAGGACATCTGCCAGGGAACCAAGGCCATCTGCCAGTGCAACAAGGCCATCTGCCAGGGCCACAAGGCCATCTGCCAGGGCACCAAGGCCATCTGCCAGGGCACCAAGGCCATCTGCCAGGGCACCAAGGCCATCTGCCAGGGCACCAAGGACATCTGCTAAGGCAACAAGGCCATCTGCCAGGGCACCAAGGTTATCTGCCAGGGCACCAAGGACATCTGCTAAGGCAACAAGGACATCTGCCAGGGAACCAAGGCCATCTGCCAGTGCAACAAGGCCATCTGCCAGGGCCACAAGGCCATCTGCCAGGGCACCAAGGCCATCTGCCAGGGCACCAAGGCCATCTGCCAGGGCACCAAGGCCATCTGCCAGGGCACCAAGGATATCTGCTAAGGCAACAAGGCCATCTGCCAGGGCACCAAGGTTATCTGCCAGGGCACCAAGGCCATCTACTAAGGCAACAAGGCCATCTGCCAGGGCACCAAGGTTATCTGCCAGGGCACCAAGGACATCTACTAAGGCAACAAGGCCATCTGCCAGGGCACCAAGGTTATCTGCCAGGGCACCAAGGCCATCTGCCAGGGCACCAAGGTTATCTGCCAGGGCACCAAGGCCATCTGCCAGGGCAAAAATGCCAGTAACGAAAATAGCCAATTGAATTGGCTTGAGTATGTAAATGTATTTATTTGTTTATTTGGATCCCCATTAGCTTTTGCAGAAGCAACAGCTACTCTTCCTGGGGTCCACAAAAACACACAAAACATGACAAGTAACAAAACATTGATACACTGATAGACAAGCGCAGTCACATACATTTAAAATACAATGACATACAAACAATACAGCAAAACAATACAAGCAAAACAAAAAAATAACATGTAAAATTGGCTCTGTATAAAATTGGCTCTGTATAAAATTGTGCGTTAACGTGAATTCATTTTGGACTTGGGGACTGTGAAGAGACCCCTGGTGGCATGTCTTGTGGGGTATGTATGCATGTCTGAGATGAATGTTATTTAATTATGCAGACAATCTGGAATTTTTGTCATAGTAATATTTCTCATAAAAACTAGAAGAGAACCAGTCAAATCTCTGGTCAACCCTCAACCAGGAAAGACTGGCATGCATGTTGTAGATGTTAGTTATGTATGTGCAGTTAAGGGTAAGGCATGCTACTCCGTTTTAAACCAGCTGCAGCTTTGCTAGATATTTATTTGATGCACTTTAACATATTACTGGACAGTAATCAAGATGGGACAAGACCACAGCCTGAACAACTAGTACAATTGATTTGTGTCAAAAAAATTGAACAGAAATACTGTAACTGACATCCCCCTCTCCATCTTCACAACAATTTTGTCAATATGACTTTCCTGTGATAATTGACCATCCAATGCTATACCTAGGAGTTTAGCTTCTTCAACTTGCTCGATGGTCATACCGTTTATGTACAACTCCAGTTGAGATGTAGGTCTAGCTTCGTGTCAGAACAGTAGCGAATCATTTGTAAAAATAGAGAAGAGTAACGGCCCAAGGCAACTTCCCTGAGGGACACCGCACTGTATATATCTGATGTTAGAGTAACGGCCCAAGGCAACATCCCTGAGGGACACCGCACTGTACATGTCTGATGTTAGAGAAGCTTCCATTGAAGAACACTCTCAACGTTCTGTTGGATAAATAACTCTCCAACCATGTGATGGCAGGTGATGTAAAGCCATAGCAAGGGAGTTTCTTCAATAACAATTTATGATCAATAACATCAAAAGCTGCACTGAAATCTAACAATACAGCTCCAACTGTCATCTTATTATACATTTCATTAAACCAATCATAAGTCATCTGAGTCAGAGCACTACAAGTTGCTTGACCTTCTCTATATTCATGCTGAAAGTCAGTAGTTAACTTGTTCTCTGATAAACAGCATCATATTTGGTCAAACACAACCCTCTCTATCAGTTTACTGAGAACGAGACAGCCAACTGATTGGTTGGCTGTTAGAGTCAGCAAAGGGTTCTTCACTATTTATAGGCAGTGTAATTACTTTAACTTCCTTCCACGCCTGGGGACACACCCACTCCTTTAGGCTTTGGTTAAAGACACAGCTAATAGGGCTGGTCTAATAGATGGCAATACAGTCTGCTACCGTTCTCAATAGTTTCCCATCTAGGTTGTCTGCACCTGGTGGCTCATCATTACTGATGGATAACCATAGTTTCTCCATCTCTCCCACACTAACTTGACCACAATCAAAACATCAAACCTTCTCTTTCATTATTAGATATTTTATACACAAATTTGATGGTTCACTGTTCAATGTTATCATTCCACTTCAATAGTGAAATAGTCATTGAAAAAAAAGGTTTTGTTAAGAAATGATGCCATCAACTTCAATGAACGATGGAGATGAATTGGGTTTTCTGTCCACTATAAAATGTAAGATTCTCCAAATTATGTTTCCATTGTTTTATGTCCGTTATCGTTGCTTCTTTTTGTTATATTTAGTCACAAAATGTCTCAATGCACAGTTTGTCAACCAATCATCAATCCAGGGGGCTCTACAGTATGTCAACCAATCATCAATCCAGGGGGCTCTAACAGTTCTCACAGTTAGTGTCTTAACAGGTGCATGCTTGTCAACAAATGGCATGAATAATAGTACAAATACTTCCAGTGCTGCATATGAATTCACTTCCTCATACACATCAGACTAACATACACTACAGGGCCAAAAGTATTTGGACACCTGCTCGTCGAACATCTCATTCCAAAATCATGGTTGTTGATCATTACTAGACAACCTTTTTCAGGTCTTGCCATATATTCTCAAGTAGATTTAAGTCAAAACTGTAACTGTGACACTCAGGAACATTCACTGTCTGCTTGGTAGACCCTTTTCTTTTTCATCCTGAAACTCCCCAGTCCTTAACATGATGCAGCCACCAAGATGCTTGAAAATATGGAGAGTGGTACAGTGCATATCAGAGCAAAAATCAACCCATGAGGTCGAAGGAATTGTCTGTACAGCTCTGAGACAGGATTGTGTCGAGGCACAGATCTGGGGAAGGGTTCCAAAAAATGTCTGCAGCATTGAAGGTCCCCAAGAACACAGTGGCCTCAATCATTCTTAAATGGAAGAAGTTTGGAACCACCAAGACTCTTCCTAGAGCTGGCCTCCTGGCCAAATTGAGCAATCGGGGGAGAAGGGCCTTGGTCAGGGAGGTGACTAAGAACCCAATGGTCACTCTGACAGAGCTCCAGAGTTCCTTGAGAGGATCTGTAGAGAAGAATGGGAGAAACTCCCCAAATACAGGTTTGCCAAGATTGTATCATCATAACCAAGAAGACTAGAGGCTGTAATCACTGCTAAAGGTGCTTCAACTAAGTACTGAGGAAAAGGGTCTGAATACTTATGTAAATGTCAGTTTTGTATTTTTTATACATTCTCAAAAATGTATAAAAAAATGTGCTTTTTCTTTGTCATTATGGGGTAATGTGTTTAGATTGAGCTAATCTGCATCTATTTCTTTTTTTATGTATTTTGATTCTAAATATTTTTTTATAGTGTTGGTTGGTGTTAATGGATGGTGTAAAAACGATATAAAACAAAAATACATTCTTTAAAACTAAAATACATTGTAGAAACTATATAGGCTATTGGCTGTTTATAACCATATGAACAAATGTATATACAACATTCTGCCCATATGAAAGACTTTATATAGGCCTAGGCTACAACATTCTGCCCATATGAAAGACTTTATATAGGCCTAGGCTACAACATTCTGCCCATATGAAGGAATGTATATAACATATTTGTAACCATACATGATTTAATGAAAAGCAGTAAGCATACACATTTAATAACTGACTCAAAACACAAATCAGGCAATAGTCTACAGCTGGCTTCACAGCTTTACCAGAGCTTCACAGCTTCCCGAGGAAATTCAACATATTGTAGCCTCACGCGGATGAAAGCGTAGCGGAGGAAGGAGTTTGCTTCTGCTGCAGTCTTCACAGTAAAATATTTTTGCCTCCTGTGTCTGCATCTGGGCCTATATTATAATAAATATCAGAGCTCTAACCATCTGCCTTTTGGGTCTGCATCTGGGTCTATATTATAATAAATACCAGAGACTGTAACCATCTGCCTCCTGTGTCTGCATCTGGGTCTATATTATAATAAATATCAGAGCTCTAACCATCTGCCTCCTGTGTCTGCATCTGGGTCTATATTATAATACATATCAGAGACTGTAACCATCTGCCTCCTGTGTCTGCATCTGGGTCTATATTATAATACATATATTAATACAAATGTTTTTGCACTCCAGATATCCTGTATTTCTATACTTTTTCATACTGCCGCTCTATGTATCATGTACCGTGTATCTGTCTTTTGTGTACTTTCGTTGTGGCATTTTGCACCTGCCCTGTGTTTTTGTTGTAGCTGCTTGATAATGAAATTTCCCCCCCGGGGGATCAATAAAGTACCTATCTATCTATCTATCTATCTATATCAGAGAGGATAACCATCTGCCTCCTGTGTCTGCATCTGGGACTTCATCCTCCCTACACCTCTGATGAATAAATATAACAGGAATCCTGTTCGAACACCATGCACAGCTATGGATACAAAGGACATCAGCATCAACACACCAGAGGATATACCCAGAGGATAAACCCAGAGGATATTCCCAGATGATATACCCAGAGGATATAACCAGATGATATACCCAGAGGATATTCCCAGATGATATACCCAGAGGATATCCCCAGATGATATACCCAGAGGATATCCCCAGATGATATCCCCAGATGATATACACAGAGGATATACACAGAGGATATACCCAGAGGATATACCCAGATGATATACCCAGAGGATATACCCAGATGATATACCCAGAGGATATTCCCAGATGATATACCCAGAGGATATAACCAGATGATATACCCAGATGATATAACCAGATGATATACCCAGATGATATACCCAGATGATATACCCAGAGGATATTCCCAGATGATATACCCAGATGATATACCCAGAGGATATACCCAGAGGATATACCCAGATGATATACCCAGATGATATACCCAGATGATATACCCAGAGGATATACCCAGAGGATATACCCAGAGGACCTTGGGCTCTGCTGGGAGTTTACCTCATCTTTTTAGAGTGTACTGCTATATCACAAAACAATTCTATTTAGAGACCCCACTATCCAATTAATGTAAAAGCATCACCATTTCAAGTTTGTAAAAAATTGTCTTCGTAAAATCCATGACGGATGCAAGGATAACTATTGTTGAGGATGCAATGCCACAAAAGACTCAGGGATCATACAAATAACATCAATGGATTTTCAGCTAAGTGATTCCTATACAACTTAACAATGGCTTTTTATTTCATCAACATTTCCTTTAAATTGATTCCCAAAACAAAATAAAGGCTAATATTCCACTGACCAAAAAAAGACCTACAGTGTGACTTTATCAAACTTCCTTTAGTGAACGGATAACCTTGAGCTGTGAACTATGACCTTCTGCAATATCAAACCAGTCATTTGTTCAGTAATACTAATTAAAGACTTTAATATCCAACGAACCTCTCAGTGAGTAAAATATATACATTTTTTCTGTTCTAACTATTTCAATCTTTTCTTTTAGGAGTCAAATCCCTGCTAAGTTAAAAAGGCAGCGTTAACAATGGATGTAGAATTACTTCTGAATGCCAATAATACTCCTCTTTAAATGGTCATTTCCATTCTCTTTTCAACCATAACACTTTGCTCCTGTAGTTAATATCCTGTGATGATTCTCCCCAGGCTTCACCAGCCACATTCCTCCTCCATTGTGCAGTGTAATAAGACTAACACTTCCTATTACCAACCACACTTAAAAGAAGATTTCAATTCCTTATATATCAGAGTCTAACTTCCTCTAACTTTTTAATACTCTTTAAAAACAACTGATCTCTCACTCAAACAGTTTTTAAAAACAACTGATCTCTCACTCAAACAGTTTTTAAAAACAACTGACCTCTCACTCAAACAGTTTTTAAAAACAACTGACCTCTCACTCAAATAGTTTTTAAAAACAACTGATCTCTCACTCAAATAGTTTTTAAAAACAACTGATCTCTCACTCAAACAGTTTTTAAAAACAACTGACCTCTCACTCAAACTGTGTTTTTCAGCCGGGTGCTTTCTTTATATTTTAAAAGTAGGGATCTGATAGAAACAACAGTTGATATTTTAAAAGTAGGGATCTTATAGAAACAACAGTATTGATACAGTCTTTCTAAAATTACATTTGTTTACCAAGAATTGCACATGATCTTACTGTTGACCAAAAAAGGTATGTCAAGAATTACAGTAGTGGATATACATAGGATGTGTCCCAAATGGTACCCTGCTCCCTTTATAAGGCTCTACTGTACTTTTAACCAGGGCCCATAGGGATCCCTATGTAGTGCACTATATAGGGAATAGGGTGTCATTTGGGACGTACCCAGAGGCTTGGTAACAAGAGAGAGCATTAGTGAAGTATAAGTTATATGAAAAGATTTGAATCTTTCTAAAAAGCAGACTGCTCTCTGTACTCTGCTGTAATCGTCACCACACAAATTTTACAACTGAGATCTTTTACATATCATATTATTATCATATTACATATTATTGTAGGACTATTCTGTTAATTTTGTCAGATGAAAAAGACTGCAATGTTTTCCCTACGGTGATCAACTACAGCTTCTAAATGCACACAAACATATCACACACTATCAGACATAACCTACTTCTGGAGAAGTCACTATTCTTTACTGTTTTTTATCCAACCTTTATTTAACTAGGCAAGTCAGTTAAGAACAAATTCTTATTTACAATGACGGCCTACCTACAGGGTCAGACCCTGGAGCAAATTAGGGTTAAGTGTTGATCAAAGACATATCAACAGTTTTTCACCTTGTCGGCTCAGGGATTCGAACGAGCAACCTTTCAGTTGCGGGCCCAATACTCTAACCTCTCAGCCAAGGGTCCCCAGATGCTCACTGTTTAGTCAAACATAACCATAACAATTATTTTATTTACAGCTTTTCTTTTTCACATACTAACGATTTAAACATTAGATAGATAGATGATAGATAGATAGATAGATAGATAGATAGATAGATAGATAGATAGATAGATAGATAGATAGATAGATAGATAGATAGATAGATAGATAGATAGATAGATAGATAGATAGATAGATAGATAGATAGATAGATAGATAGATAGATAGATAGATAGATAGATAGATAGATAGATAGATAGATAGATAGATAGATAGATAGATAGACGATACATAGAGCAAATATACATAATGACAGCATAATAACTAAGTCAAGGTTAACACTGTAGGGCGTTCCCGTCTGATCCCAGTAGACTGTGTTGTTAGCTGTAGGTCGTGACAGTGGTGAAGAGGGCACGACAACACCTTTTCCCCCTCACGAGACTGAAAAGATTTGGCATGGGTCCCCAGATCCTCAAAAAGTTCTACAGCCCATCGAAAACATCCTGACTGGTTGCATCACCACCTGGTATGGCAACTGCTCGGCATCCGACCGCAAGGCACTACAGAGGGTAGTGCGTACGTCCTAGTACATCACTGGGGCCAAGCTTCCTGCCATCCAGGACCTCTATACCAGGCGGTGTCAGAGGAAGGCCCTAAAAATTGTCGAAGACTCCAGACACCCCAATCATAGACTGTTCTCTCTGCTACCGCACGGCAAGCAGTACCGGAGCGCCAAGTCTAGGTCCAAAAGGCTCCTGAACAGCTTCTACCCCCAAACCATAAGACTGCTGAACAATTAATCAAATGGCCACCTGGACTATTTACGTTGACCCCTTTTTGTTTTTACACTGCTGCTACTCACTGTCTATTATCTATGCATAGTCACTTTACCCCGACCTACATGTACAAATTACCTGGACTAACCTGTACCCCCAGACACTGACTCGGTACCGGTACCCCCTGTATATAGCCTCATTACTAACCTGTACCCCACACACTGACTCAGTACCGGTACCCCCTGTATATAGCCTCATTACTAACCTGTACCCCCACACACTGACTCTGTACCGGTACCCCCTGTATATAGCCTCATTACTAACCTGTACCCCCTCACACTGACTCTGTACCGGTACCCCCTGTATATAGCCTCATTACTGTGTTGTTAGCTGTAGGGCTTTCCTCTCTGATCCCTGCAGACTGTGTTGTTAGCTGTAGGGCTTTCCCCTCTGATCCCTGTAGACTGTGTTTTTAGCTGTAAGGCTTTCCCCTCTGATCCCTGTAGACTGTGTTGTTAGCTGTAGGTCTTTCCTCTCTGATCCCTGTAGACTGTGTTGTTAGCTGTAGGTCTTTCCCCTCTGATCCCTGTAGACTGTGTTGTTAGCTGTAGGTCTTTCCTCTCTGATCCCTGTAGACTGTGTTGTTAGCTGTAGGGCTTTCCTCTCTGATCCCTGTAGACTCTGTTGTTAGCTGTAGGGCTTTCCTCTCTGATCCATGTAGACTGTGTTGTTAGCTATAGGGCTATCCCCTCTGATCCATGTAGAATGTGTTGTTAGCTGTAGGGCTTTCCTCTCTGATCCCTGTAGACTGTGTTGTTAGCTGTAGGGCTTTCCCCTCTGATCCCTGTAGACTGTATTGTTAGCTGTAGGGCTTTCCTCTCTGATCCCTGTAGACTGTGTTGTTAGCTGTAGGGCTTTCCTCTCTGATCCCTGTAGACTGTGTTGTTAGCTGTAGGGCTTTCCTCTCTGATCCCTGTAGACTCTGTTGTTAGCTGTAGGGCTTTCCTCTCTGATCCCTGTAGACTCTGTTGTTAGCTGTAGGGCTTTCCCCTCTGATCCCTGTAGACTGTGTTGTTAGCTGTAGGGCTTTCCTCTCTGATCCCTGTAGACTCTGTTGTTAGCTGTAGGGCTTTCCTCTCTGATCCCTGTAGACTCTGTTGTTAGCTGTAGGGCTTTCCTCTCTGATCCCTGTAGACTCTGTTGTTAGCTGTAGGGCTTTCCCCTCTGATCCCTGTAGACTCTGTTGTTAGCTGTAGGGCTTTCCTCTCTGATCCCTGTAGACTCTGTTGTTAGCTGTAGGGCTTTCCCCTCTGATCCCTGTAGACTCTGTTGTTAGCTGTAGGGCTTTCCTCTCTGATCCCTGTAGACTCTGTTGTTAGCTGTAGGGCTTTCCCCTCTGATCCCTGTAGACTCTGTTGTTAGCTGTAGGGCTTTCCCCTCTGATCCCTGTAGACTCTGTTGTTAGCTGTAGGGCTTTCCTCTCTGATCCCTGTAGACTCTGTTGTTAGCTGTAGGGCTTTCCTCTCTGATCCCTGTAGACTGTGTTGTTAGCTGTAGGGCTTTCCTCTCTGATCCCTGTAGACTGTGTTGTTAGCTGTAGGGCTTTCCTCTCTGATCCCTGTAGACTCTGTTGTTAGCTGTAGGGCTTTCCTCTCTGATCCCTGTAGACTGTGTTGTTAGCTGTAGGGCTTTCCTCTCTGATCCCTGTAGACTGTGTTGTTAGCTGTAGGGCTTTCCTCTCTGATCCCTGTAGACTGTGTTGTTAGCTTTGGGCATCATCATGCATTGGCAGGTCAATATTGGCTTTGCATGGGGCTAACCCGACTAGGGCCTGGCATCTGTCATTGTCTGTGTCGGGGCCAGGGCATGGACAGGGCTTGTGCTACTCTGCACCAGTCAGTCTGAGTTAGCCTCCCAAATGGCACCATATTCCCTTTATAGTGTGCTACTTTTGATCAGAGCCCACAGGGTCACTCCATAAGGCTCTGGTCAAAAGAAGTGCACTATAAAGGGAATATGGTGCCATTTGGGAAGCAGTTCAGTTCCATTAGCATGGCGCTAGCGTCTTCCTAATCCAAGATTAATCAGTTAGTGAGTGATCTCTGATCCAGCAGCACTAAGAGGTCAGGGTTAATGCTACTTCCTGGCACTACACTGTCTTTTCAGAGGATAAAATGATAGTGTTACGAAACAAATAACTAGCCTACGGACATTGTTGCACTGGCTTTGTCTAGGGGTCCTAGGCCTAGTTACACGGTATGTAACCTGAATCATTATGTCTAGGGGTCCTAGGCCTAGTTACATGGTCTGTAACCTGAATCATTATGTCTAGGGGTCCTAGGCCTAGTTACATGGTCTGTAACCTGAATCATTATGTCTAGGGGTCCTAGGCCTAGTTACATGGTCTGTAACCTGAATCATTATGTCTAGGGGTCCTAGGCCTAGTTACATGGTATGTAACCTGAATCATTATGTCTAGGGGTCCTAGGCCTAGTTACATGGTCTGTAACCTGAATCATTATGTCTAGGGGTCCTAGGCCTAGTTACATGGTCTGTAACCTGAATCATTATGTCTAGGGGTCCTAGGCCTAGTTACATGGTCTGTAACCTGAATCATTATGTCTAGGGGTCCTAGGCCTAGTTACATGGTCTGTAACCTGAATCATTATGTCTAGGGGTCCTAGGCCTAGTTACATGGTCTGTAACCTGAATCATTATGTCTAGGGGTCCTAGGCCTAGTTACATGGTCTGTAACCTGAATCATTATGTCTAGGGGTCCTAGGCCTAGTTACATGGTCTGTAACCTGAATCATTATGCCTAGGGGTCCTAGGCCTAGTTACACGGTATGTAACCTGAATCATTATGCCTAGGGGTCCTAGGCCTAGTTACACGGTCTGTAACCTGAATCATTATGTCTAGGGGTCCTAGGCCTAGTTACACGGTCTGTAACCTGAATCATTATGCCTAGGGGTCCTAGGCCTAGTTACATGGTATGTAACCTGAATCATTATGTCTAGGGGTCCTAGGCCTAGTTACACGGTATGTAACCTGAATCATTATGCCTAGGGGTCCTAGGCCTAGTTACATGGTCTGTAACCTGAATCATTATGTCTAGGGGTCCTAGGCCTAGTTACACGGTCTGTAACCTGAATCATTATGCCTAGGGGTCCTAGGCCTAGTTACATGGTATGTAACCTGAATCATTATGTCTAGGGGTCCTAGGCCTAGTTACACGGTCTGTAACCTGAATCATTATGCCTAGGGGTCCTAGGCCTAGTTACATGGTATGTAACCTGAATCATTATGTCTAGGGGTCCTAGGCCTAGTTACATGGTATGTAACCTGAATCATTATGTCTAGGGGTCCTAGGCCTAGTTACACGGTCTGTAACCTGAATCATTATGCCTAGGGGTCCTAGGCCTAGTTACATGGTATGTAACCTGAATCATTATGTCTAGGGGTCCTAGGCCTAGTTACACGGTATGTAACCTGAATCATTATGTCTAGGGGTCCTAGGCCTAGTTACACGGTATGTAACCTGAATCATTATGTCTAGGGGTCCTAGGCCTAGTTACACGGTCTGTAACCTGAATCATTATGTCTAGGGGTCCTAGGCCTAGTTACACGGTATGTAACCTGAATCATTATGTCTAGGGGTCCTAGGCCTAGTTACACGGTCTGTAACCTGAATCATTATGTCTAGGGGTCCTAGGCCTAGTTACACGGTATGTAACCTGAATCATTATGTCTAGGGGTCCTAGGCCTAGTTACACGGTCTGTAACCTGAATCATTATGTCTAGGGGTCCTAGGCCTAGTTACACGGTATGTAACCTGAATCATTATGTCTAGGGGTCCTAGGCCTAGTTACACGGTATGTAACCTGAATCATTATGTCTAGGGGTCCTAGGCCTAGTTACATGGTCTGTAACCTGAATCATTATGCCTAGGGGTCCTAGGCCTAGTTACACGGTATGTAACCTGAATCATTATGTCTAGGGGTCCTAGGCCTAGTTACACGGTCTGTAACCTGAATCATTATGTCTAGGGGTCCTAGGCCTAGTTACACGGTCTGTAACCTGAATCATTATGTCTAGGGGTCCTAGGCCTAGTTACACGGTATGTAACCTGAATCATTATGTCTAGGGGTCCTAGGCCTAGTTACACGGTATGTAACCTGAATCATTATGTCTAGGGGTCCTAGGCCTAGTTACACGGTCTGTAACCTGAATCATTATGCCTAGGGGTCCTAGGCCTAGTTACACGGTCTGTAACCTGAATCATTATGTCTAGGGGTCCTAGGCCTAGTTACACGGTCTGTAACCTGAATCATTATGTCTAGGGGTCCTAGGCCTAGTTACACGGTCTGTAACCTGAATCATTATGTCTAGGGGTCCTAGGCCTAGTTACACGGTCTGTAACCTGAATCATTATGTCTAGGGGTCCTAGGCCTAGTTACACGGTCTGTAACCTGAATCATTATGTCTAGGGGTCCTAGGCCTAGTTACACGGTCTGTAACCTGAATCATTATGTCTAGGGGTCCTAGGCCTAGTTACATGGTCTGTAACCTGAATCATTATGCCTAGGGGTCCTAGGCCTAGTTACATGGTCTGTAACCTGAATCATTATGCCTAGGGGTCCTAGGCCTAGTTACATGGTCTGTAACCTGAATCATTATGCCTAGGGGTCCTAGGCCTAGTTACATGGTCTGTAACCTGAATCATTATGCCTAGGGGTCCTAGGCCTAGTTACATGGTCTGTAACCTGAATCATTATGCCTAGGGGTCCTAGGCCTAGTTACATGGTCTGTAACCTGAATCATTATGCCTTGGGGTCCTAGGCCTAGTTACATGGTCTGTAACCTGAATCATTATGTATAGGCGTCCTAGGCCTAGTTACATGGTCTGTAACCTGAATCATTATGTCTAGGGGTCCTAGGCCTAGTTACATGGTATGTAACCTGAATCATTATGTCTAGGGGTCCTAGGCCTAGTTACATGGTCTGTAACCTGAATCATTATGTCTAGGGGTCCTAGGCCTAGTTACATGGTCTGTAACCTGAATCATTATGTCTAGGGGTCCTAGGCCTAGTTACATGGTCTGTAACCTGAATCATTATGTCTAGGGGTCCTAGGCCTAGTTACATGGTCTGTAACCTGAATCATTATGTCTAGGGGTCCTAGGCCTAGTTACATGGTCTGTAACCTGAATCATTATGTCTAGGGGTCCTAGGCCTAGTTACATGGTCTGTAACCTGAATCATTATGCCTAGGGGTCCTAGGCCTAGTTACATGGTCTGTAACCTGAATCATTATGCCTTGGGGTCCTAGGCCTAGTTACATGGTCTGTAACCTGAATCATTATGTATAGGCGTCCTAGGCCTAGTTACATGGTCTGTAACCTGAATCATTATGTCTAGGGGTCCTAGGCCTAGTTACATGGTATGTAACCTGAATCATTATGTCTAGGGGTCCTAGGCCTAGTTACATGGTCTGTAACCTGAATCATTATGTCTAGGGGTCCTAGGCCTAGTTACATGGTCTGTAACCTGAATCATTATGTCTAGGGGTCCTAGGCCTAGTTACATGGTCTGTAACCTGAATCATTATGTCTAGGGGTCCTAGGCCTAGTTACATGGTCTGTAACCTGAATCATTATGTCTAGGGGTCCTAGGCCTAGTTACATGGTATGTAACCTGAATCATTATGTCTAGGGGTCCTAGGCCTAGTTACATGGTTTGTAACCTGAATTAATGTGTCTAGGAGTCCTAGGCTTAGTTACATGGTCTGTAAACTGAATGAATGTGTGCGCCCAGGGAGACATCTTCATGCGCCGATCCAATCTGTTTTGAGATTAGGGCTGTCCCCGACAAACAATCGACCAGTCGACTAATTGGTGTCAGCCCTATTTGAGATTGAGACAAACAGTGACAAAGTGATGAACCAATCTGTTTGAGAGAGAAAAGGTGACGAACCAATCTGTTTTGAGACTGAGACAAACAAATGAAAGTGTGCTTCTTGGCTGGTGTTTGAGTGAGGCCATAACATGCTGACAGGCTGGTGTTTGAGTGAGGCCATAACATGCTGACAGGCTGGTGTTTACACACTAAAGTACTCAGTAATCTCAGTGTCTAATCTTCACTCAATCTGCTCTCTCAAAGGCTCAGTGGCGAGAAGCTGCCAAGACCGTTCTAATGAAGTAATGTTGCAATCAGGAGGTAGAAGTAAACCTAGAGTCAACCCTTCATCTCCTCTTGACTTTAGTCTTCTTAACGAGGATCCTTTGACTAATTGCTTGTTAATCATGCTTTAGGTTTAATTGTTGACAAGATATCAATTTGGAAGACTTAAGTCTAAAAAACAAACATCTCAAACAAATCTCTCCCCAGTCTGGTGAGGCTGTCAAGCTAGCTAACATCTTGAAATTGAGGACAGTTTAAGAGAAACAAGTGAGAGCAGATTAAGAGTTGTTGTGTGTATCCCAAATGGCACTATATTCCCTATATAGTGCACTACTGGCCATAGGGTCTGGTCAAAAGAGTTCACTTTATAGAGAATAGGGTGCCATCTGGGATGCATCCTAAGAATTCTGGAGTTCACCTCTAGAGACTGCTGACAGAGACTGCTGACAGAGACTGCTGACAGAGACTGCTGACAGAGACTGCTGATAGAGACTGCTAATAGACTGCTGACAGAGACTGCTGACAGAGACTGCTGTGTCACTAATAGGGTTGAGAGAGGATCTAGTCCTTTGTTAAGTGTCGTCCTTTGAGATTAGGAATAAAGGTTTAAAAATTGTTGTTGAGGAACCATGCCGTGTAGAAATACTTCTGTATTGTCGAGGAACCATGCCGTGATGAAATACTTCTGTGTTGTTGAGGAACCATGCCGTGATGAAATACTTCTGTGTTGTTGAGGAACCATGCCGTGATGAAATACTTCTGTGTTGTTGAGGAACCATGCCATGATTAAATACTTCTGTGTTGTTGAGGAACCATGCCGTGTAGAAATACTTCTGTGTTGTTGAGGAACCATGCCATGATTAAATACTTCTGTGTTGTTGAGGAACCATGCCGTGTAGAAATACTTCTGTGTTGTTAAACATGATGAGGAGGTGTTGGACTCTAGACTCCAGAGCAGAAAAGCACTGTATTGTTCTAATGTTTTTAACGTGAAAGTAAGATTGTAAAAAAGCATGATTGGAAATACAGTTAAATTGGATTATTAAAACAAGCTGAGACCTAAGAATTGTTATTTCTCTGTTAAATCTACATCAACAGTTGTGGCTTTGTAATAGAAATACAATAATGCTATTGAGAGAGGATCTAGTCCTTTGTTAAGTGTCGTCCTTTGAGATTAGGAATAAAGGTTTAAAAATTGTTGTTGAGGAACCATGCCGTGTAGAAATACTTCTGTATTGTCGAGGAACCATGCCGTGATGAAATACTTCTGTGTTGTTGAGGAACCATGCCGTGATGAAATACTTCTGTGTTGTTGAGGAACCATGCCGTGATGAAATACTTCTGTGTTGTTGAGGAACCATGCCGTGATGAAATACTTCTGTGTTGTTGAGGAACCATGCCGTGATGAAATACTTCTGTGTTGTTGAGGAACCATGCCGTGATGAAATACTTCTGTGTTGTTGAGGAACCATGCCGTGATTAAATACTTCTGTGTTGTTGAGGAACCATGCCATGATTAAATACTTCTGTGTTGTTGAGGAACCATGCCGTGTAGAAATACTTCTGTGTTGTTAAACATGATGAGGAGGTGTTGGACTCTAGACTCCAGAGCAGAAAAGCACTGTATTGTTCTAATGTTTTTAACGTGAAAGTAAGATTGTAAAAAAGCATGATTGGAAATACAGTTAAATTGGATTATTAAAACAAGCTGAGACCTAAGAATTGTTATTTCTCTGTTAAATCTACATCAACAGTTGTGGCTTTGTAATAGAAATACAATAATGCTATTCGATTTAAGAGAAAACATATAATTGAGTTAAATGGTTATTTATTGGCATGATACAACATTCAGCAGTTGCAACTGTTACAGTATCTAATCAAGCCTGGCAAAAAGAATGAAGCAAAGGAAGCTAGAGAGACTAGTAAACCATCAGGATGGGCCTAGCCCTGGGCAGAGAGAGTACTCCACATGTTGTTACATTACAGCCGTTCTAATAAATGAATGAAATAAAAAAAAAATCCTCATCAATCTACACACAATACCCCATAATGACAAAGAAATACGTAAGTATTCAGACCATTTGCTATGAGATTCGAAAATGAGCTCAGGTGCATCCTGTTTCCATTGATCATCCTTGAAAAAAAATTCTAAAGCATTGAAGGTCCCCAAGAACACAGTGGCCTCCATCATTCTTAAATTCTGAGCAATCGGGGAAAAAGGACCTTGGTCAGGTAGGTGACCAAGAACCTGATGGTCACGCTGACAGAGCTCCAGAGTTACCCTGTGGAGATGACAATCATCTCTGCAGCACTCAGGCCTTTATGGTAGTGGCCAGACGGAAGCCACTCCTCAGTAAAGGCACATGACAGGCCGCTTGGAGTTGTTTCTCAGACCATGAGAAACAAGATTCTATGGTCTAATGAAACCAAGATTGAACTCTTTGGCCTGAATGCCAAGCGTCACGTCTGGAGGAAACCTGGCACCTGGTACCAAGCATGGTGGTGGCAGCATCATGCTGTGAGGATGTTTTTCATCAGCAAGGACTGGGAGACTAGTCAGAATCAAGGGAAAGATGAACGGAGCAAAGTACTGAGAGATCTTTGATGAAAACCGGTTCCAGAGCGGACAACGACACAGCCAAGGTTTTGGGACAAGCCTATGAATGTCCTTGAGTGGCCCAGCCAGAGCCCAGACTTGAACTCGACTGAACATCTCTGGAGAGACCTGAAAATACCTGAAAATCTCCATCCAACCTAACAGAGCTTGAGTGGATCTGCAGAGAAGAATGAGAGAAACTCCCCAAATTCAGGTGTGCCAAGCTTGTAGCGTCATACCCAAGAAGACTTGAGGCTGTAATCGCTGGCAAAGGTACTTCAACAAAGTCAGAGCATGGTTGTGTCACAAATTACATCCTATTCACTACTTAGCGCACTACTTAGGGACATATGGCTCTGGTCAAAGTGCACTATGTAGGGAATAGGGTACCATTTGGGACACAAACAAGGTGTTGAAGCATATGCTGACAGACAGCAGTATGGGTCAACAGTCTGACACATATGTGAATCACAAATTTAGACCGCATGTTGTCTCTTGGAAAAGCATCCATCCTATCCGAAGTCAATCATAACTTTTCAGACAGTCCTGGTTTTCAAAACTCAGTTTGTTATTCCATGTTTGAGTTTTTTTTTATTATCAGGTTTTTGCTCTCAGAATCACACTTTTTCTATAAAAAATCAACTAAATTGGATGTTCTAAGTCCACAACAATGCTTAAACCACAACAGGAGACCAGGGGGTGTAGTTATCCTTTAGTGCAAGTTAGTACCAGCAAAATACCATGGCTGGGCATGTTTCTATAGCACTCATCTGATTGCAGAGTTTGCTAAACACTGGATTGATGCAAATAATCCTGATATCATTCTGCCAGGTAGACATTGGCTACTTTGTAGTGAACATTTAATTGAGAAGGTTTTAGGGAAAGTGTTTCCAGCTTCTACGAGAAGACTGTTATCATTAGCATCATCGCTAACGGCTACATAAAGTGTAGACATGTGCGCACACCACACACACACACACTCACACCACAGACAGACAGACAGACAGACAGACAGACAGACAGACAGACAGACAGACAGACAGACAGACAGACAGACAGACAGACACACAGAGACAGAGAGAGACAGACAGACAGACAGACAGACAGACAGACAGACAGACAGACAGACAGACAGACAGACAGACAGACAGACAGACAGACAGACAGACAGACAGACAGACAGACAGACAGACAGACACAGACAGACAGACAGACAGACAGACAGACAGACGTGTGCTATTTTCAGAAAGTTGCATGAAAATACAAATCCCTGATGCATGTTGTTGTTCTTATGATTAACTTTGGTAAATTAATGCATTTTCTAATAAGGCAACAAGACATAAGGCATCAAGACATAGGGCAAAAAGACATAGGGCAACAAGACATAGGGCAACAAGACATAAGGCATCAAGACATAGGGCAACAAGACATAGGGCAACAAGACATAGGGCATCAAGACATAGGGCAACAAGACATAGGGCAACAAGACATAGGGCATCAAGACATAGGGCAACAAGACATAGGGCAACAAGACATAGGGCAACAAGACATAGGGCATCAAGACATAGGGCAACAAGACATAAGGCATCAAGACATAGGGCAACAAGACATAAGGCATCAAGACATAGGGCAACACGACATAGGGCAACAAGACATAAGGCAACAAGACATAAGGCAACAAGACATAAGGCATCAAGACATAGGGCAACAAGACATAGGGCATCAAGACATAGGGCAACAAGACATAGGGCATCAAGACATAGGGTAACAAGACATAAGGCATCAAGACATAGGGCAACAAGACATAAGGCATCAAGACATAGGGCAACAAGACATAGGGCAACAAGACATAAGGCATCAAGACATAGGGCAACAAGACATAGGGCAATAAGACATAAGACATCAAGACATAGGGCAATAAGACATAGGGCAACAAGACATAGGGCAACAAGACATAAGGCATCAAGACATAGGGCAACAAGACATAAGGCATTAAGACATAGGGCAACAAGACATAGGGCAACAAGACATAGGGCAACAAGACATAGGGCATCAAGACATAGGGCAACAAGACATAGGGCAACAAGACATAGGGCAACAAGACATAGGGCAACAAGACATAAGGCATCAAGACATAAGGCATCAAGACATAGGGCAACAAGACATAAGGCATCACGACATAGGGCAACACGACATAGGGCAACAAGACATAAGGCAACAAGACATAAGGCAACAAGACATAAGGCATCAAGACATAGGGCAACAAGACATAGGGCATCAACACATAGGGCAACAAGACATAGGGCATCAAGACATAGGGTAACAAGACATAAGGCATCAAGACATAGGGCAACAAGACATAAGGCATCAAGACATAGGGCAACAAGACATAGGGCAACAAGACATAAGGCATCAAGACATAGGGCAACAAGACATAGGGCAATAAGACATAAGACATCAAGACATAGGGCAATAAGACATAGGGCAACAAGACATAGGGCAACAAGACATAAGGCATCAAGACATAGGGCAACAAGACATAAGGCATTAAGACATAGGGCAACAAGACATAGGGCAACAAGACATAAGGCATCAAGACATAGGGCAACACGACATAGGGCAACAAGACATAAGGCAACAAGACATAAGGCAACAAGACATAAGGCATCAAGACATAGGGCAACAAGACATAGGGCATCAACACATAGGGCAACAAGACATAGGGCATCAAGACATAGGGTAACAAGACATAAGGCATCAAGACATAGGGCAACAAGACATAAGGCATCAAGACATAGGGCAACAAGACATAGGGCAACAAGACATAAGGCATCAAGACATAGGGCAACAAGACATAGGGCAATAAGACATAAGACATCAAGACATAGGGCAATAAGACATAGGGCAACAAGACATAGGGCAACAAGACATAAGGCATCAAGACATAGGGCAACAAGACATAAGGCATTAAGACATAGGGCAACAAGACATAGGGCAACAAGACATAGGGCAACAAGACATAGGGCAACAAGACATAAGGCATCAAGACATAGGGCAACAAGACATAGGGCAACAAGACATAAGGCAACAAGACATAAGGCATCAAGACATAGGCATCAAGACATAGGGCAACAAGACATAGGGCAACAAGACATAGGGCAACAAGACATAGGGCAACAAGACATAGGGCATCAAGACATAGGGCATCAAGACATAGGGCAACAAGACATAGGGCAACAAGACATAGGGCAACAAGACATAAGGCAACAAGACATAAGGCATCAAGACATAGGGCAACAAGACATAGGGCATCAAGACATAGGGCCAGAGCGCTGATGTCATGTATAGCATGCTACTGTACAGCCACTAAGTTCCAATTTAGGTGTTTATTAGTGACCAGAGCTGCCATTTTCAACCTGTATACGGGTACCAGAGAAATGGTTAACAAAAGGAACATCTCAATAGGTGTTCCAGGTATGTCATGACAGCACAAGCGTAAAGGGTTAACAAAAGGAACATCTCAATAGTTGGTCCAGGTATGTCATGACAGCACAAGCATAAAGGGTTAACAAAAGGAACATCTCAATAGTTGGTCCAGGTATGTCATGACAGCACAAGTGGGCCGTTCCTCTTTTGTTCTCTAATGTTCCTCAAGCATGGTGACATCACAGACTCCCATCAGACCAACTCTTTGTATGTCCTACACCTTGACGCAGGTATGTACCTGCGTCGGGGTGCCCACAAATCATTCTCCCGCGAATCACAGGGATTTCGGCCTTGTCAGGTGTTTGAAGTAAGGATCAGACAGAGTTTGGGTAATCTGCCTTTACCATCAGTATTACTTGCCAACGTACAATCATGGAAAATAAATTAGACAAGGTACGATAACGAATATACTACCAACGGGACATAAAAACTGTAATATCTTATGTTTCAACGAGTCGTGGCTGAACGACAACATGGATAATTAAGCTTTTTCGGCAGGATAGAACAGCAGCCTCAGGCAAGACAAGGGGCGGTTGTCTATGTATATTTGTAAACAACAGCTGGTGCACGAAATATAAGGAAGTCTCAAGGTTTTGCTCGCCTGAGATAGAGTATCTCATGATAAGCTGTAGACCACACTATTTACGTTGTCCCTATAGTGACAGTACGTACATACCACAACCAGAAGCCATGGATTACAGGCAAAATCCGCACTGAGCTAAAGGGTAGAGCTGCCGCTTTCAAGGAGCGGGACTCTAAACCTGCTATAATGTACTGTAACACAGTAAACTACCGGCCCTGCTATAATGTACTGTAACACAGTAAACTACCGGCCCTGCTATAATGTACTGTAACACAGTAAACTACCGGCCCTGCTATAATGTACTGTAACACAGTAAACTACCGGCCCTGCTATAATGTACTGTAACACAGTAAACTACCGGCCCTGCTATAATGTACTGTAACACAGTAAACTACCGGCCCTGCTATAATGTACTGTAACACAGTAAACTACCGGCCCTGCTATAATGTACTGTAACACAGTAAACTACCGGCCCTGCTATAATGTACTGTAACACAGTAAACTACCAGCCCTGCTATAATGTACTGTAACACAGTAAACTACCGGCCCTGCTATAATGTACTGTAACACAGTAAACTACCGGCCCTGCTATAATGTACTGTAACACAGTAAACTACCGGCCCTGCTATAATGTACTGTAACACAGTAAACTACCAGCCCTGCTATAATGTACTGTAACACAGTAAACTACCGGCCCTGCTATAATGTACTGTAACACAGGAAACTACCGGCCCTGCTATAATGTACTGTAACACAGTAAACTACCGGCCCTGCTATAATGTACTGTAACACAGTAAACTACCGGCCCTGCTATAATGTACTGTAACACAGTAAACTACCGGCCCTGCTATAATGTACTGTAACACAGTAAACTACCAGCCCTGCTATAATGTACTGTAACACAGTAAACTACCAGCCCTGCTATAATGTACTGTAACACAGTAAACTACCAGCCCTGCTATAATGTAATGTAACACAGTAAACTACCAGCCCTGCTATAATGTACTGTAACACAGTAAACTACCAGCCCTGCTATAATGTACTGTAACACAGTAAACTACCAGCCCTGCTATAATGTACTGTAACACAGTAAACTACCAGCCCTGCTATAATGTACTGTAACACAGTAAACTACCGGCCCTGCTATAATGTACTGTAACACAGTAAACTACCAGCCCTGCTATAATGTACTGTAACACAGTAAACTACCGGCCCTGCTATAATGTACTGTAACACAGTAAACTACCAGCCCTGCTATAATGTACTGTAACACAGTAAACTACCAGCCCTGCTATAATGTACTGTAACACAGTAAACTACCAGCCCTGCTATAATGTACTGTAACACAGTAAACTACCAGCCCTGCTATAATGTACTGTAACACAGTAAACTACCGGCCCTGCTATAATGTACTGTAACACAGTAAACTACCAGCCCTGCTATAATGTACTGTAACACAGTAAACTACCAGCCCTGCTATAATGTACTGTAACACAGTAAACTACCAGCCCTGCTATAATGTACTGTAACACAGTAAACTACCGGCCCTGCTATAATGTACTGTAACACAGTAAACTACCGGCCCTGCTATAATGTACTGTAACACAGTAAACTACCGGCCCTGCTATAATGTACTGTAACACAGTAAACTACCAGCCCTGCTATAATGTACTGTAACACAGTAAACTACCGGCCCTGCTATAATGTACTGTAACACAGTAAACTACCAGCCCTGCTATAATGTACTGTAACACAGTAAACTACCAGCCCTGCTATAATGTACTGTAACACAGTAAACTACCAGCCCTGCTATAATGTACTGTAACACAGTAAACTACCAGCCCTGCTATAATGTACTGTAACACAGTAAACTACCAGCCCTGCTATAATGTACTGTAACACAGTAAACTACCGGCCCTGCTATAATGTACTGTAACACAGTAAAATACCAGCCCTGCTATAATGTACTGTAACACAGTAAACTACCAGCCCTGCTATAATGTACTGTAACACAGTAAACTACCAGCCCTGCTATAATGTACTGTAACACAGTAAACTACCAGCCCTGCTATAATGTACTGTAACACAGTAAACTACCAGCCCTGCTATAATGTACTGTAACACAGTAAACTACCGGCCCTGCTATAATGTACTGTAACACAGTAAACTACCAGCCCTGCTATAATGTACTGTAACACAGTAAACTACCGGCCCTGCTATAATGTACTGTAACACAGTAAACTACCGGCCCTGCTATAATGTACTGTAACACAGTAAACTACCGGCCCTGCTATAATGTACTGTAACACAGTAAACTACCGGCCCTGCTATAATGTACTGTAACACAGTAAACTACCGGCCCTGCTATAATGTACTGTAACACAGTAAACTACCGGCCCTGCTATAATGTACTGTAACACAGTAAACTACCGGCCCTGCTATAATGTACTGTAACACAGTAAACTACCGGCCCTGCTATAATGTACTGTAACACAGTAAACTACCAGCCCTGCTATAATGTACTGTAACACAGTAAACTACCGGCCCTGCTATAATGTACTGTAACACAGTAAACTACCAGCCCTGCTATAATGTACTGTAACACAGTAAACTACCGGCCCTGCTATAATGTACTGTAACACAGTAAACTACCGGCCCTGCTATAATGTACTGTAACACAGTAAACTACCGGCCCTGCTATAATGTACTGTAACACAGTAAACTACCGGCCCTGCTATAATGTACTGTAACACAGTAAACTACCGGCCCTGCTATAATGTACTGTAACACAGTAAACTACCGGCCCTGCTATAATGTACTGTAACACAGTAAACTACCGGCCCTGCTATAATGTACTGTAACACAGTAAACTACCGGCCCTGCTATAATGTACTGTAACACAGTAAACTACCGGCCCTGCTATAATGTACTGTAACACAGTAAACTACCAGCCCTGCTATAATGTACTGTAACACAGTAAACTACCGGCCCTGCTATAATGTACTGTAACACAGTAAACTACCAGCCCTGCTATAATGTACTGTAACACAGTAAACTACCGGCCCTGCTATAATGTACTGTAACACAGTAAACTACCAGCCCTGCTATAATGTACTGTAACACAGTAAACTACCGGCCCTGCTATAATGTACTGTAACACAGTAAACTACCGGCCCTGCTATAATGTACTGTAACACAGTAAACTACCAGCCCTGCTATAATGTACTGTAACACAGTAAACTACCAGCCCTGCTATAATGTACTGTAACACAGTAAACTACCAGCCCTGCTATAATGTACTGTAACACAGTAAACTACCAGCCCTGCTATAATGTACTGTAACACAGTAAACTACCAGCCCTGCTATAATGTACTGTAACACAGTAAACTACCAGCCCTGCTATAATGTACTGTAACACAGTAAACTACCAGCCCTGCTATAATGTACTGTAACACAGTAAACTACCAGCCCTGCTATAATGTACTGTAACACAGTAAACTACCGGCCCTGCTATAATGTACTGTAACACAGTAAACTACCAGCCCTGCTATAATGTAATGTAACACAGTAAACTACCGGCCCTGCTATAATGTACTGTAACACAGTAAACTACCAGCCCTGCTATAATGTACTGTAACACAGTAAACTACCGGCCCTGCTATAATGTACTGTAACACAGTAAACTACCAGCCCTGCTATAATGTACTGTAACACAGTAAACTACCAGCCCTGCTATAATGTACTGTAACACAGTAAACTACCGGCCCTGCTATAATGTACTGTAACACAGTAAACTACCGGCCCTGCTATAATGTACTGTAACACAGTAAACTACCAGCCCTGCTATAATGTACTGTAACACAGTAAACTACCGGCCCTGCTATAATGTACTGTAACACAGTAAACTACCGGCCCTGCTATAATGTACTGTAACACAGTAAACTACCAGCCCTGCTATAATGTAATGTAACACAGTAAACTACCGGCCCTGCTATAATGTACTGTAACACAGTAAACTACCGGCCCTGCTATAATGTAATGTAACACAGTAAACTACCGGCCCTGCTATAATGTACTGTAACACAGTAAACTACCAGCCCTGCTATAATGTACTGTAACACAGTAAACTACCGGCCCTGCTATAACACAGCTGAGAGAGAAGCAGAGCACATGATACTCACAGCATCCTGATTTTATTCCTTTTAGAATATAGACAGCCAGTCAATGAATTCAGTCAGTCAAAGACAGTTAACACGTCCAAGGATATCTCTCTCTCCCTCTCTAAGCTTATGCTGCTCAAATGACTCACATCCCCTCTTCTCCTTTCACCCTCTCCTCTCTCCTACTTCTCAGACATAAGCCACGAGTAGCTAAACATTTCCAAATATGGAGAAAAAAATGAAAGAAAGATTTGAGTGCAAAATCGATTGCTTTTAGTCCGGAACGCCACATATTTCAGGCCAAAGTCACTGAGGGGCCAAATATGTGGTTCTCCAGGAATAACAACGGCGACTGCACAAGTCTTTATGAAGGAGTTGGTTAGTCCTGACCTAACAAGGGTAATAGTGAGGGATCAGGGCTCAGACTGCCATGTGCTCCAGTCAATTAAATATTATATAACGTACACACTTAAGAGGCATTAGCAAAAGACAAACATGTATGTTACCAATTGAACAACATCTATTGCAGGATAAATCAATGTTAAAGTTTACATAGCTGGTCATATATGGCTGTTACATTATACTTTATGGATTGGTTATGTAGGCTTCTTCTAACATCACTTTCTACTACATATAATAATACGATTAATTTATATATTTACTTTAAAAAACAAAGTCTATCAGAATTCCAGTTATTCAAATAAAAGTTATACTTCAAGAATAGGACTTGGAAATATGGAAGTATAGATTAGCCAAATTGTTATACCGGATCATGACCCCAAAACTAAGGAGTTATTATCCAGCCCTACTCTGTTGTTTATGATGATGTTGTCATGGAGGACTGATTGGCCTCATTGGTTCCAGTTGAAACATAACTGCTGTGCTCTTGGACTGGCATGACAAAGGGTGGTTATTTGTTTAACTCTTTTTTGGTTACTACATGATTCCATATGTGTTATTTCATCATTGTGATGTCTTCACTATTATTCTACTATTATTATTGTAGATAAAAATAAAGGAAAACCCTGGAATGAGTAGGTGTCCAAACTTTTGACTGGTGCTGTATATATAATTTATAAGTCGAAAAATGCATGTAGCAACTACAGGTTGCCCCTTTAAGTCTATCAAAGGTTTGAGAAATAAAAGCCCAACTTTTATTCCATAGTGTCACGGTGCGGAGTAAGGTGACGATACACGGAGCGCTGGTGGAGCGTCATTCCTTGTTGTGTTGAGTTGTGATCACGAAGCACAAGAATAATGAACGGAGATGACTGAACGGAGATGACTGAACGGAGATGACTGAACGGAGATGACTGAACGGAGATGACTGAACGGAGATGACTGAACGGAGATGACTGAACGGAGATGACTGAACGGAGATGACTGAACGGAGATGACTGAACGGAGATGACTGAACGAATACTAAACAAAACACAGTGACTTACTTTCTGCATAACACGAAGCAGACAAGCAGGAACAATGATCCACACACAGGTGGAATTGTGTGGAGCCTAAATACTATCCCCAATCAGAGACAACGCTAAACAGCTGTCTCTGATTGGGGATCATAATCTCCCTAGTTAGGGTGTGAGGACTTGATTGTGTGCCTCTCTCCTCCCCTAGGTGGGAGTAAGAGGCCTTACCACAACCAAGGCCTCACACATAGGCTTGGATCTGCACTATGCAGCTGTTGCAAGAGTGCATTTTTCACTGGCTGTCCACTGGTTTCAAAAACAATGATTGATAGGCAGTTTAAACGTCTTGAATTCAACCATTATTGGTTTCAAATACATATTTAGATTTGTGAACAGCCATCCACAACAACCACAATCCGAAAGGTGCAAATAGCTAAATGAAAGAGCTGCAGTGTGATTCACATCAACGTGTATGTAGATCAATAATAAGTGATATGCGTATTCTCCTATGGGGACAGCCGAAGAACCCTTTAAGGTTATAGAGAGCACCTTTACTTCTAAGAGTGTGGTTTAGTGTTTCAAATCTCTCATCCATGGATGTCACAGCAGAGTCGACCACAATGTTGAAGTAATTGACTTTTCAGTGCATCAGTCACTGGTTCATCAGGAGCCTCATAGCTGAAATGCCTCTTGCTGTTTCTCAGTCTCTTCTCTTTAAGAACAGCCTCCACATTCATTTCTTCACAAATGCTTTTGGCTGTTGTCTGGGCCTCAGATAATCCAGTTTCCCGGTATGTAGTGAGGGCTTGTTCACCTTGTTTGTCATTGTCAGTATCTCACACTATACGACACAGCAAATCAAGAAGCTGTAGGACCCAACTTCCTCTGCAAGTGCTTGTGCCTCCACTTTGGCCACAGGATCATTGATCGTCTGTCTGGCTTCCAGTAATGCCTCCCGAACCTCAGAAGCCTGATACCTGATTGCATGAATACTTTGGAGCCTACCCTCCCATCTTGTGTCACTCCATGACTTCACGGTTATGTTCACATGTTTCTTCAAAACACTCCATCTTTATGTGCCAGCTGAAAAGAAGGTGAAGAGCTTTTGCACATGCCCAAAAAACCCAACTGCATCTTTTGAAGATTTGGCAGCATCTGCAATGACAAGGTTTAGAGTATGTGCTCCACATGGGACGAACACGGCTCTGGGAATTTTGTTTAGCAGTCTGGCTTGTACTCCTTGGTGCTTGCCCTTCATGTTGGCCACATTATCATAAGCTTGCCCTCTGCAATCTTCAAATGGAATCTTCAGCTCGTTCAGCTTATCTAAGATGACAGTGGACAGATTCAAGCCTGTTGTAACCTCAACATTCACAAAGCCGAGGAAGTGCTCCTTGATCTCTGGCTTTCCCTTTAAAGCCATGCTTCTCAGAATAATGGACATTTACTCCTGGTGACTAATGTCAGGTGTACAGTCCAAGATAATGGTGAAGTACTTTGAGTCTCTTACTTGAGTCAAGATTGCTTCCAGAATCTTGTCACTCACAATCTGTATCAGCGTTTCGATGTGGTGTGCAGAAAGACCAAGGCGCAGAGCTCTCGTAGTTCGACATCATTTATTAAATGCAAACAAAAACAAAAACAATGCAGGTAATACGAACATAACATGAGTGGAAAAAAACACTCTGAAAATGAACCTCAATGCCTGTGTGAAATCATACAAACTAAATAGGGTCCCCAGTTAGAGACAACGCATAGCAGCTGCCTCTAATTGGGAACCAACACAAAACCACCATAGAGTTTACTAGAACTCTATGCAAATCCTAAACCTGTCAGAACCTAGAGACTCTGAAACCTAACCCTGACAATCAGCTCATTCTGTGTGCGCTTCCCAAGGTAATGAGCATGTGTCTCTCCATCTTTCATTTTGCTGAGATGGTTTTCCATAACGGGGTAATTCAACCTCTTTTAGGAAGTTTCCATTACCTGGTTGGAAGAGTTTGTCTGATGAACCCCTGAATGCTAGGTTTCCTTCAGCCAGATACACGGTGATACTTATTAAACGTGAAGTGCGAGGGTGATGAAAAGAAAGAGAACCTAAAGGTTATAGTTCAGGAACAGAACAGACAATAATCTGCACCAGACACAAAGACAAACTTATAATCAACATAATGAGGGATGAGAAGCAGGTGTGTCCATGGGGTGCGTTGCTGCCATCACTCTCCTGGTGGAGCGCCGCAGGGAGAGGGCACACAGCACCCGGCAGGGCATTCGTTACAGTTAAACGTGTAAGAACATCCCACCATCTCTTTCTTTCAGCCTCCAAAATTGCCATTTGTATCTGGTCCAGAGTCTGGTCCCTGACTTCTCTCCACTCTAATCATATTGTTTGTGTGTTCAGGACGACCCTCATGGTGTTTCAGAATGGCCTTGATATTAGACCAGTCATTCACGCCTTCCTTTATTATTCTGTAGTCTTTGTAGAAAAGAGTTTACAGCTAAAACAATACACAGTGTTGTTTTTGACTGAGTATGAAAGCCAGCTTCTGGTAATCTTTTCACCATTTGACAGCTGTCTCTGTAATAAGCCTGAATGGAAACCTCTTCTAGACTTGCCTTTAGGGTAAGAAAAGTCCAGTCCTGGTTTGAATGGACCTCTGCGCACTTACTCAGTCCTCATCAAGTCTGTTAAGACTGGGGGCCAATCTGCTGGGTCATTTGGTGGAGCAGCAACTGTTCTATTAGGGTCTGAGCTGCTTGTATCTGTTGCTGGTTGTGCTAGTACTGGCTGAGGCTGTCTGTACTTCATCTGGGTCTGTGTTAGTACTTGCTGAAGATGACTGTACTGGGTCTGTGTTAGTACTTGCTGAAGCTGCCAGTACTGGGTCTGTGTTAGTACTTGCTGAAGCTGCCAGTACTGGGTCTGTGTTAGTACTTGCTGAAGCTGCCAGTACTGGGTCTGTGTTAGTACTTGCTGAAGCTGCCAGTACTGGGTCTGTGTTAGTACTTGCTGAAGCTGCCAGTACTGGGTCTGTGTTAGTACTTGCTGAAGCTGCCAGTACTGGGTCTGTGTTAGTACTTGCTGAAGCTGCCAGTACTGGGTCTGTGTAGATAACAATACTATTATTAATTTTATCAGCTGCATCAGGCCCATTCAAACTGGCTCCCCCAGATTTCCTTTTATACATTTTCAAATATAAATACTATTTATACTATGGCTTGGCTGAATACTTGATGGTTATTATGTACTGAGAGATGTGCATCATATTGCCCAGTATACCCAGATAATCAACATGTTAAATTCAATATATAAATCAATAGTCAATGTCAATCCATTGCTTTCCATCTTGCATTAGTCCAGAGTTGTAACTAAACCTTGACTGAGAGACTAGATAATCACTGTCTTGTTTTAAAATTGTGTGTGCCTATGAGGAGTGCCATCACGCCCATATATTGTCTGGACTGGTCCCCACAGAGCTTGTTAGTAAGCATTTCACTGTATGGTCTACACCTGTTGTATTGTTGGTTAAGGGCTTGTTAGTAAGCATTTAACTGTAAGGTCTACACCTGTTGTATTGTTGGTTAAGGGCTTGTCAGTAAGCATTTCACTGTAAGGTCTACACCTGTTGTATTGTTGGTTAAGGGCTTGTTAGTCAGCATTTCACTGTAAGGTCTACACCTGTTGTATTGTTGGTTAAGGGCTTGTTAGTAAGCATTTCACTGTAAGGTCTACACCTGTTGTATTGTTGGTTAAGGGCTTGTCAGTAAGCATTTCACTGTAAGGTCTACACCTGTTGTATTGTTGGTTAAGGGCTTGTTAGTCAGCATTTCACTGTAAGGTCTACACCTGTCGTATTGTTGGTTAAGGGCTTGTTAGTAAGCATTTCACTGTAAGGTCTACACCTGTTGTATTGTTGGTTAAGGGCTTGTTAGTCAGCATTTCACTGTAAGGTCTACACCTGTTGTATTGTTGGTTAAGGGCTTGTTAGTAAGCATTTCACTGTAAGGTTTACACCTGTTGTATTGTTGGTTAAGGGCTTGTCAGTAAGCATTTCACTGTAAGGTCTACACCTGTTGTATTTGGCTTATGTGACAAATACAGTGTGATTTGATTTGATTTGACTAGTATACACAGTATGCCAAGGCTCTTTGTCCCCAATATGTCAATATGTAGGCTACTCAAGATCATTAGACTGGATCTTCAAAGTGTAAGAAGCTATCTTTCTTTCTGATCCTCTTGTATGATGAAGTTCCTTTTAAATTATGTCATGCATTGTGTCCTCTAGACACGAGTCAAAAGAATACAGTTAGCTGGAATTTAATCCTCATGCATTTCAGTACCACATGCATAGCTCCTGCTCTGCAGTCCTACAGGCCTACAGTGTCCTGATCTCACCTGAGGTCAACATCTTCTTCTTCCAGCTGTATCTTCATTAAAGCCTTGTATTAAACACACAGGCCTGGTAGTGAAGCTAGCTAGGGGTAGTGCCTCTAGTCTCAGCCTCATAGGGCTGCCTGGGCTCAAAGCTACGGAGAGACCTTAGGGACTACACTTTTAACTTGAGTGTCGCATCACGACGACTGTCAAAGTGTCCTTTTAAAGCAGAGATGTTAAAGACAGTCGGGTTTAATGTTGACTGAGTCCAAATGTGTGGGGAAGAAGGATGACACAGATATATTCAGTTTGATGAGCGAGCTCTCTGGGAGTCCTTGATGTTATTGATTTGAATCTCTTCAGCAGCAACTTGAGGGGGAGAGATTAATATTTCACCATGTTAGCTACTTTGAGATGAGAAGAACAAAGTCTTCGGTGTGTAGACATGATAGTTAGTTGTCGTCCTAACTAAGACTTACATATTTCCATTCTTGAAATGCATTGGAAGCCAATTCAGTCAAATAATGCATTCCAACACTACTGGACTGTGCAAACTGTGTCACTGTGGGAAAAAGCATCTAGACATTATATTAACCCTATCCAATGACTGAGAACTATGGTAAGAACTACAATTAGACTAAGCCTAGCACCTTTTTGTTTCTGAAGCCTAGTATTGATTGGAACAACTAGGCTATGTTAGGAAGAAAGTGTCATGCATACGTGGAATCCGTCTTTACAGCGCGAGCGCAGACAATCTCTCGTGAACCAGGCAACCGACAGAACATATTAGTTGTTCTCGACTAAGAACACGAGTTGAGTTTACACTTCAGGAGTGACAGGTTAGATGTGTCACTATTCTAGAATGTGGCAATCCTAATAAAACGGGTTTAAAACATTGTGCATATGTTAAATGATGAAAACTGACATTATTCTGGAATTACACGTCGTCCCGCCGCTAAAACCATTCTCTTCCGCATTGCTGTCGGTCACACAGACCACCTCGAGCAGAATTCAATTGAATAAAAATGATGTAAAACAAACATACAACATTTTGGACATATCGATCGTGAAACTACAAAATCTAATTAGTAACTGCGTTATCTTGTCCAAACTATTGCAACAATATGTCGGTGTAAGGTAACAAGTGAGCTACGTGGTGAAACAACCGTCGACCCCCGGTTCGGAGCGGGTGAGCCCTCCTTCCCTCCTGGACTTGAACTCCGAGCTACAGTAAAAACCATCACCTCAACCAGGAAGCGTAAAGCTTTATGACATTTGTACTGCATTCTTTATGTAGACAAACAACACACCACATGTCTATAATAACCCATGTTCAAGTACAAAAATATGAAATAGTGTCCATGTTTTTCTTACCTCGGGCTTTCTAGGAATCAAGAGAGTTTCAAATCTGACCAAAGAGAAATGTATTTTTCCCAAATCTGGAAGTGTCAGGCAGTGACGTCAGAGTTGGTTTTCTGACCCCCAGAAAGTCCTTAGAGATGTTTGTCCATGTAAGGCAGTACGTTGGATTTACAAACGCTCTTCCTCGTCTCATCGTGTTTGGAAACGTTGTAAAACAAACTAATTAATCATCACTAATGAATCATGAATTAGACTGCTGCATCCTTCTCTAAGTGCATGGAGGTAGAGGTATGAAAATAAAACACGTCCACCTCTTCAGATATAGGATGTTTTAATTGTAATCTAAATCACTACTTCAATGAAAAGGAGATCTTGACAATTTTCTCAACATTATCTTGGTAATATAGGTATAAAAATAACATTATCTTGGTAATATATATATTTGAACCTTTATTTAAATAGGCAAGTCAATTAAGAACAAATTCTTATTTACAATGACAGCCTACCTACAGGGTCAGACCCTGGAGCAAATTAGGGTTAAGTGCCTTGCTCAAGGACACATCAGGTGTTTTTTTGTTTATTGACATTGTCGGCTCGGTTACTCGAACCAGCAACCTTTCGGTTACTGGCCCAACACTCTAACCGCTAGGCTACCTGATGCCGCTAAAAAATATAGGTATACAAACAACATTATCTTGGTAATATAGGTATACAAATAACATTATCTTGGTAATATAGGTATACAAACAACATTATCTTGGTAATAAAGCTATACAAATAACATTATATCTTGGTAATATAGGTATACAAACAACATTATCTTGGTAATATAGGTATACAAACAACATTATCTTGGTATATATAGGTATACAAACAACATTATCTTGGTAATATAGGTATACAAACAACATTATCTTGGTAATAAAGGTATAAAAATAACATTATCTTGGTAATATAGGTATACAAACAACATTATCTTGGTAATAGAGGTATACAAACAACATTATCTTGGTAATAGAGGTATACAAACAACATTATCTTGGTAATAGAGGTATACAAACAACATTATCTTGGTAATATAGGTATACAAACAACATTATCTTGGTAATATAAGTATACAAACAACATTATCTTGGTAATATAGGTATACAAATAACATTATCTTGGTAATATAGGTATACAAACAACATAGAAAGAAGACAGGAGATGATAGGCTTTGCAAAAAAAAAGAAATGTATCTTGTTTAATTTCTGCAATGAATAGATCAAAACAGACTCTAAACATATAAAATGCAGCCTGAGTGCTTTTTCATTCATTACACTTGTTTTAGTGAATTTTAAACTCATTCACCTCTGACCTTCTGTGAGCGTAGCCTACACAGGAAGCCATATCAGACACGGGCTGGTTTCTGCTTCACTACATACAGTATGTTTGCCATGCAAAGCAGTTTGTTTGCATGTCCTGGATTGTATGCAAATCCTTATAACTGTACTAAGACCTTTGATTTGTGCATGCATTCGATAGTGGTGTTATAATGCACTTAGTCTGAGTCCCAAATGGCACCCTATTCCCTACATAGTACACTACTTTTGACTAGAGCCCTATCGGACGCAGTCTGACTCTCTGATTCCACAGCTAGGGTAACGGGGAGAGATTCAGTCTGACTCTCTGATTCCACAGCTAGGGTAACGGGAGAGATTCAGTCTGACTCTCTGATTCCACAGCTAGGGTAACGGGGAGAGATTCAGTCTGACTCTCTGATTCCACAGCTAGGGTAACAGGGGGAGAGATTCAGTCTGACTCTCTGATTCCACAGCTAGGGTAACGGGGAGAGATTCAGTCTGACTCTCTGATTCCACAGCTAGGGTAACAGGGGGAGAGATTCAGTCTGACTCTCTGATTCCACAGCTAGGGTAACAGGGGGAGAGATTCAGTCTGACTCTCTGATTCCACAGCTAGGGTAACAGGGGGAGAGATTCAGTCTGACTCTCTGATTCCACAGCTAGGGTAACAGGGGGAGAGATTCAGTCTGACTCTCTGATTCCACAGCTAGGGTAACAGGGGGAGAGAATGTCTCTCGTAGATTTGCCAAAAACACTTTGTGGGTTATCCTTGCTTCCCCAGATGAATGTCAGTTGGGTGCAATTTCGATTTGATTTGGTTTGTGGTTGCGACAGGGTTGTAAAAATGTTGTTGAGTTAGAGTCTTCCTCTTGTCTGTTTGGATGGCTATACATAGTCTCCCCCTAAATTATAATGGTATGGCCTGTAGAGATAATCAAGGGGTCCTACATCCCAGACAGTATTCTAAAACACCCTGTCTCACCTTGCCAATATACATGGTGGTTGACTCCTATAACAGCTTTCAGGCTTCAAACCCGCATCTCCCAGCCTATAGGGAGACCTGCTAACCACTGCTCCGATAAGGGTATCTAGAAGTCATCAGCCATGTATCAGAGAAAGCTGTCACCATGACAAGAAGTAAACTTACACTTTCACATCAGCTTTCATTTCAGGCTAATATTGGGTGAAGTGTTTGAAATTACAGCACTTTTTGTATCGGGACAAATTCCCATATATGTAAATTAAAGTAGTAAAAAGTGAAGTATTTGGTCCCATATTCATAGCATGCAATGGTTACATCAAGTCATTACTACATCAAGTCATTACTACATCAAGTCATTACTACATCAAGTCATTACTACATCAAGTCATAACTACATCAAGTCATTACTACATCAAGTCATTACTACATCAAGTCATTACTACATCAAGTCATTATACATCAAGTCATTATACATCAAGTCATTATACATCAAGTCATTACTACATCAAGTCATTACTACATCAAGTCATAACTACATCAAGGCATTATACATCAAGTCATTACTACATCAAGTCATTATACATTAAGTCATTATACATCAAGTCATTATACATCAAGTCATTACTACATCAAGTCATTACTACATCAAGTCATAACTACATCAAGTCATTATACATCAAGTCATTATACATCAAGTCATTATACATCAAGTCATTACTACATCAAGTCATTATACATCAAGTCATTACTACATCAAGTCATTACTACATCAAGTCATAACTACATCAAGTCATTATACATCAAGTCATTATACATCAAGTCATTACTACATCAAATCATTATACATCAAGTCATTATACATCAAGTCATTATACATCAAGTCATTACTACATCAAGTCATAACTACATCAAGTCATTACTACATCAAGTCATTACTACATCAAGTCATTACTACATCAAGTCATTATACATCAAGTCATTATACATCAAGTCATTATACATCAAGTCATTACTACATCAAGTCATTACTACATCAAGTCATAACTACATCAAGTCATTATACATCAAGTCATTATACATCAAGTCATTATACATCAAGTCATTACTACATCAAGTCATTATACATCAAGTCATTACTACATCAAGTCATTACTACATCAAGTCATAACTACATCAAGTCATTACTACATCAAGTCATAACTACATCAAGTCATTATACATCAAGTCATTATACATCAAGTCATTATACATCAAGTCATTACTACATCAAGTCATTATACATCAAGTCATTACTACATCAAGTCATTACTACATCAAGTCATTACTACATCAAGTCATTACTACATCAAGTCATAACTACATCAAGTCATTACTACATCAAGTCATTACTACATCAAGTCATTACTACATCAAGTCATTATACATCAAGTCATTATACATCAAGTCATTATACATCAAGCCATTATACATCAAGTCATTACTACATCAAGTCATTACTACATCAAGTCATTACTACATCAAGTCATTACTACATCAAGTCATGGTTACATCAAGTCATTACTACATCAAGTCATGGTTACATCAAGTCATTATACATCAAGTCATTACTACATCAAGTCATTACTACATCAAGTCATTACTACATCAAGTCATTACTACATCAAGTCATGGTTACATCAAGTCATTACTACATCAAGTCATTACTACATCAAGTCATTATACATCAAGTCATAACTACATCAAGTCATAACTACATCAAGTCATTACTACATCAAGTCATTATACATCAAGTCATTACTTCATCAAGTCATTACTACATCAAGTCATTATGCATCAAGTCATAACTACATCAAGTCATAACTACATCAAGTCATTACTACATCAAGTCATTATACATCAAGTCATAACTACATCAAGTCATGGTTACATCAAGTCATAACTACATCAAGTCATGATTACATCAAGTCATAACTACATCAAGTCACGACTACATCAAGTCATAACTACATCAAGTCATTACTACATCAAGTCACGACTACATCAAGTCATAACTACATCAAGTTTGTGACTCTACACATTTGTTGGATGCATTTACTGTTTGTTCTGGTTGAGTTTCAGATGATGTTGTGCCCATTATAAATCAACGTTAATTAATGTAATGTGTCATTTTGGAGTCACTTTTATTGTAAATAGGATTATAATATGTTTCTAAACACTTATACAAGAATGTTGATGCTACCATGATTACGGATAATCCTGAATGAACCTGAAAGCACAGGGCTGCTAATTGGGTTCATAATCTCTTTCTTATATTGAACCATCACAGAGAGATTGATGCCACAGTGACTTGGGTCAACAAGTCCAATGGATTTAAAACATGTTGTTTTATGACAGATTCTCAAACCATGACACACAGATGTAAAACATGTAATTAAATAAAAAGTTAATTGATACAATATACTGTAAGTACACCAACAAGTACATACAACAAGTACACCAACAAGTACACCAACAAGTACATACATCAAGTACACCAACAAGTACACGAACAACTACATAAAACTGTCTGTAGAAATACAACAGTATGTCAAGCCAACCTTTACCCCTCTAAAGATGCTGTGAATATCAAAATTACAACCACAATAACTAAAGTAACTTTGAGATGGTATATTTCAAACAAATTACTTTTCCTTAGATCTGTGTGAGTAGCCTTATGGGTGAAGGTTAAAACAGCATATTTTTCTCCCAGCGTTGTCTGTAGTGCAGGAGGAGGGGGACTTCAGAGGGTTTCTACAACTGATTACCTTGTGCTGCCTGGGAGCAGTTTGTAAACTACTTTTCACACTGTGCATGAATAAGCCATAAGAACATCAGTTGAAGATCAAGCGTGCAGATAAACCCAGAAGATTGCATCCTATCTGCAGTTTGTTTCCCAGCCCTGGGATCTCCTTACGGTGTATACAGGTTCCAGGACATACTCACTGAAAGGTAATCTCATTTGTAATGTGTGACAGCTTATTTGCAAGTCTGCTTTAGTGGCAATGAATGGGCCCGCTAGTCCTAGTTCTCCCTCTGTCAGAGCTGAGTTCAAACAGACACACTGGAACAAATCAGAAAACAATTACCATCCTCCATGAAACCCATGAATTAAATGAACCCCCTACTCCATACATCAATCAACTGGCAGTTATGTAGTTCAGCTGAAAGTAAATGAAAAGGTCTCTGTGATGTATACATGGTAACGTGGAGGATAAGGGACTACTGGTATGGAAGTCAACTGTATGAAAAACACATGTCCAATTTATCAGGATCCGTTGCTATGTACTGTAAAGGACTGTCATCAAATGAAGCTGAAACACACACACACAAACACATAGAGGGACTGAGGCAGGAGGTACAGGTGGCATGTCACTGTCAGACAGGAAAGATACAGTTTAATAAGAACATTACTCTGGTCTGTAAACCTCAGCAAGAAACCCAAACCCTGATCTGTTTCAAAATAAAACGTTTTCTTTTAAAATAATGAAAACAATCAAAATACCTTAACTATTAAAGTCAGCTCGCATTACAAAATACCTTAACTATTAAAGTCAGCTCGCATTACAACTGTGTGACATTTCTATCAGCGTGCCATAAAGTGAAAACTTCCAGCATCGGATATCCTGCTGTAGGTCATATCGCTATGGTGACATTTTCTTCTCCCCCTGCTGCACCACTTCCTCTGAAATACACAGTACCATTGTAATACATTGTAGAATAATAGTGAAGACATCAAAACTATGAAATAACACATATGGAATTATGTAGTAACCAAAAAAGTGTTAAACAAATCAAAATAGATTTTATATTTAAGATTCTTCAAAGTAGCCACCCTTTGCCTTGATGATAGCTTTGCACACTCTTGGCATTCTCTCAACCAGCTTCACCTGGAATGCATTTCAATTAACAGGTGAGCCTTGTTAAAATTTAATTTGTGGAATTTCTTTCCTTCTTAATGCATTTGAGCCAATCAGTTGTGTTGTGACAAGGTAGGGTTCGTATGGATAGATAGATAGATAGATAGATAGATAGATAGATAGATAGATAGATAGATAGATAGATAGATAGATAGATAGATAGATAGATAGATAGATAGATAGATAGATAGATAGATAGATAGATAGATAGATAGATAGATAGATAGATAGATAGATAGATAGATAGATGACCCCTGATGCTCTCTACAATTGCAGAGTCATCTGAGAACTTCTGTAGATGGCATGTTTCAGAGTTATATCTGAAGTCAGACGTGTAGAGGGTGAACAGGAAGGGGGACAGGACCGTTCCCTCACTGCCCGTCCTGAAACCCAGGAGACTAAGGTTGCTTCCACTTTCATCCTCCTCATCTTCTCACCCAGTAGCAGGGGCTGAATGGTGTTGAAGGCACTGGAGAAGTCAAAAAACATAACCCTCACAGTGCAACCTGCGTGGTCCAGGTGAGAGTAGGCCCTCTGCAGAAGGTAGATGATTGCATCATCCACCCCGATGTTGCGCTGGTATGCGAACTGCAGGGGGTCCAGTGATGAACACACCAGGGGTCTGAGGTGAGCGAGGACTAACCTTTCCAGGGTCTTCATGATGTGGGATGTTAGCGCTACAGGTCTGAAGTCATTCAGGACAGTGGGGTGTGCCTTCTTGGGCACTGGGACGAGGCAGGATGTTTTCCACAGCACAGGGACCCTTTCTAGGCTCAGGCTAAGGTTGAAGCGACGCTGGAGTATTCCACACAGTTGGTCAGCACAGACCCTAAGCACACTTGTGCTGATGCCATAGGGGCCTGCCACTTTTCACTGATGTGAACTCATCCCAAACCATTTCAATTGGGTTGAGGTCGGGAGATTGTGGAGGCCAGGTCATCTGATGCAGTAAGTTATAATCTCATAAACCCTACCAGACAAAACTATACCAGACAGAGATACCTTCATACACCCTACCAGACAGAGATACTGTCATACACCCTACCAGACAGAGATACCTTCAGACACCCTCCCAGACAGAGATACCTTCATACACCCTACCAGACAGAGATACCATCATACACCCTACCAGACAAAATCCTACCAGACAGAGACACCTTCATACACCCTACGAGACAAGACCCTACCAGACAGAGAGACCCTCATACACCCTACGAGACAGAGATACCTTCATACACCCTACCAGACAGAGAGACCCTCATACACCCTACGAGACAAGACCCTACCAGACAGAGACACCTTCATACACCCTACGAGACAAGACCCTACCAGACAGAGACACCTTCATACACCCTACGAGACAAGACCCTACCAGACAGAGACACCTTCATACACCCTACGAGACAAGACCCTACCAGACAGAGACACCTTCATACACCCTACGAGACAAGACCCTACCAGACAGAGACACCTTCATACACCCTACGAGACAAGACCCTACCAGACAGAGACACCTTCATACACCCTACGAGACAAGACCCTACCAGACAGAGACACCTTCATACACCCTACGAGACAAGACCCTACCAGACAGAGACACCTTCATACACCCTACGAGACAAGACCCTACCAGACAGAGAGACCCTCATACACCCTACGAGACAAGACCCTACCAGACAGAGACACCTTCATACACCCTACGAGACAAGACCCTACCAGACAGAGACACCTTCATACACCCTACGAGACAAGACCCTACCAGACAGAGAGACCCTCATACACCCTACGAGACAAGACCCTACCAGACAGAGACACCTTCATACACCCTACGAGACAAGACCCTACCAGACAGAGACACCTTCATACACCCTACGAGACAAGACCCTACCAGACAGAGACACCTTCATACACCCTACGAGACAAGACCCTACCAGACAGAGAGACCCTCATACACCCTACGAGACAAGACCCTACCAGACAGAGACACCTTCATACACCCTACCAGACAGAGATACCTTCATACACCCTACGAGACAAGACCCTACCAGACAGAGACACCTTCATACACCCTACGAGACAAGACCCTACCAGACAGAGACACCTTCATACACCCTACGAGACAAGACCCTACCAGACAGAGAGACCCTCATACACCCTACGAGACAAGACCCTACCAGACAGAGACACCTTCATACACCCTACCAGACAGAGATACCTTCATACACCCTACGAGACAAGACCCTACCAGACAGAGACACCTTCATACACCCTACGAGACAAGACCCTACCAGACAGAGACACCTTCATACACCCTACGAGACAAGACCCTACCAGACAGAGATACCTTCATACACCCTACCAGACAAGACCCTACCAGACAGAGATACCTTCATACACCCTACCAGACAAGACCCTACCAGACAGAGATACCTTCAGACACCCTACCAGACAAGACCCTACCAGACAGAGACACCTTCATACACCCTACCAGACAAGACCCTACCAGACAGAGACACCTTCATACACCCTACCAGACAGAGACACCTTCATACACCCTACCAGACAAGACCCTACCAGACAGAGAGACCTTCAGACACCCTACCAGACAGAGATACCTTCAGACACCCTACCAGACAGAGATACCTTCATACACCCTACCAGACAGAGATACCATCATACACCCTACCAGACAGAGATACCTTCAGACACCCTACCAGACAGAGATACCATCATACACCCTACCAGACAGAGATACCTTCAGACACCCTACCAGACAGAGATACCATCATACACCCTACCAGACAGAGATACCTTCATACACCCTACCAGACAGAGATACCATCATACACCCTACCAGACAGAGATACCATCATACACCCTACCAGACAGAGATACCTTCAGACACCCTCCCAGACAGAGAGACCCTCATACACCCTACCAGACAGAGATACCTTCATACACCCTACCAGACAGAGAGACCTTCATACACCCTACCAGACAGAGATACCTTCATACACCCTACCAGACAGAGATACCTTCATACACCCTACCAGACAGAGATACCATCATGCACCCTACCAGACAGAGATACCTTCATACACCCTACCAGACAGAGATACCATCATACACCCTACCAGACAGAGATACCTTCATGCACCCTACCAGACAGAGATACCTTCATACACCCTACCAGACAGAGATACCTTCATACACCCTACCAGACAAGACCCTACCAGACAGAGATACCTTCATACACCCTACCAGACAGAGATACCTTCATACACCCTACCAGACAGAGATACCTTCATACACCCTACCAGACAGAGATACCTTCATACACCCTACCAGACAGAGATACCTTCATACACCCTACCAGACAAGACCCTACCAGACAGAGATACCTTCATACACCCTACCAGACAGAGAGACCCTCATACACTCTACCAGACAGAGATACCTTCATACACTCTACCAGACAGAGATACCTTCATACACTCTACCAGACAGAGATACCTTCATACACTCTACCAGACAGAGATACCTTCATACACCCTACCAGACAAGACCCTACCAGACAGAGATACCTTCATACACCCTACCAGACAGAGAGACCCTCATACACTCTACCAGACAGAGATACCTTCATACACCCTACCAGACAGAGAGACCCTCATACACTCTACCAGACAGAGATACCTTCATACACCCTACCAGACAGAGATACCTTCATACACTCTACCAGACAGAGATACCTTCATACACTCTACCAGACAGAGATACCTTCATACACTCTACCAGACAGAGATACCTTCATACACCCTACCAGACAGAGATACCTTCATACACTCTACCAGACAGAGATACCTTCATACACTCTACCAGACAGAGATACCTTCATACACCCTACCAGACAGAGATACCTTCATACACCCTACCAGACAGAGATACCATCATACACCCTACCAGACAGAGATACCTTCATACACTCTACCAGACAGAGATACCTTCATACACTCTACCAGACAGAGATACCTTCATACACCCTACCAGACAGAGATACCTTCATACACCCTACCAGACAGAGAGACCCTCATGCACTCTGCCATAGAGAGATGGCAGCACATCATGTTTGTATGTGTCTTACTAACATACTCCTTCTTGGCCAGCTTTCCCTTGGGAGAGAGGTCTTCTGCCCAAGAGTGAAATAATTGTGTAGGGTCTTTCTCCTGTAGGTTCTTCTGTAGGGTTTTCTGTAGGGTATTTCTTCTGTAGGGTCTTCTGTATGGTCTTCTGTAAGGTCTTCTGTAGAGTCTTCTGTAGAGTCTTATGTAGAGTCTTTTGTAGAGTCTTCTGAAGAGTCTTCTGTAGAGTCTTCTGTAAAGTCTTCTGTAAGGTCTTCTGTAGAGTCTTCTGTAGAGTCTTATGTAGAGTCTTTTGTAGAGTCTTCTGTAGCGTCTTCTGTAGAGTCTTCTGTAAAGTCTTCTGTAGAGTCTTCTGTAAAGTCTTCTGTAGAGTCTTCTGTAAGGTATTTTGTAGAGTCTTTTGTAGAGTCTTCTGTAGAGTATTTCTCATGTAGAGTCTCCTATAGAATCTTCTGTAAGGTCTTCTGTAAGGTCTTTTGTAGAGTCTTCTGTAGAGTCTTCTGTAAGGTCTTTTGTAGAGTCTTCTGTAGAGTCTTCTGTAAGGTCTTTTGTAGAGTCTTCGGTAGAGTCTTCGGTAGAGTCTTCTGTAAAGTCTTCTGTAAGGTCTTCTGTAAGGTCTTTTGTAGAGTCTTCTGTAGAGTATTTCTCATGTAGAGTCTCCTATAGAATCTTCTGTAAGGTCTTTTGTAGAGTCTTCTGTAGAGTCTTCTGTAAGGTCTTTTGTAGAGTCTTTTGTAGAGTCTTCTGTAGAGTATTTCTCATGTAGAGTCTCCTATAGAATCTTCTGTAAGGTCTTTTGTAGAGTCTTCTGTAGAGTCTTCTGTAAGGTCTTTTGTAGAGTCTTTTGTAGAGTCTTCTGTAGAGTATTTCTCATGTAGAGTCTCCTATAGAATCTTCTGTAAGGTCTTTTGTAGAGTCTTCTGTAGAGTCTTCTGTAAGGTCTTTTGTAGAGTCTTTTGTAGAGTCTTCTGTAGAGTATTTCTCATGTAGAGTCTCCTATAGAATCTTCTGTAAGGTCTTTTGTAGAGTCTTCTGTAGAGTCTTCTGTAAGGTCTTTTGTAGAGTCTTTTGTAGAGTCTTCGGTAGAGTATTTCTCATGTAGAGTCTTCTGTAGAGTCTTCTGTAAGGTCTTTTGTAGAGTCTTCGGTAGAGTCTTCGGTAGAGTATTTCTCATGTAGAGTCTTCTGTAGAGTCTTCTGTAAGGTCTTTTGTAGAGTCTTCGGTAGAGTCTTCGGTAGAGTATTTCTCATGTAGAGTCTTCTGTAGAGTCTTCTGTAGAGTATTTCTCATGTAGAGTCTTCTGTAGAGTCTTCGGTAGAGTCTTTCTCATGTAGAGTCTTCTGTAGTAGGTTCTTTCTCCTGCAGGAGTCAAAGACCCACGATGTTTTCAGGAAATGTAAGAGGATGACATAGCCAGTTATAGCATATTCTGATACACTGGTCCTGCATCTTCATACCCACAGCGTTCTAAATCTGGAACCTAAATGATCAGGAGTTTGTAAATTATTTATAACTACATGAATTGTCATCAACACGTAGTCAACCTACATTCAGTAAAACAAGCTGGATGAAAATGGAAATTGTGAATGTATGGTGAGAAGCAGTCAACCAACTTAATTCAGTAACAATTTATCGAGGCTATTTTCTCTGAATGTGTGGTGACTGGTGTGAAGCCAAGGCCAGTATTCATAAAGCGTCTCAGAGTAGGAGTTCTTATCTAGGATCAGTTGAACCTTTTTATTGATTTATTTTATATAACCTTTATTTAACCTTTATTTAACGAGGCAAGTCAGTTAAGAACAAATTCGTCCTTACAATGACGGCCTACCAACAGACCTCCTGCAGGGACGAGGCTGGGATTAAAAATATAAATAAATTAAATATAAATATAGGACCAAACACTCATCACGACAAGAGAGACAAAACATCACTACATAAAGAGAGACCTAAGACAACAACACAGCATGGTAGCAATACAACATGACAACACAGCATTGTAGCAACACAATATGGTAGCAACACAACACGGTAGCAGCACAAAACAGGGTACAAACATTACTGGGCACAGACAACAGCACAAAGGGCAAGAAGGTAGAGATGACAATACATCACACAAAGCAGACACAACTGTCAGTAAGAGTGTCCATGATTGAGTCTTTGAATGAAGAGATTGAGATAAAACTGTCCAGTTTGAGTGTTTGTTGCAGCTTGTTCCAGTCGCTAGCTGCAGCGAACTGAAAAGACGAGCGACCCAGGGATGTGTGTGCTTTGGGGACCTTTAACAGAATGTGACTGGCAGAACGGGTGTTGTATGTGGAGGTTGAGGGCTGCAGTAGATATCTCAGATAGGGGGGAGTGAGGCCTAAGAGGGTTTTATAAATAAGCATCAACCAGTGGGTCTTGTGACGGGTATAGAGAGATGACCAGTTTACAGAGGGTATACAGAGATGACCAGTTTACAGAGGGTATACAGAGATGACCAGTTTACAGAGGGTATACAGAGATGACCAGTTTACAGAGGAGTATACAGAGATGACCAGTTTACAGAGGGTATACAGAGATGACCAGTTTACAGAGGGTCTGCAGAGATGGCCAGTTTACAGAGGGTCTACAGAGATGACCAGTTTACAGAGGGTATACAGAGATGACCAGTTTACAGAGGGTATACAGAGATGACCAGTTTACAGAGGGTATACAGAGATGACCAGTTTACAGAGGGTATAGAGAGATGACCAGTTTACAGAGGGTATACAGAGATGACCAGTTTACAGAGGGTATACAGAGATGACCAGTTTACAGAGGGTCTGCAGAGATGGCCAGTTTACAGAGGGTCTACAGAGATGACCAGTTTACAGAGGGTATACAGAGATGACCAGTTTACAGAGGGTATACAGAGATGACCAGTTTACAGAGGAGTATAGAGAGATGGCCAGTTTACAGAGGGTATACAGAGATGACCAGTTTACAGAGGGTCTACAGAGATGGCCAGTTTACAGAGGGTCTACAGAGATGACCAGTTTACAGAGGAGTATAGAGAGATGACCAGTTTACAGAGGGTATACAGAGATGACCAGTTTACAGAGGGTATACAGAGATGACCAGTTTACAGAGGGTCTACAGAGATGACCAGTTTACAGAGGAGTATAGAGAGATGACCAGTTTACAGAGGGTATACAGAGATGACCAGTTTACAGAGGGTATACAGAGATGACCAGTTTACAGAGGGTATACAGAGATGACCAGATTACAGAGGAGTATAGAGAGATGACCAGTTTACAGAGGAGTATACAGAGATGACCAGTTTACAGAGGAGTATAGAGTGCAGTGATGTGTCCTATAAGGAGCATTGGTGGCAAATCTGATGGCCGAATGGTAAAGAACATCTAGCCACTCACGAGCACCCTTACCTGCCGATCTATAAATTATGTCTCCGTAATCTAGCATGGGTAGGATGGTCATCTGAATCAGGGTTAGTTTGGCAGCTGGAGTGAAAGAGGAGTGATTACGATAGAGGAAACCAAGTCTAGATTTAACTTTAGCCTGCAGCTTTGATATGTGCTGAGAGAAGGACAGTGTACCGTCCAGCCATACTCCCAAGTATTTGTATGATGTGACTACTTCAAGCTCTAAACCCTCAGAGGTAGTAATCAAGGGCAATGGTGACATCATTGAGGACCTTTAAGGTTGCAGTGACACATCCATAACCTGAGCGGAAACCAGATTGCATACCAGAGAGAATACTATAGACATCAAGAAAGCCAGTCAGTTGATTATTGACAGGTTCTTCCAACACTTTGATAAACAGGGCAAAATAGAAATAGGCCTCTAACAGTTAGGATCAGCTTGATCTCCCCCTTTAAATAAAGGACGAACCGTGGCTTCCTTCCTTTTAGATTATAATAAAATGAATAAGATATCTTATCTTAATAAGGTACTGTGAGTACCAGGATACATGGACTGTGGGTACCAGGATACATGGACTGTGGGTACGAGGATACATGGACTGTGGGTACCAGGATACATGGACTGTGGGTACCAGGAACATTTGTTTTTGTGTCTCAGAGTATGAGTGCTGATCTAGGATCAGTTTTGCCTTAGATTATAATAAATGAGATTAGATGGACAGGGACTTAATCAGCACTCTTAGTCTTTTGAATAAAAGCCCTGGTCTGAATAATGGTGCTACTCTTCCCTGTCTCTTTGTTCCCTAAAGCACATCAATAAAAACTAAATAGAGCCCTGTCAGTCAAAGACAATTGAGATAGTGATAAATATTGCAGCTCTGCCACGGTCTATGTCCCAAATGGCACCCAATCCCATTTATAGTGCACTATACAGTGTATGGACTGTGCATCATCACTGATAATGAATAGTGTGGCTTGAGGAGACTAAATGTCTTGATGTTACCTTAGATTGTAAACTGTCCTGGTCAAAACATTTAGATTTAATGGTTGTAAAGAAGGGGAGAGGTCTGTCCGTAATAAAGAGATGCTTTTTTGACACCACACTCCACAAAGCAAGTCCTGCAGGCTCTAGTTGTATCTCATCTTGGTTATTGTCCAGTCATATGGTCAAGTCCTGCAGGCTCTAGTTGTATCTCATCTTGGTTATTGTCCAGTCATATGGTCCAGTGCTGCAAAGAAAGACCTAGTTAAGCTGCAGCTGGTCCAGAACAGAGCGGCACGTCTTGCTCTTCACTGTAGTCAGGGAGTTAATATTAATACTATGCATGCCAGTCTGTCTTGGCTAAGAGTTGAGGAGTGTCACGATGTGGGTGTGAGAGAGACCAAGACACAGCATAGGGATTATAGTTCCACATTGTTTTAATATACTATGTACATAAATGAAAGGATACTCTGTTAATAACAAAACAACGAAGGACGAACTAAAGAGCACAAGCAAACACGAAGCACAAAACGCCACGTTCACAAAAACAACCACGAACTGAATAGACGTAACGAAAAGGCACACTTGACTCTCACCGTGACTTGCGACATATATTCGACATATAACGATTACGACCCACACCAACGTGATGGACAGACTCAACATATATTGGATCCCTAATTAGAGACAATGCCGTGCAGCTGCCTCTAATTAGGGATCCAACCTAAACCCCACACAGAAACAGAAAAGGACGACACTGTCAGACTCTGACCACAGCTACATAGAGAAGCAAGTTAGGCTTTTCTATGGCCAGAGCCTGACAAGGAGAGACTGACTGCATCACTTCTTGTTTTTATAAGAAACATTTGTGTTGAAAATTCCAAATAGTTTGAATAGTCAACTTATACACAGCACTGACACACACACTTTTCCCACCACAGCCCCAAATTCTAGAACAAATTCAGGAAAACATACAGTATTATAGAGCTGTGATTGCATGGAACACCCTTCCATTAAACAGCAAACCTGGTTTGAAGCAACACCTCACGGCACAACGCCTCTCCCTATTTGACCTAGATATGTGTGTACAGTATGTATTGATATGTAGGCAATGTGTGATGTTTTAAATGGATGTAGTTCTGTCCTTGAGCTGTTCTTCTTTATTACCGTTCTGTATTATTTAATGTTTCATGTTTTGTGTTTTGACCCCAGGAAGAGTAGCTGCTGCTTTGGCAACAGTTAATGGGGATCCTAATAAAATACCAAATATAGTGCCATTTGGGATGCATAAACTGTCTGACTCCGAGAGAGAGAGAGAGAGAGAGAGAGAGAGAGAGGGAGAGAGAGAGAGAGAGAGAGAGAGAGGGAGAGGGAGAGAGAGAGAGAGAGAGAGAGAGAGATGAGAGAGAGAGAGAGAGAGAGAGAGAGAGAGAGAGAGAGAGAGAGAGAGAGAGAGAGAGAGAGAGAGAGAGAGAGAGAGAGAGAGAGAGAGAGAGAGAGAGAGAGAGAGAGAGAGAGAGAGAGAGAGAGAGAGAGAGAGAGAGAGAGAGAGAGAGAGAGGGAGAGAGAGAGGAGAGAGAGAGAGAGAGAGAGAGAGAGAGAGAGAGAGAGAGAGAGAGAGAGAGAGAGAGAGAGAGAGAGAGGGTCAGCACAACAAAAGGTAGAAAACAAGCAGACACGCGACAAAAGCATTACCCTGAAGGCACTAATCAAACAACTCCACGTCTAGATGTAGACCTCAGATAACGCTAATGAATTCTAATTTTAATGTTTCACTATGTACAAATTAATTAATATGGCAGACTGAGCCAATCCACGCCTGCAGCTATAGATGGTTTATAGAATTCAGAGTCTGAGATCAGCAGATCAGCTATAATGCTTCATGGAGAAACTTCTGAAGTGTTTTTCTATCTGGATCTATTCTTTACCTATTTTGGGCTTTTTTTATGGTAAAATACATTTTATCTAGGGTTGATCATTTACATATTGGCTTTTGTTTGTCTGTAAAATAAAATAAAAATTCTTATTTTCCAATTACCTACCTAATACAAAACGTTATGTGAAGTTTGCTTTTATGTGCTTTTAGGATTCAGGTTGAGGATTTGGGTTAAATTAATTTCAAATGATGTGAGACTGAAAGGCGCTAATGATGTTTTTAGGAAGGTTTCGGTTTGGCTGAAGCAGCCACACAACCTCACAGAGTGCTACTTTTACAAACAGCCAAACACATGGTTTAAAGGTCAGCGGAATGTCCTTTCATAGGGTAGCCAGAGGCAAAGTCATTAATATTCATGAATTATATTGAGTGATTGGTTGAGCCTTCTTGGGTGTTTGATGTCACACAGATGCACTTTTAAATGTCCTGTCTGTTGCTTGATATGAGCAAGTTGATGACAAGGTAAACAATAGACCACATGTCATGCCAAGCCTAAATAGTATGCCAACCCATTTTCTCTTTCCAATGTTCTCATGGTCAACAGAGCTGATCATGGACTGTTGTAAAAATATATATATATTTAAAATGTAACCTTTATTTAACGAGGCAAGTCAGTTAAGAACAAAATCGTATTTACAATGACGGCCTACCAGCAGGGTCAGACCCTGGGTTAAGTGCCTTGCTCAAGGACACATCTACAGGTTTTTTCACCTTGTCGGCTGGCGTATTCTAACCAGCAACCTTTCGGTTACTGGCCCAACGCTCTAACCGCTAGACTACCTGCCGCCATATCAGACAAACCGCAGCAATACACAAATGCATTTCTATTGCTTTGTTACTAATTACTAATACACTTCTTCACAAGAATTTGTCAAGTCTGAGCCACCATAGAAGCTTAGACATAAGGGAATGTACATGAAAACAGTGAACATAATACGTGAACTGGACCAATTTTTGATGCCTCTGCATGTTCAGAATTGTATGTATTGATCAGACATGTATTTGATCATTTACAATAGGCCAGAATAGCCAAAATATTGATCAACATGAAAACTCATGAGCAATAAAGGTGAGAAATAATGGTGAGACATAATTTGACATGAACAAATTAGAGCCATAAGCCTGATATAGGCACCCGGCCATTGATTCAATATAAAGTAACAATGTGATGTCATATCACATAAAGGTGAGTTACTTAGCCATTAGGAAATACAACCAACTACAGAGATTGATGGGGAGGGGAGCGGGGAGGAGGGGACCCACGGACCCTGCTTCAATCAAGCAGGCTTCAATCACCCACAAGATTGAAGTCAAATCCAGCTATGGTCTCCTCCTTGTCAGGCCTCTCTCACTGGGCAGACAGGGGTCCTGCGATGGACCGCTCTCACAGCTTCCCCACATACGCCGCTGGATCAGAGCGATGAAGAGGCGATCCAGGAGCTTGTCTACGTAACCTGTTATGCTTTTGAAAAGAGAAATGTTTGTTAAAAGGGTAGTGAATTTAATTGTATTTACTGTTGTGATGCTATTAGTTCGTTGACGTAGATCTATTCATTCTACTGTACAACGTGTTTCCTGGTGTTTTTTGAGGCACTCAAACTGAAATATGCAATATTTGCTTGTGGATTCTTTCGTGAAACTTTTCAATGATGTATTTGGACATATTGTGTGCCTGAAATGCTCAGTTGATGCAGATGTGAAATGACTAACTATGACTTAGATAATGTTGGCTCTGTCTTCACAGCTTCACAGCATGCCTGCTGCTGTGGTTGACCTATCTAACGTTAGCCCCCTGATCCCCCCCAAAGTACCAGCTAAAGTCATTTTTCATACTTGGGTCATCCCACTTTGAACTGGTTTCATCCTAATATTATCACATTTGATAAAAACATGATTTTCACTGTTCAGGACATTTAAAACATAGACAGGTCTACTACTGGGGCTTTTCACTGTTCAGGACCTTTAAAACATAGACAGGTCTACTACTGGGGCTTTTCACTGTTCAGGACCTTTAAAACATAGACAGGTCTACTACTGGGGCTTTTCACTGTGCAGGACCTTTAAAACATGGACAGGTCTACTACTGGGGCTTTTCACTGTGCAGGACCTTTGAAACATAGACAGTTTCCTAGTGTTGGATATGAAGGAGTAGGTCATCTACTATTTCCTAGTGTTGGATATAAGTTGGGCCCGGGCCAGCCAGTGATGCTCGCTATATAAAGTAAATGTTGCAGTGGTTTACTTGGCCCAGTGGCCCAGTGTTTAGGATGGCTGAGAGGCTCCTGGCAGCAGGCATGATGATGTTGGCAGGACTCAGGACGGGACACAAGCTCTCAGATGAAAATGGACCGTCAAGTTCTCTCTGCCTTCTCTGAGCAGAGTCCTGTCTCTCTCTCTGAGCAGTCCTCTGTCTCTCTGAGCAGTCCTCTCTCTCTCTGAGCAGTCCTGCCTACGGTGGCCTTTCTCAATAGCAAGGCTATGCTCACTGAGTCTGTACATAGTCAAAGCTTTCCTTAAGTTTGGGTCAGTCCCAGTGGTCAGGTATTCTGCCACTGTGTACTCTCTGTTTAGGACCAAATAGCATTCTAGTTTGGTGTTTTACGTTGTACACAGAGTATATTTTTGTTGAATTCTGCATGTAGAGTCTCAATTTGGTGTTTGTCCCATTTTGTGAATTCTTGGTTGGTCCCTTCAAAGACTAGAGCCACTGGTCCCTTCAAAGACTAGAGCCACTGGTCCCTTCAAAGACTAGAGCCACTGGTCCCTTCAAAGGCTAGAGCCACTGGTCCCTTCAAAGACTAGAGCCACTGGTCCCTTCAAAGACTAGAGCCACTGGTCCCTTCAAAGACTAGAGCCACTGGTCCCTTCAAAGACTAGAGCCACTGGTCCCTTCAAAGACTAGAGCCACTGGTCCCTTCAAAGACTAGAGCCACTGGTCCCTTCAAAGGCTAGACTACTGCTATATTTTCAAATACTTCAACATGTCCATTCTGTGTTAGAGAGATATAGCATCAATTAAAAGGATATATACTGCAGGCCTAAGTACAGTATGTGTTTGTGGGTATCTATTCCATTTTGCATGCATTTGTCTTTAAAAAGGGAAGTTCAGTTGGTCCTGCTGTTTTGCATGTTGACTTTCATGAGATCCTCAGTTCAGGTAAAGTGTGACAGACAGACTGGGTTTTGTATCCAGACATGGATGACTTGTCCAAGCAATCACCCTGATAACACTTTACTTTAAAGTGTATATTAATGGACTATTTAACATGGGTTGTAAAAGGTTTATCAATTCATAATTTTAGACTAATAGTTCATTATTATTCCGTTGTTTATAAATGATGAATACCTGTTATTTATTTATATAGTTTCACTAATTATTATTTGTCCATAAACTGCTTAAACCTAAACCTATGTTCAAAGGTTGTTTTAGACAGTTAATTATTTCATGTGTAGTTCATAAATCATTAATACACTAATCATATTATAGCTTTCTATGAACTACTGTCTAGAAACCTAAAGTGTTCCATCCTTCATCCAATGCTACCAGCTCCTAACCAGCTCATTATAAATATGTTTACTGTCCTCCTCTTCCGTATCATGGTACACTTCAGTAGGATCACCATGGTACACTTCAGTAGGATCACCATGGTACACTTCAGTAGGATCACCATGGTACACTTCAGTAGGATCATCCTGTGTTTAGTTCAGTAGGATCATCCTGTGTTTAGTTCAGTAGGATCATCCTGTGTTTAGTTCAGTATCATCATCCTGTGTTTAGTTCAGTATCATCATCCTGTGTTTAGTTCAGTAGGATCATCCTGTGTTTAGTTCAGTAGGGTCATCCTGTGTTTAGTTCAGTAGGATCATCCTGTGTTTAGTTCAGTATCATCATACTGTGTTTAGTTCAGTAGGATCATCCTGTGTTTAGTTCAGTATCATCATCCTGTGTTTAGTTCAGTAGGATCATCCTGTGTTTAGTTCAGTAGGATCATCCTGTGTTTAGTTCAGTAGGATCATCCTGTGTTTAGTTCAGTAGGATCATCCTGTGTTTAGTTCAGTAGGATCATCCTGTGTTTAGTTCAGTAGGATCATCCTGTGTTTAGTTCAGTAGGATCATCCTGTGTTTAGTTCAGTAGGATCATCCTGTGTTTAGTTCAGTAGGATCATCCTGTGTTTAGTTCAGTAGGATCATCCTGTGTTTAGTTCAGTAGGATCATCCTGTGTTTAGTTCAGTATCATCATCCTGTGTTTAGTTCAGTAGGATCATCCTGTGTTTAGTTCAGTAGGATCATCCTGTGTTTAGTTCAGTATCATCATCCTGTGTTTAGTTCAGTAGGATCATCCTGTGTTTAGTTCAGTAGGATCATCCTGTGTTTAGTTCAGTATCATCATCCTGTGTTTAGTTCAGTAGGATCATCCTGTGTTTAGTTCAGTAGGATCATCCTGTGTTTAGTTCAGTATCATCATCCTGTGTTTAGTTCAGTAGGATCATCCTGTGTTTAGTTCAGTAGGATCATCCTATGTTTAGTTCAGTATCATCATCCTGTGTTTAGTTCAGTATCATCATCCTGTTTTTAGTTCAGTAGGATCATCCTGTGTTTAGTTCAGTAGGATCATCCTGTGTTTAGTTCAGTAGGATCATCCTGTGTTTAGTTCAGTAGGCTCATCCTGTGTTTAGTTCAGTAGGATCATCCTGTGTTTAGTTCAGTAGGATCATCCTGTGTTTAGTTCAGTAGGATCATCCTGTGTTTAGTTCAGTAGGATCATCCTGTGTTTAGTTCAGTATCATCATCCTGTGTTTAGTTCAGTAGGATCATCCTGTGTTTAGTTCAGTAGGATCATCCTGTGTTTAGTTCAGTAGGATCATCCTGTGTTTAGTTCAGTAGGATCATCCTGTGTTTAGTTCAGTAGGATCATCCTGTGTTTAGTTCAGTAGGATCATCCTGTGTTTAGTTCAGTATCATCATCCTGTGTTTAGTTCAGTAGGATCATCCTGTGTTTAGTTCAGTAGGATCATCCTGTGTTTAGTTCAGTATCATCATCCTGTGTTTAGTTCAGTATCATCATCCTGTGTTTAGTTCAGTAGGATCATCCTGTGTTTAGTTCAGTATCATCATCCTGTGTTTAGTTCAGTATCATCATCCTGTGTTTAGTTCAGTAGGATCATCCTGTGTTTAGTTCAGTAGGATCATCCTGTGTTTAGTTCAGTATCATCATCCTGTGTTTAGTTCAGTAGGATCATCCTGTGTTTAGTTCAGTAGGATCATCCTGTGTTTAGTTCAGTAGGATCATCCTGTGTTTAGTTCAGTAGGATCATCCTGTGTTTAGTTCAGTATCATCATCCTGTGTTTAGTTCAGTATCATCATCCTGTGTTTAGTTCAGTATCATCATCCTGTGTTTAGTTCAGTAGGATCATCCTGTGTTTAGTTCAGTAGGATCATCCTGTGTTTAGTTCAGTATCATCATCCTGTGTTTAGTTCAGTAGGATCATCCTGTGTTTAGTTCAGTAGGATCATCCTGTGTTTAGTTCAGTAGGATCATCCTGTGTTTAGTTCAGTAGGATCATCCTGTGTTTAGTTCAGTATCATCATCCTGTGTTAAGTTCAGTATCATCATCCTGTGTTTAGTTCAGTAGGATCATCCTGTGTTTAGTTCAGTAGGATCATCCTGTGTTTAGTTCAGTAGGATCATCCTGTGTTTAGTTCAGTAGGATCATCCTGTGTTTAGTTCAGTAGGATCATCCTGTGTTTAGTTCAGTATCATCATCCTGTGTTTAGTTCAGTAGGATCATCCTGTGTTTAGTTCAGTAGGCTCATCCTGTGTTTAGTTCAGTAGGATCATCCTGTGTTTAGTTCAGTAGGATCATCCTGTGTTTAGTTCAGTAGGATCATCCTGTGTTTAGTTCAGTAGGCTCATCCTGTGTTTAGTTCAGTAGGCTCATCCTGTGTTTAGTTCAGTAGGATCATCCTGTGTTTAGTTCAGTAGGATCATCCTGTGTTTAGTTCAGTAGGATCATCCTGTGTTTAGTTCAGTATCATCATCCTGTGTTTAGTTCAGTAGGATCATCCTGTGTTTAGTTCAGTAGGATCATCCTGTGTTTAGTTCAGTAGGATCATCCTGTGTTTAGTTCAGTAGGATCATCCTGTGTTTAGTTCAGTAGGATCATCCTGTGTTTAGTTCAGTATCATCATCCTGTGTTTAGTTCAGTAGGATCATCCTGTGTTTAGTTCAGTATCATCATCCTGTGTTTAGTTCAGTAGGATCATCCTGTGTTTAGTTCAGTATCATCATCCTGTGTTTAGTTCAGTAGGATCATCCTGTGTTTAGTTCAGTAGGATCATCCTGTGTTTAGTTCAGTAGGATCATCCTGTGTTTAGTTCAGTAGGATCATCCTGTGTTTAGTTCAGTAGGATCATCCTGTGTTTAGTTCAGTAGGATCATCCTGTGTTTAGTTCAGTAGGATCATCCTGTGTTTAGTTCAGTAGCCACCATTTCACCACTAGAGTTTTAGAGCAACAGCCAGGGATTTGCAATCCATTCCAGTGTTAAATTTAATTCCATGGCAGTGTTCCATTCCAGTTCCATGCCAGTGTTCCATGTCAGTGTTCCATTCCAGTTCCACGCCAGTGTTCCATGGCAGTGTTCCATTCCAGTGTTAAATTTAATTCCATGGCAGTGTTCCATTCCAGTTCCATGCCAGTGTTCCATGTCAGTGTTCCATTCCAGTTCCACGCCAGTGTTCCATGCCAGTGTTCCATGCCAGTGTTCCATTCCAGTTCCATGCCAGTGTTCCATGTCAGTGTTCCATGTCAGTGTTCCATGTCAGTGTTCCATTCCAGTTCCACGCCAGTGTTCCATGTCAGTGTTCCATTCCAGTTCCACGCCAGTGTTCCATGTCAGTGTTCCATTTCAGTTCCATGCCAGTGTTCCATGTCAGTGTTCCATTCCAGTTCTATGCCAGTGTTCCATGTCAGTGTTCCATGTCAGTGTTCCATGTCAGTGTTCCATTTCAGTTCCATGCCAGTGTTCCATGTCAGTGTTCCATTCCAGTTCCATGCCAGTGTTCCATGTCAGTGTTCCATTCCGGTTCCATGCCAGTGTTCCATGTCAGTGTTCCATTCCGGTTCCATGCCAGTGTTCCATGTCAGTGTTCCATTCCGGTTTAATGCCAATGCAGTGTGCTTGTGTTTAGGTTTTTAAAATCCTGTATTCTACATTCTCTGACAGAGGCAGAGCTATCATGTTGAGTGATCATCCTCTCGTGCCCTCTCTCTGCCTCACCTGACCTTTAACAGTGCTGATAGCAGCCGCCGCGGATGTCAGGGAACTCACAGACGACACCTGACAAGGTTGCTACCTATCCCTACATAGTGCACCTAGAGCCCATAGGGCTCTGGTCAAAAGTAGTGTACCATATAGGGAGTAGGGCGCCATTGGGAACGCAGAAATGCTTAGTTCACAGCACAGCTAGATTACAGATCTCTGATAGCAGGTAAAGAAAGTATTATTAGTAAACTGACGTGATAATTAAAGACGGTTGGTAAAAGGTTATCGTTTAACACAAAACGGCCTCAATGCTGCAGGAAACATATTGCACCAAGCAGAGCAATAATAGATTATGTCTAGATCATAGAGTGACTGTGTCCCAAATGGCACCCTTTTCCCTATAAAGTGCATTACTTTTGACCAGGGCCCTTAGATCTTCGTTTGATCACCCTGTTGTTGCAGGAAATGCCAAATTCTTGTTAATTAAAGGTTTAAAAAGGTGTCTTAAATCTGTAATTTCCACTTGAACATTTCGGACTTGATTAACCAAACAAAAAATGCCTCAACCCCTACAACGATGAGAGCCTGATCAAGTCAAAGGAGATGATTGTGGACTACAGGAAAAGGAGGACCGAGCACGTCCCCATTCTCATCGACAGGGTTGTAGTGGAGCAGGTTGAGAGGTTTAAGTTCCTTGGTGTCCACATCACCAACAAGCTATCATGGTCCAAACACACTAAGACAGTCGTGAAGAGGGCACGACAAAGCCTATACTCCCTCAGGAGACTGAAAAGATTTGGCATGTGTCCGCAGATCCTCAAAATAATCTACAGTTGCACCGTCGAGAGCATCCTGACTGGTTGTATCCCTGCCTGGTATGGCAACTGCTCGGCCTCAGACCGCAAGGCACTACAGAGGGTAGTGTGTACGTCCCAGTACATCACTGGGGCCAAGATTTCTGCCATCCAGGACCTCTATACCAGGCGGTGTCAGAGGAAGGCCCTAAAAATGGTCAAAGAATTCAGACACCCAAGTCATAGACTGTTCTCTCTGCTACCGCACAGCAAGCGGTACCGGAGCGCCAAGTCTAGGTCCAAAAGGCTTCTTACCAGCTTCTACCCCCAAACCATAAGACTGCTGAACAGCTAATCAAATGGCCACCAGACCCCTCTTTTACGCTGCTGCAACTCTCTGTTTATTATCTATGCATAGTCACTTTAACTCTACCTACATATAACCTCAATTACCTCCACTAACCGGAACGACCTTATAAAGCCTCGCTATTGTTATTTTACTGCTGCTCTTTAAGAATTTGTTACTTTTATTTTATATTTTTTTCTTAAAACTTCTTAAAGCCTTGTTGGTTAAGGGCTTGTTAGTAAGCATTTCACTGTAAGGTCTACACCTGTTGTATTGTTGGTTAAGGGCTTGTTAGTAAGCATTTCACTGTAAGGTCTACACCTGTTGTATTGTTGGTTAAGGGCTTGTTAGTAAGCATTTCACTGTAAGGTCTACACCTGTTGTATTGTTGGTTAAGGGCTTGTTAGTAAGCATTTCACTGTAAGGTCTACACCTGTTGTATTGTTGGTTAAGGGCTTGTTAGTAAGCATTTCACTGTAAGGTCTACACCTGTTGTATTGTTGGTTAAGGGCTTGTTAGTAAGCATTTCACTGTAAGGTCTACACCTGTTGTATTGTTGGTTAAGGGCTTGTTAGTAAGCATTTCACTGTAAGGTTTACACCTGTTGTATTGTTGGTTAAGGGCTTGTTAGTAAGCATTTCACTGTAAGGTCTACACCTGTTGTATTGTTGGTTAAGGGCTTGTTAGTAAGCATTTCACTGTAAGGTCTACACCTGTTGTATTGTTGGTTAAGGGCTTGTTAGTAAGCATTTCACTGTAAGGTCTACACCTGTTGTATTGTTGGTTAAGGGCTTGTTAGTAAGCATTTCACTGTAAGGTCTACACCTGTTGTATTGTTGGTTAAGGGCTTGTTAGTAAGCATTTCACTGTAAGGTCTACACCTGTTGTATTGTTGGTTAAGGGCTTGTTAGTAAGCATTTCACTGTATGGTCTACACCTGTTGTATTGTTGGTTAAGGGCTTGTTAGTAAGCATTTCACTGTAAGGTCTACACCTGTTGTATTGTTGGTTAAGGGCTTGTTAGTAAGCATTTCACTGTAAGGTCTACACCTGTTGTATTGTTGGTTAAGGGCTTGTTAGTAAGCATTTCACTGTATGGTCTACACCTGTTGTATTGTTGGTTAAGGGCTTGTTAGTAAGCATTTCACTGTAAGGTCTACACCTGTTGTATTGTTGGTTAAGGGCTTGTCAGTAAGCATTTCACTGTAAGGTCTACACCTGTTGTATTGTTGGTTAAGGGCTTGTTAGTAAGCATTTCACTGTAAGGTGATTTGATTGGATATTATTTTATTTAAAATGTTCATTAGTTATAATCCACATAATAATTCACATTTCATCAGCTAAATGATTATTTTCCTGCTGTGATAAACTGGTCAAATAATGATCCTACATGGAAAAAGTTTGCCAATTGAGAATGCTTCTAGGGGACTACTTTGGACAAAACCCTCCCTGCTACACAACCCTATCTCTGACCAGGGGGCTTTTGAAGAACAGGATCATCATCCTTAATGTTTTGTCTCAGAAAAAGTACCTGAGAATATAATATAATGTACAGTATGGTATGGTATATGGATAATATATAATATATTGTACAATATGGTATATGGATAATATATGGATAATATATAATATAATGTACAGTATGGTATATGGATAATATATAATATAATGTACAGTATGGTATATGGATAATATATAATATAATGTACAGTAAGTTATATGGATAATATATAATATATTGTACAATATGGTATATGGATAATATATAGATAATATATAATATAATGTACAGTATGGTATATGGATAATATATAATATAATGTACAGTATGGTATATGGATAATATATAATATAATGTACAGTAAGGTATATGGATAATATATAATATATTGTACAATATGGTATATGGATAATATATAGATAATATATAATATAATGTACAGTATGGTATATGGATAATATAAAATATAATGTACAGTATGGTATATGGATAATATATAATATAATGTACAGTATGGTATATGGATAATATATAATATAATGTACAGTATGGTATATGGATAATATATAATATAATGTACAGTAAGGTATATGGATAATATATAATATATTGTACAATATGGTATATGGATAATATATAGATAATATATAATATAATGTACAGTATGGTATATGGATAATATATAATATAATGTACAGTACGGTATATGGATAATATATAATATAATGTACAGTATGGTATATGGATAATATATAATATAATGTACAGTATGGTATATGGATAATATATAATATAATATACAGTATGGTATATGGATAATATATAATATAATGTACAGTATGGTATATGGATAATATATAATATAATATACAGTATGGTATATGGATAATATATAATATAATATACAGTATGGTAATCTGCTGCTCCATGATCTGTGTCAGAACATTATCCCCAGGTGAATTGATCTCATTAAAGGTCAGCTCACCAGTGATTTACGTTAGTCAGTAGTCCTGTGATAATGTATTATTATGGCTGCTAATAATACTGACATTTCACTGCCGTGAGGAAAGTCCAGGACTGAAACGTTGCTGCCGTGAGGAAGGTCCAGGACTGAAACGTTGCTGCCGTGAGGAAGGTCCAGGACTGAAACGTTGCTGCCGGGAGGAAGGTCCAGGACTGAAATGTTGCTGCCATGAGGAAGATCCAAGACTGAAACATTGCTGCCCTGAGGAAGGTCCAGGACTGAAACGTTGCTGCCGGGAGGAAGGTCCAAGACTGAAACGTTGCTGCCCTGAGGAAGGTCCAAGACTGAAACGTTGTTGCCCTGAGGAAGGTCCAAGACTGAAACGTTGCTGCCCTGAGGAAGGTCCAAGACTGAAACGTTGCTGCCCTGAGGAAGGTCCAAGACTGAAACGTTGTTGCCCTGAGGAAGGTTCAAGACTGAAACGTTGTTGCCCTGAGGAAGGTCCAGGGCTGAAACGTTGCTGCCCTGATGAAGGTCCAAGACTGAAACGTTGCTGCCCTGAGGAAGGTCCAGGGCTGAAACGTTGCTGCCCTGATGAAGGTCCAAGACTGAAACGTTGCTGCCCTGAGGAAGGTCCAGGGCTGAAACGTTGCTGCCCTGATGAAGGTCCAAGACTGAAACGTTGCTGCCCTGAGGAAGGTCCAAGACTGAAACGTTGCTGCCCTGAGGAAGGTCCAAGACTGAAACGTTGCTGCCCTGAGGAAGGTCCAAGAATGAAACGTTGCTGCCCTGAGGAAGGTCCAAGAATGAAACGTTGCTGCCCTGATCTTCGTTTATGATGCGTTTATTCCTTTTGTTTTATCTGTTATGCAAAATTATACTCTAAATTATACCTTAAATAATATTCTAAATTATACTTGAAATTATACTCTAAATTATACATTAAATTATAGTCTAAATTATACATTAAATTATACCTTAAATTATACTCTAAATTATACTTTAAATTATACTTTAAATTATACTCTAAATTATACATTAAATTATACTCTAAATTATACTTTAAATTATACTCTAAATTATACTTTAAATTATACTCTAAATTATACCTTAAATTATACTCTAAATTATCTCATTTATTTATTTTGCTGTCCACAAATGAAATGATTTGTGGAAGACTGAATGCTGATGTGTTGCTTCTCTTGGTCATGCAGGTCGTGGATCGTCATCTATGACACTGCTCTACACCAACAGGGAGGATTGATCCTTTAGAACTACTCAAAGACCCACAGAAAGTCAATCTAAAGGCAATCTAAAGGCAATACACTGCAGCACTGGGGACAATAAATACTACAGTTGCTATGTGCTATGTTGACACCCATCAACAACAGTTGCTATGTGCTATGTTGACACCCATCAACAACAGAAAGATCAAAACCTTTCACTTGACATATTATGACCCATCTAACCCCACAAAGCCACAAGGTCAAACACAACTTAATTCCTAAGCTCACATTCATTTTGTAATATTTCTGAGCTCTGCCATCAAGCCTTTTTCCAAGATCATTATCCTTTGAAATACAGATGCATTCAGAATATTGCTTTGTTGCCGTTAACTGATAGCTTAAAGAAGAGGATTCATTTGCAGAAATTACAATATTGATGTTGATAGTTTCTGGTGAAAGTGCTCTATCCAGTGGATTGGATGGGAGTTCTGTAGGATCTTTGTGTGTACTGTAACATACGTTGATTACACAAGATTCTAAACTATGTGATAATACCCAAATGTTCATGTCAGAAAATGTGATGTAAGAGCCACATTAATACGGCTTCTGTTTTCTTGAATTACTGACCAATTTAATCTCAAACTGGCAGTCTTCTACCCTTCCCTGCCCTGAGCTGCCTGCCCGTCCTCTACCCTGCCCTGAGCTGTCTGCCCGTCCTCTACCCTGCCCTGAGCTGTCTGCCCGTCCTCTACCCTGCCCTGTGCTGCCTGCGCATCCTCTGCCCTGCTCTGAGCTGCCTGCGCATCCTCTGTCCAAGCAATGGTAGTAGTACCAGGTTGGCGTGACAGCTGGGGTGATGTAATGACCCCCCCCCCCCCCGACGGAAAAGTTATAAAGAGCAATATCCAGTTCCAGGATTGAGATCAGCTTAGGTAGATTAGTGCTCTAGGACACTGACATGTTGGTTGTATAAAAGCTGTGTTGATAAACAATGTGTCGTTGCTGTATATTAAATGAAAGACTATAATCTGGCAGATGGCCTGGGGGTCCAAGAGAGAGCTGCTCCATATTACAGGCAATGCTAGTCTGCTAGGCCAAGGTTTAGGCTTCCTGTGACTCAATGGGATTTCAGATTCCTACTCATTCCAACGAGAGAGAGAGAGAGAGAGAGAGAGAGAGAGAGAGAGAGAGAGAGAGAGAGAGAGAGAGAGAGAGAGAGAAGTGGGATTATTGCACAGGCTGTTGAATCAATTTTTTGGGGTAAAATGGAGCTGGCCCTGTGGTTTTAGCATTCGTGGGAGTATCAGCTGAGTGCCATCGATGCCCTGTGGAGCGTTCCTCTAACGTGCATCACGCTCAGTCGGCTCGACTCACTTCAACCATTCTGCTGTGCCGCCTTTCTAGAAGTGCTCCCATCCTGTCAGGGAAAGCTTCCCAAGGTTTCTCCGATCAGCCGCTGTCTCCGCTCAGACGACCGCCAGCTAGACGACCGAGACGATCGAGACACAAAGCCCTTCCTTCTGCCACCAGGACAGACAGCTGTGTCCTCCAAGACCTAGATGAGCCCCAGTCTTACACTCCGTTTCCTTTCTGCATGATCCAAGCCTTTTGCCGCTGTGCTGTCAGTGAATCATCCCGATTTACCTCTCGCTGAACCCAGGATATCTTCTCCTCCTCAGCACAACAGCTAAGTGAGCTCTGTGGCTGAGAGACTAGTGCTCCTTTCCTGTCTGGTCCTGTCTCTCTGTAGACATCTGGACTCAGACCAGAGGCCCTCTTCTTCTTCTTCAGGTTCCAGAATTCAGCTGGTCTAAGGTTCTGAAGTCAGGGTTCCGCTGAAAGAACACCTTCTCTTCTGATTGACACCTCATCTCAGTTCCCAGCATGCCTCACTCCTTCCAGCAGAAGCAAGGTGAGAAGCCTTCCTCTAGTCTTTGGTGTAATATCTCAATGACTTACTTAGTATCTAATTGAAGACACATTTAGCCGCTTCAAATAAAGCCGCTTTAGTTCAGTGAGAGATGGGCACTTATTGTGTGGATGGGAAACAAGCACAGTCATTTCTCATCAAAGGAACTCACGCAACATGTGTAGACATAATGGATCACTGTCCGATGGAGACAGGAAATTCATTACATTTAGCATAAGATTACAGAAAAAATATACATTATGCATTTGATATGGTTCTAAATACATTAGAGGTTTATGTTTGTGTGTTTGTGTGTTTGTGTGTGTGTGTGGGTGTGTGTGTGTGTGTGTGTGTGTGTGTGTGTGTGTGTGTGTGTGTGTGTGTGTGTGTGTGTGTGTGTGTGTGTATGTGTGTGTGTGTGTGTTATTATAACAGTATGTTGTGTTCCAGCCCAGTGGGGGTAATAAAGATGAATTGATCAGTTATAGATCAGCTACTCTTTGAGATAGCCGATCTGATACAACCTGGCTTTACTCCAAATAACCAAAGTGCAAATAGCAATTATCCATTAATTTCACACCTTCTGCATTTTCCGTTTTTATCTGTGCATACAAACTACAAACAAACAGTCTTTTTTTTTTAAAGGTTTTTTAAATTCAGTTTGGTCTTTTGAGTAATGTGTTGCAGAAATATTCTAAAATGAAATGCACTTTAAACACAGATCTTAATAGATGTTTAAAGAAAGCACAAATGCCCATCTGTGTCACTCAGCATAATCACATTCATTTCTAATAAGATGAGTGTTAGCAGAGACACTATTAGTGAGATAAACAGTACTTCCATCTGTTTAAACTCTCTGAACTGTAATTATAACTGTAAATAGATTTTTGTCTTTATATAAAATATTTGGAGTGTATCACATTCTGGTACATAGTAATTCACATACATTGAAGCCAAGCATCTTTTAACTTTTAAAGATCTCTAAGTTCTTTATATTCTGTGTTTAAGTGCAAAGGTCAGGTGAGGAAATAAAAGGTCTGGTGAGGAAATGAAAGGTCTGGTGAGGAACTAAAAGCTCTTCAGTATTCAAACTCTTCAGTATTCAAACTCTTCAGTATTCAAACTCTTCAGTATTCAAACTCTTCAGTATTCAAGCTCTTCAGTATTCAAACTCTTCAGTATTCAAACTCTTCAGTATTCAAACTCTTCAGTATTCAAACTCTTCAGTATTCAAACTCTTCAGTATTCAAGCTCTTCAGTATTCAAACTCTTCAGTATTCAAACTCTTCAGTATTCAAACTCTTCAGTATTCAAGCTCTTCAGTATTCAAGCTCTTCAGTATTCAAACTCTTCAGTATTCAAACTCTTCAGTATTCAAACTCTTCAGTATTCAAGCTCTTCACTATTCAAGCTATTCAGTATTCAGTAGTAGTAGTAACAGCAGCAGTTGCAGTAGTAGTAGCAGTAGTAGTAACAGTAGTAGTAGTAGTAGCAGTAATAGTAGTAGTAGTAGTAGTAGTAGTAGTAGTAATAGCAGCAGCAGCAGCAGTGATGATGACAGGAGTTGATTATTTTCTATCAAACATTAACACATGGGAGGTTTCCCAGAGGTCAGAGGAAAGAGAGTGAGCAAAATGGCACCCTATTAAGAGACTGTGTCCCAAATGCCACCCTATTCCCTACATAGTGCACTTCTTTTGACAATAGCCCTATTGAAATAGGCTACCATTTGGGACACATTCAGTGTGTGTCATAATGCTGCCTAGGTGATTGGCAATGTACAACATACAACATGCTACATATATTTTTTTTACCCTTTATTGAACCTTTATTTAACTATGCAAGTTTGTTAAGAACAAATTCTTATTTACAATGACGGCCTACCCGGGCCTCCCCTAACCCGGACGACACTGGGCCAATTGTGCGCCGCCTATGGGACTCCAATTCACGGACATGCAATATGCTACATAAAACATGCTACATTCAACATGCTACATACAACAGCTACATACAACATACAACACATTACATACACCATGCTACATACAACATACACCATGCTACAAACAACATATTACATACACCATGCTACATACATGCTACATACAACATATAACATATTACATACACCATGCAACATACAACATACAACATATTACATACACCATGCAACATACAACATAAACATGCTACATACACCATGTTACATACACCATATTACATATAAAATGCTACATACACCATATTATGTACAACATGCTACATACAACATGCTACATACACTATATTACATACATGCTCCAGACACCATATTAAATACAACATGCAACATACAACATGCTACATACACCATATTACATACAACATGCTACATACAACATGCTACATACACCATACTACATACAACATGCTACATACACCATATTACTTACAACATGCTACATACACCATATTACATACATGCTACATATAACATGCTACATACACCATATTACATACAACATGCCAAATACAATATTCTACATACAACATATAACATATTACACACACCATGCTACATACAACATATTACATACGCCATGCAACATACAACATGCTACATACACCATATTACATACAACATGCTACATACAACATGCTACATACACCATATTACATGCATGCTACATACACCATATTACATACAACATTCTACATACACCATATTACATACAGCATGCTACATACAACATGCTACATACACCATATTACATACAACATGCTAAATGCAACATGCTACACACACCATATTACATTCACCATGCAACATACAACATACAACATGCTACATACACCATATTACATACATGCTACATACACCATATTACATACATCATGCTACATACATCATGTTACATACACCATATTACATACATGCTACATACACCATATTACATACAACATGCTACATACAACATTCACACTGCTAGCGAGCAACCCCGAGTGCATATGCCCTGTAGTGTGTCCAAAATAGCACCCTATTCCCTATGGGCCCTAGTCAAAAGAAGTGCCCTGTAACTGATTGGGTACCATGTGCGACGCATCACTGCAAGGTCTGATCGCTCAGGTAGAAATTACCATGAAAGTGATATCTTTTAGCATAGTCATGAGTCAATACAGAATATCATTCCTTTGACTTGAGGTCTGGATGATAAAGATTCCCCAGTGACTGAGTTACTCAAGGATCAGAGGGAGGAGCTTGTGCGTAGGCTGAGTAAAGGTTAAGGTCAACCACAGGAGTTCACAGCATGCAGGCTGCATCTGCAAGCTTCAGATGTGTCCGTTTGTGAGGCTGTGATATCATATTCTGATCTCAAAGATAAAGACAGATTTTATTAAAGACAGATTGTATTGTCAGAAGATTTTATATTGTGCTTTTTGTGTTTGATTCAGCGGCAATAAATACGTCCATAACTTATTAGATATTGTTTATAGAAAATAAAATACAATATTTTTTGGTAATAGTTATTTGGAGTATATAATATATATTTTCATAATTATTTTGGAATCCCTCCCAAAAAATATTAATTGGTAAATCCGACCCCCTCCATACATTCCATGCAAATTGATATGTTATAACAAAAAAACTCCTTGCTAATCTCCATCTTGAGTAAGTAGAATTGGTCAGAGTTGGAAAACATCCAAATAATAAATAAAAAAAAATTAGAGGATGTGGAGGCTTGATAGGATTACCTCATCCTGCTCCAATGTTGCTGTGGATTGTACCAACAACATCCTTAATGGATGGATATTGCCGCTCGGCCACGCAGCCATTTGGTGGCAGCTGGTGCTGATGGAGTTTTCCTCTTTTCAGATATTAAAATATGTTTGCTGTGCCAGGTTTTACTTATTAAAAAGCATGTAAGCCTTAAAACGTTCTATGTTTTAAAGGGATAGCGCACCGAAATGACATGGCTATACAACATCAGAGAGAAGCTGAGCTGAATACGGCATTGTAGTTTAGAGACATGCAGACAAGGTAGGTAGGTTCCATGACTCTCATTGTTTTGCTGGCAAGTAGTAGCAGTAGTAGTAATTAGTTAGCAGTTTGGCATGTCTGGACACCGTAGAGGCATGTTGAATTCTGTTCTGCTCTGCTCCATACCCCAAATAAAATATTGGTTAGTTGTGTTAGTTAAAACAGAGCTATATATAATCTCTGTTGGTCTCATCTACTGTAATCAATACATTATCAATATATGATTATAATATATTATACAATATGCTGATCTCATCTAAAGAGGACCTCGTTTTTGGGAAGTGATGTTTGTTTAACCAAACATCAACAGCACCAAACATCAACAGCACCAAAAACAACAGCACCAAACATCAACACACAGGCCTCGCCCTGTGTATTTATTACGGGTCTCGCCCCGTGAATTTATATTTGAAGTGAATATTTGCAGTGTTGACCCTTCTTTTTCAAGACCTCTGCAATCCGCCCTGGCATGCTGTCAATTAACTTCTGGGCCACATCCTGACTGATGGCAGGCCATTCTTGCATAATCAATGCTTGGAGTTTGTCAGAAGTTGTGGGCTTTATTTGTCCACCCGCCTCTTGAGGACCGACCACAAGTTCTCAATGGGATTAAGGTCTGGGGAGTTTCCTGGCCATGGACCCAAAATGTTGATGTTTTGTTCCCCGAGCCACTTAGTTATCACTTTAGCCTTATGGCAAGGTGCTCCATCATGCTGGAAAAGGCATTGGTCGTCACCAAACTGTTCTTGGATGGTTGAGAGAAGTTGCTCTCGGAGGACGTGTTGGTACCATTCTTTATTCATGGCTGTGTTCTTAGGCAAAATTGTGAGTGAGCCCACTCCCTTGGCTGAGAAGCAACCCCACACATGAATTGTCTGAGGATGCTTTGCTGTTGGCATGACACAGGACTGATGGTAGCACTCACCTTGTCTTCTCTAGACAAGGTGTTTTCCAGATGGCCCAAACAATCGGAAAGGGGATTCATCAGAGAAAATGACTCTACCCCAGTCCTCAGCAGTCCAATCCCTGTACCTTTTGCAGAATATCAGTCTGTCCCTGATGTTTTTCCTGGAGAGAAGTGGCTTCTTTGCTGCCCTTCTTGACACCAGGCCATCCTCCAAAAGTCTTCACCTCACTGTTCGTGCAGATGCACTCACACCTGCCTGCTGCCATTCCTGAGCAAGCTCTGCACTGGTGGTGCCCCGATCCCGCAGCTGAATCAACTTTAGGAGACGGTCCTGGCGCTTGCTGGACTTTCTTGGGCGCCCTGACGCCTTCTTCACAACAATTGAACCTCTCTCCTTGAAGTTCTTGATGATCCGATAAATGGTTGATTTAGGTGCAACCTTACCAGCAGCAAAATCCTTGCCTGTGAAGCCCTTTTTGTGCAAAGCAATGATGACGGCACGTGTTTCCTTGCAGGTAACCATGGTTGACAGAGGAAGAACAATGATTTTAAGCACCACCCTCCTTTTAAAGCTTCCAGTCTGTTATTCTGACTCAATCAGCATGACAGAGTGATCTCCATTCTCGTCAACACTCTCACCTGTGTTAACGAGACAATCACTGACATGATGGCAGCTGGTCCTTTTGTGGCAGGGCTGAAATGCAATGGAAATGTTTTTGGGGGATTAAGTTCATTTTCATGGCAAAGAGGGACTTTGCAATTAATTGCAATTCATCTGATCACTCTTCATGACATTCTGGAGTATATGCAAATTGCCATCATCAACACTGAGGCAGCAAACTTTGTGGAGACCAATACTTGTGTCATTCTCAAAACCTTTGGCCACGACTGTATACATTGCGCATATAACCTGTGACTTAATTTAACACAAATTAAACGAAAAATGACTTATTAGTGCCTTTGAATTCATTTTTAGAAACACGAGTTTAGCCAGTCTGTGGCTTCAGGCTCATGAGATGGTGACTGGAGAGCCGGCCAGCAGCGGAGAATATCCTCTCCACACTTGCAGAGCCACTGGGGATGTTAAACACCCTTCTGGCCACTCTTGCCAGGCTGGGCAGGGATGCAGAGTTTGTTTATTTTTCTATAGGTAGGCCTAAAGGTTTTTAGGCAAAATAACCCAATTAAAACAGAAATCTCCTTGAACGTGGGAATATGCCAGGACTATTGGGCCAAAATTAATGATGGCCTATTGTATAGATAATAGAACACAAATGAAGTAAATGTTTAAGAGATCAGATTTTTAGTTAATACTTTATATATAAATACTTTGCTACAATGACAGTTTAGGCCTACATTGTATGACCTACTAAAATGATAATCCAAGTCAGACTAAGATGATAATACAAGTCATACTAAAATGATAATACAAGTCATACTAAGATGATAATACAAGTCAGACTAAGATGATAATACAAGTCATACTAAGATGATAATACAAGTCAGACTAAGATGATAATACAAGTCAGACTAAGATGATAATACAAGTCAGACTAAGATGATAATACAAGTCAGACTAAGATGATAATACAAGTCAGACTAAGATGATAATACAAGTCAGACTAAGATGATAATGCAAGTCATACTAAGATGATAATACAAGTCAGACTAAGATGATAATACAAGTCATACTAAGATGATAATACAAGTCAGACTAAGATGATAATACAAGTCATACTAAGATGATAATACAAGTCATACTAAGATGATAATACAAGTCAGACTAAGATGATAATACAAGTCAGACTAAGATGATAATACAAGTCAGAATAAGATGATAATTCAAGTCAGACTAAGATGATAATGAAAGTCAGACTAAGATGATAATACAAGTCAGAATAAGATGATAATTCAAGTCAGACTAAGATGATAATGAAAGTCAGACTAAGATGATAATACAAGTCAGACTAAGATGATAATACAAGTCAGACTAAGATGATAATACAAGTCAGACTAAGATGATAATACAAGTCAGACTAAGATGATAATGCAAGTCATACTAAGATGATAATGCAAGTCATACTAAGATGATAATACATGTCAGACTAAGATGATAATACAAGCCAGACTCAGGATCAAACTATACTTAGCCTTCTACTTAGTTCTGACAATAAAACTGGTGACTGGGTTAGTGACAAAGGAAGGGGGATTGTCCCTAACATGCTGACCACACCATCCGCGTTGCGTGTGCGAGCGTTGCAAAAATACATTTACACATACTGTACATGTTATTCAATCATTTCAGCCAAACTGCTCCTTTGCATCAACGAGCGTCTGAGTAGCCAGGCTACTCTAGAAACGAAGTAGGTTTCCCCTTTTATCTGTGAATTAATTGTTGGAGGAAAGAACACATTATTTATGACTCAAATATTTTTGACTCAAAGAAAAGAAATTCAGGTAAAATGACCCAATGTTTATCTCCCAGGACATGAGCTAGCAACAGCAAGCTAGCTAGATAAATGTCCATGAACGTTTCATGTGTTTCAACCTGTCCCCAAATTAATATAGTTAGGAGGATGGTGCAGGCATGTCCCCGGTCTAGTCAGCATGTAAGAGAGGCTTCCTAAAGGACTGAGAGGAGAAAAAGGAGGTGAGAGAAAAGGAGAGGGGAGAGAAAGGGGGAGAAAGGAGAGGGGAGAGAAAGTGGGAGAAAAGAGAGGGGAGAGAGGAGGAAAGAGAGGAGAGGAGAGAGGAGGAGAGAGGAGAGAGGAGGAGAGAGAGGAGGAGAGAGGAGAGGAGAGAGGAGAGAGAGGAGGAGAGAGAGGAGGAGAGAGGAGGAGAGAGGAGAGAGGAGAGAGGAGAGAGGAGAGAGAGGAGGAGGAGAGGAGGAGAGAGGAGGAGAGAGGGTAAAATGTATTATCAGATATTCCTGAATTCTAAAACATATCCTCAAACTGCGCACAATTTATATGAACAACTTCACCCATTTTTCGAGCCAACTACTTTTCCTCAAATAGCCCTGTACATCAACCTCATGTAACCTACAGAACATGTCAGAGCAGATCGGAGAGAAAAGTCCAAACATTTCATGCACTTTTAAACGGAGCCCTTCTCCACCAGATAGAGGGTGTGAAGGGAAAGCAGCAGCTTGTGTTCAGACTTGGAAAATTCCACCATGCATTCCTCACAACTCTCCTGGACACAGTCAGGGTTGCTTCCCAAATGGACCCCTATTCCCTATATAGTGCACTACTTTTAACCAAGGCCGGGATCTAGTGCACTATATAGTGAGGAGCTTGCCATTTTGGATGAATACTAGCAGCAAACGCAACGTCCTGAATCTGCACCTTCTGAATCGTCACCTCAACCTCTCTACCTCTCAACCTCTCAACCTCTCTACCTCTCAACCTCTCAACCTCTCAACCTCTCAACCTCTCTACCTCTCAACCTCTCTACCTCTCAACCTCTCAACCTCTCTACCTCTCAACCTCTCAACCTCTCTACCTCTCAACCTCTCAACCTCTCAACCTCTCTACCTCTCAACCTCTCAACCTCTCTACCTCTCAACCTCTCAACCTCTCAACCTCTCAACCTCTCTACCTCTCTACCTCTCAACCTCTCAACCTCTCTACCTCTCTACCTCTCAACCTCTCAACCTCTCTACCTCTCTACCTCTCAACCTCTCAACCTCTCTACCTCTCTACCTCTCAACCTCTCAACCTCTCAACCTCTCAACCTCTCTACCTCTCAACCTCTCAACCTCTCAACCTCTCTACCTCTCTACCTCTCAACCTCTCTACCTCTCAACCTCTCAACCTCTCAACCTCTCTACCTCTCAACCTCTCTACCTCTCAACCTCTCTACCTCTCAACCTCTCAACCTCTCTACCTCTCAACCTCTCAACCTCTCTACCTCTCAACCTCTCAACCTCTCTACCTCTCTACCTCTCAACCTCTCAACCTCTCTACCTCTCAACCTCTCAACCTCTCAACCTCTCTACCTCTCTACCTCTCAACCTCTCTACCTCTCAACCTCTCTACCTCTCTACCTCTCTACCTCTCAACCTCTCAACCTCTCTACCTCTCAACCTCTCTACCTCTCTACCTCTCAACCTCTCAACCTCTCAACCTCTCTACCTCTCAACCTCTCAACCTCTCAACCTCTCAACCTCTCAACCTCTCTACCTCTCTACCTCTCTACCTCTCAACCTCTCAACCTCTCAACCTCTCTACCTCTCTACCTCTCAACCTCTCTACCTCTCTACCTCTCAACCTCTCAACCTCTCAACCTCTCAACCTCTCTACCTCTCAACCTCTCAACCTCTCAACCTCTCTACCTCTCTACCTCTCAACCTCTCTACCTCTCAACCTCTCAACCTCTCTACCTCTCAACCTCTCAACCTCTCAACCTCTCTACCTCTCAACCTCTCAACCTCTCAACCTCTCTACCTCTCAACCTCTCAACCTCTCAACCTCTCAACCTCTCTACCTCTCTACCTCTCAACCTCTCTACCTCTCTACCTCTCTACCTCTCAACCTCTCAACCTCTCAACCTCTCAACCTCTCAACCTCTCAACCTCTCTACATCTCTACCTCTCAACCTCTCAACCTCTCTACCTCTCTACCTCTCAACCTCTCTACCTCTCAACCTCTCAACCTCTCTACCTCTCAACCTCTCAACCTCTCAACCTCTCTACCTCTCAACCTCTCTACCTCTCAACCTCTCAACCTCTCAACCTCTCTACCTCTCTACCTCTCAACCTCTCAACCTCTCTACCTCTCAACCTCTCAACCTCTCTACCTCTACCTCTCTACCACTACCACTACCTCTACCTCTACCTCTACCGCTACCTCTATCTCTACCTCTCTACCACTACCTCTACCTCTACCTCTACCTCTCTACCACTACCACTACCTCTACCTCTACCTCTACCGCTACCTCTACCTCTACCTCTCTACCACTACCTCTACCTCTACCTCTACCTCTCTACCACTACCACTACCTCTAACTCTACCTCTACCGCTACCTCTACCTCTACCTCTCTACCACTACCTCTACCTCTACCTCTACCTCTACCTCTCTACCACTACCACTACCTCTACCTCTACCTCTACCGCTACCTCTACCTCTACCTCTCTACCACTACCTCTACCTCTACCTCTACCTCTCTACCACTACCTCTACCTCTCTACCACTACCACTACCTCTACCTCTACCGCTACCTCTACCTCTACCTCTCTACCTCTACCGCTACCTCTACCTCTACCTCTCTACCTCTACCGCTACCTCTACCTCTACCTCTCTACCTCTCTACCACTACCACTACCTCTACCTCTCTACCTCTACCTCTACCTCTCTACCACTACCTCTACCTCTACCTCTACCTCTCTACCACTACCTCTACCTCTCTACCACTACCACTACCTCTACCTCTACCGCTACCTCTACCTCTACCTCTCTACCTCTACCGCTACCTCTACCTCTACCTCTCTACCTCTACCGCTACCTCTACCTCTACCTCTCTACCTCTACCGCTACCTCTACCTCTACCTCTCTACCTCTACCACTACCACTACCTCTACCTCTACCGCTACCTCTACCTCTACCTCTCTACCACTACCACTACCTCTACCTCTACCTCTACCGCTACCTCTATCTCTACCTCTCTACCACTACCTCTACCTCTACCTCTACCTCTCTACCACTACCACTACCTCTACCTCTACCTCTACCGCTACCTCTACCTCTACCTCTCTACCACTACCTCTACCTCTACCTCTACCTCTCTACCACTACCGCTACCTCTAACTCTACCTCTACCGCTACCTCTACCTCTACCTCTACCTCTCTACCACTACCTCTACCTCTACCTCTCTACCACTACCACTACCTCTAACTCTACCTCTACCGCTACCTCTACCTCTACCTCTCTACCACTACCTCTACCTCTACCTCTACCTCTACCTCTACCTCTACCTCTCTACCACTACCTCTAACTCTACCTCTACCGCTACCTCTACCTCTACCTCTCTACCACTACCTCTACCTCTACCTCTACCTCTCTACCACTACCGCTACCTCTCTACCACTACCGCTACCTCTACCTCTACCTCTCTACCACTACCACTACCTCTACCTCTACCTCTACCTCTCTACCACTACCTCTACCACTACCTCTACCTCTACCTCTCTACCACTACCTCTACCTCTACCTCTACCTCTCTACCACTACCTCTACCTCTACCTCTCTACCACTACCTCTACCACTACCACTACCTCTACCTCTCTACCACTACCTCTACCTCTACCTCTCTACCACTACCTCTACCTCTACCTCTACCTCTCTACCACTACCTCTACCTCTACCTCTCTACCACTACCTCTACCTCTACCTCTACCTCTCTACCACTACCTCTACCTCTACCTCTCTACCACTACCTCTACCTCTACCTCTCTACCACTACCTCTACCTCTCTACCACTACCTCTACCTCTACCTCTCTACCACTACCTCTACCTCTCTACCTCTACCTCTACCACTACCTCTACCTCTCTACCACTACCTCTACCTCTACCTCTACCTCTACCTCTACCTCTACCACTACCTCTACCTCTACCTCTCTACCACTACCACTACCTCTACCTCTACCTCTACCTCTACCTCTCTACCACTACCTCTACCTCTACCTCTCTACCACTACCTCTACCTCTACCTCTCTACCACTACCACTACCTCTACCTCTACCTCTACCTCTACCTCTCTACCACTACCTCTACCTCTACCTCTACCTCTACCTCTCTACCACTACCACTACCTCTACCTCTACCTCTACCTCTCTACCACTACCTCTACCTCTACCTCTCTACCACTACCACTACCTCTACCTCTCTACCACTACCACTACCTCTACCTCTCTACCACTACCTCTACCTCTACCTCTACCTCTACCTCTACCTCTACCTCTACCTCTCTACCACTACCACTACCTCTACCTCTACCTCTACCTCTCTACCACTACCTCTACCTCTACCTCTCTACCACTACCACTACCTCTACCTCTCTACCACTACCACTACCTCTACCTCTCTACCACTACCTCTACCTCTACCTCTACCTCTACCTCTACCTCTACCTCTACCTCTCTACCACTACCTCTACCTCTACCTCTACCTCTACCTCTCTACCACTACCACTACCTCTACCTCTACCTCTACCTCTACCTCTCTACCACTACCTCTACCTCTACCTCTACCTCTCTACCACTACCACTACCTCTACCTCTACCTCTACCTCTCTACCACTACCACTACCTCTACCTCTACCTCTACCTCTCAACCACTACCTCTACCTCTACCTCTCTACCACTACCTCTACCTCTACCTCTACCACTACCTCTACCTCTACCACTACCTCTACCTCTACCTCTCTACCACTACCTCTACCTCTACCTCTCTACCACTACCACTACCTCTACCTCTACCTCTACCTCTACCTCTACCTCTCTCTCTCTCTCTACCTCTACCTCTCTCTCTCTACCTCTACCTCTCTCTCTCTACCTCTATCTCTCTACCTCTCTACCTCTACCTCTACCTCTCTACCTCTACCTCTCTACCTCTACCTCTCTACCTCTCTACCCCTACCTCTACCTCTCTACCTCTACCTCTACCACTACCTCTACCTCTACCTCTACCTCTCTACCACTACCTCTACCTCTACCTCTCTACCACTACCACTACCTCTACCTCTACCTCTACCTCTCTACCACTACCCCTACCTCTACCTCTACCTCTCTCTCTCTACCTCTACCTCTCTCTCTCTACCCCTACCTCTCTACCTCTCTCTCTCTCTCTCTACCTCTCTACCTCTCTACCTCTCTACCTCTACCTCTCTACCTCTACCTCTCTACCTCTCTACCTCTCTACCTCTACCTCTCTACCTCTACCTCTCTACCTCTCTACCTCTACCTCTCTACCTCTACCTCTCTACCTCTCTACCTCTACCTCTACCTCTCTACCTCTCTACCTCTCTACCTCTCTACCTCTCTACCTCTCTACCTCTACCTCTCTACCTCTACCTCTCTACCTCTACCTCTCTACCTCTCTACCTCTCTACCTCTCTACCTCTCTACCTCTACCTCTCTACCTCTACCTCTCTACCTCTCTACCTCTCTACCTCTATCTCTCTACCTCTCTACCTCTCTACCTCTACCTCTCTACCTCTACCTCTCTACCTCTACCTCTACCTCTACCTCTCTACCTCTCTACCTCTCTACCTCTCTACCTCTCTACCTCTACATCTCTACCTCTCTACCTCTCTACCTCTACCTCTCTACCTCTACCTCTCTACCTCTACCTCTACCTCTACCTCTCTACCTCTCTACCTCTCTACCTCTACCTCTCTACCTCTCTACCTCTACATCTCTACCTCTCTACCTCTCTACCTCTCTACCTCTACCTCTCTACCTCTACCTCTCTACCTCTACCTCTACCTCTCTATCTCTCTACCTCTCTACCTCTCTACCTCTCTACCTCTACCTCTCTATCTCTCTACCTCTCTACCTCTACCTCTCTACCACTACCACTACCTCTACCTCTACCTCTCTACCTCTCTACCTCTACCTCTCTACCTCTCTACCTCTCTACCTCTCTACCACTACCACTACCTCTACCTCTACCTCTACCTCTCTACCTCTCTACCTCTACCTCTCTACCTCCACCTCTACCTCTCTACCTCTCTACCTCTACCTCTCTACCTCTACCTCTCTACCTCTACCTCTCTACCTCTCTACCTCTACCTCTCTACCTCTCTACCTCTCTACCTCTACCTCTCTACCTCTCTACCTCTCTACCTCTCTACCTCTACCTCTACCTCTCTCTCTCTACCTCTCTACCTCTACCTCTCTACCTCTACCTCTCTACCTCTCTACCTCTCTACCTCTCTACCTCTCTACCTCTACCTCTACCTCTCTACCTCTCTACCTCTCTACCTCTCTACCTCTCTACCTCTACCTCTCTACCTCTACCTCTCTACCTCTCTACCTCTCTACCTCTCTACCTCTCTACCTCTCTACCTCTACCTCTCTACCTCTACCTCTCTACCTCTCTACCTCTCTACCTCTATCTCTCTACCTCTCTACCTCTCTACCTCTACCTCTACCTCTCTACCTCTACCTCTCTACCTCTCTACCTCTCTACCTCTATCTCTCTACCTCTCTACCTCTCTACCTCTACCTCTCTACCTCTACCTCTCTACCTCTACCTCTACCTCTACCTCTCTACCTCTCTACCTCTCTACCTCTCTACCTCTACCTCTCTACCTCTCTACCTCTCTACCTCTCTACCTCTCTACCTCTACCTCTCTACCTCTCTACCTCTACCTCTCTACCTCTACCTCTCTACCTCTACCTCTCTACCTCTCTACCTCTCTACCTCTCTACCTCTACCTCTCTACCTCTACCTCTACCTCTCTACCTCTCTACCTCTCTACCTCTACCTCTCTACCTCTACCTCTCTACCTCTCTACCTCTCTACCTCTCTACCTCTCTACCTCTACCTCTCTACCTCTACCTCTCTACCTCTCTACCTCTCTACCTCTATCTCTCTACCTCTCTACCTCTCTACCTCTACCTCTACCTCTCTACCTCTACCTCTCTACCTCTACCTCTCTACCTCTCTACCTCTACATCTCTACCTCTCTACCTCTCTACCTCTCTACCTCTACCTCTCTACCTCTCTACCTCTACCTCTCTACCTCTCTACCTCTACCTCTCTACCTCTACCTCTCTACCTCTCTACCTCTACCTCTCTACCTCTACCTCTCTACCTCTACCTCTCTACCTCTCTCTCTCTACCTCTACCTCTACCTCTCTACCTCTACCTCTCTACCTCTCTACCTCTCTACCTCTACCTCTCTACCTCCACCTCTACCTCTCTACCTCTCTACCTCTCTACCTCTCTACCTCTCTACCTCTACCTCTCTACCTCTACCTCTCTACCTCTCTACCTCTCTACCTCTCTACCTCTCTACCTCTCTACCTCTACCTCTACCTCTCTCTCTCTACCTCTCTACCTCTACCTCTCTACCTCTACCTCTCTACCTCTCTACCTCTCTACCTCTCTACCTCTCTACCTCTACCTCTCTACCTCTCTACCTCTACCTCTCTACCTCTCTACCTCTCTACCTCTCTACCTCTCTACCTCTCTACCTCTCTACCTCTCTACCTCTATCTCTCTACCTCTCTACCTCTCTACCTCTACCTCTACCTCTCTACCTCTACCTCTCTACCTCTCTACCTCTCTACCTCTATCTCTCTACCTCTCTACCTCTCTACCTCTACCTCTACCTCTCTACCTCTCTACCTCTACCTCTACCTCTACCTCTCTACCTCTCTACCTCTCTACCTCTCTACCTCTCTACCTCTACCTCTCTACCTCTCTACCTCTACATCTCTACCTCTCTACCTTACTACCTCTCTACCTCTCTACCTCTACCTCTCTACCTCTACCTCTCTACCTCTCTACCTCTCTACCTCTCTACCTCTCTACCTCTACCTCTTTACCTCTACCTCTACCTCTCTACCTCTCTACCTCTCTACCTCTACCTCTACCTCTCTACCTCTCTACCTCCACCTCTACCTCGCTACCTCTCTACCTCTCTACCTCCACCTCTCTACCTCTCTACCTCTCAACCTCTCTACCTCTCTACCTCTCTACCTCTCCACCTCTCAACCTCTCTACCTCTCTACCTCTCTACCTCTCTCTCTAATGATTTATTTCAGCTTTTATTTCTTTCATCACATTCCCAGTGGGTCAGAAGTTTACATACACTCAATTAGTATTTGGTAGCATTGCCTTTAAATTGTTTAACTTGGGTCAAACATTCCGGGTAGCCTTCCACAAGCTTCCCACAATAAGTTGGGTGAATTTTGGCCCATTCCTCCTGACAGAACTGGTGTAACTGAGTCAGGTTTGTAGGCCTCATTGCTCGCACACGCTTTTTCAGTAAAGCCCACTCCAATACCTTGACTTTGTTGTCCTTAAGCTATTTTGCCACAACTTTGGAAGTATGCTTGGGGTCATTGTCCAATTGGAAGACCCATTTGTGACCAAGCTTTAACTTCCTGAACTGATGTCTTGAGATGTTGCTTCAATATATCCACATAATTTTCCTTCCTCATGATGCCATCTATTTTGTGAAGTGCACCAGTCCCTCCTGCAGCAAAACACCCCCACAACATGATGCTGCCACCCCCGTGCTTCATGGTTGGGATGGTGTTCTTCAGCTTGCAAGCCTCCCCCTTTTTCCTCCAAACATAACGATGGTCATTATGGCCAAACAGTTATATTTTTGTTTCATCAGACCAGAGGACATTTCCCCAAAAAGTATGATCTTTGTCCCCATGTGCAGTTGCAAACTGTAGTCTGGCTTTTTATGGTGGTTTTGGAGCAGTGGCTTCTTCCTTGCTGAGCGGCCTTTCAGGTTATGTCGATATAGGACTCATTTACAGTGGATATAGATACTTTTGTACCTGTTTCCTCCAGCATCTTCACAGGTTACTTTGCTGTTGTTCTGGGATTGATTGGCACTTTTTGCACCAAAGTACGTTCATCTCTAGGAGACAGAACGCGTCTCCTTCCTGAGCGGTATGACAGCTGCGTGGTCCCATGGTGTTTATACTTGCGTACTATTGTGTGTACAGATGAACGTGGTACCTTCAGGCATTTGGAAATTGCTCCCAAGGATGAGCCAGACTTGTGGAGGTCTACAATTCTTTTTCTGAGGTCTTGGCTGATTTCTTTTGATTTTCCCATGATGTCGAGCAAAGAGGCACTGAGTTTGAAGGTAGGCCTTGAAATACATCCACAGGTACACCTCCAAATGATGTCAATTAGCCTATCAGAAGCTTCTAAAGCCATGACATCATTTTCTGGAATTTTCCAAGCTGTTTCAAGGCACAGTCAACAGTCTGACCCACTGGAATTGTGATATAGTGAGTTATAAGTGAAGTAATCTGTTATGTGTACAGTCAAAGAGGTGTGATGTGCATGTTGCTATGTGTGGACAGCAACATCCTACAGCCCCAGAGGTGGGACCTGAAGAGCATGCTTCCATCCTCCCCTCCCTCAGTGTTAAGTTTGGTGTTAAATACTGTGTACAAGGATGTGGCCTCTGAACTTAGAGATACTTTAGATACTGTACTGGGGTCAGCCAAGGCAGCTGCTGGTCATCTGTTGAATGAATCTAACTAAGAGATATATACTGTACTGTACTGGGGTCAGCCAAGGCAGCTGCTCAACTGTTGAATGAATCTAACTAAGAGATATATACTGTACTGGGGTCAGCCAAGGCAGCTGCTCAACTGTTGAATGAATCTACAGTTGAAGTCAGAAGTTGCTACCAAATATTAATTGAGTGTATGTAAACTTTTGACTAACTGGGAATTTGATGAAAGAAATAAAAGCTGAAATAAAGTGGTGATCCTAACTGATCCTAACTGATACTAACTGATCCTAACTGATTCCTAAGAAGGAATTTTTACTAGGATTAAATGTCAGGAAAGAGTTTAAATGTATTTGGCTAAGATGTTTGTAAACTTCCAACTTCAACTGTAGCAGTATCTACAACATACCTCCTTGACTGTACACACAGCAGTATCTACATCATACCTCCTTGACTGTACACACAGCAGTATCTACATCATACCTCCTTGACTGTACACACAGCAGTATTCACATCATACCTCCTTGACTGTACACACAGCAGTATCCACATCATACCTCCTTGACTGTACACACAGCAGTATCTACAACATACCTCCTTGACTGTACACACAGCAGTATCTACAACATACCTCCTTGACTGTACACACAGCACAGCACAGTATCTAAAGTATCTCATACAGCATCACACACCACATGGTCATACAGCATCACACACCACATGGTCATACAGCATCACACACACCACATGGTCATATAGCATCACACACCTCATACCATACAGCATCACACACCACATACCATACAGCATCACACACCACATACCATACAGCATCACACATCACATACCATACAGCATCACTCACCACATGGTCATACAGCATCACACACCACATGGTCATACAGCATCACACATCACATGGTCATACAGCATCACACACCACATGGTCATACAGCATCACACATCACATACCATACAGCATCACACACCTCATACCATACAGCATCACACACCACATACCATACAGCATCACACATCACATACCATACAGCATCACACACCACATACCATACAGCATCACACACCACATGGTCATATAGCATCACACATCACATACCATACAGCATCACACACCTCATACCATACAGCATCACACACCACATGGTCATACAGCATCACACATCACATACCATACAGCATCACACACCACATGGTCATACAGCATCACACACCTCATACCATACAGCATCACACACCACATGGTCATACAGCATCACACATCACATACCATAGAGCTTTTTACCTATGCATAAATCAGCTGGAGATGTGGGACATTAAACAAGCGAGTGCAACAGCTAAACCACCACAAATATTTCCTGTGTTCGTCTGCCTGCCTGCCTGCACTGAGAGCTGAGAAGTGATGTGTTCTCCTCTTGGGCACGCCCCCTGACCTATATGTGGTCATAAAACTCATTCTTGGGACTCACGCCAGTAGTACGACCTACATGCCTGTTCATGTGTTCAACAAGGAATCCTGGAGAAACAAGGTAAAGTTGGAAATGCAACCTTTCAGCCTTTTGCAGTGCATCCTGGGCCCTTATATTGTGCACGGGTTCAAGTGAGTCAACCTCAGCAGTCTGGCAACAGATAGTGATAGTGCGTCTCAAATGGCACCCTATTGCCTATATAGTGCACTGCTTTTACATGTTAATCATTTAGCAGACGCTCTTATCCAGAGCCACTTACATGAGCAATTAGGGTTAAGTGACTTACTCAAGGGCACATCAACAGACTTTTCAGCTAGGGGAGTCAAACCAGCAAGCTTTCGGTTACTAGCCCAACGCTCTTAACCACTTGGCTACCTGCCACACCACACTTTTCACCAGGACTGCACTATATAGGTAACCCAGACCCAGGCATGACTCAGAGACAGAGGGCAGGCAGTCTACTTGAGACCCAGGCATGACTCAGAGACAGAGGGCAGGCAGTCTACTTGAGACCCAGGCATGACTCAGAGACAGAGGGCAGGCAGTCTACTTGAGACCCAGGCATGACTCAGAGACAGAGGGCAGGAAGTCTACTTGAGACCCAGGCATGACTCAGAGACAGAGGGCAGGCAGTCTACTTGAGACCCAGGCATGACTCAGAGACAGAGGGCAGGAAGTCTAGACCCCCACACACCTTTCCTTTCCACCACAACACAAAAACACACATACACACACACACACACACACACACACACACACACACACACACAAACACAAAAGAACACAATGTTCACAGTGAACCAGGCAGAATGTCACTAGACAAACTGTTTAGATACACTTGAGGTCTCAAATGAACAGAGGATGAATTTATAAAAAATGTTTCTTGAGGAAAATGGCCGTTTGTAGTTGAATTTCTTACAGAGAGATCACAACAACACTTCTAACAGAAAGATCACAACAACACTTCTTACAGAGAGATCACAACAACACTTCTTACAGAGAGATCACAAAAACACTTCTTACAGAAAGATCACGACACCACTTCTTAGAGAGATCGCAACAACACTTCTTACAGAGAGATTGCAACAACACTTCTTACAGAGAGATCACGACAACCGTTCTTAGAGAGATCACAACAACACTTCTTACAGAGAGATAACAACAACACTTCTTAGAGATCACAACAACACTTCTTACAGAGAGATCACAACAACACTTCTTACAGAGAGATCACAACAACACTTCTTACAGAGAGATCACAACAACACTTCTTACAGAGAGATCACAACAACACTTCTTACAGAGAGATCACAACAACACTTCTTACAGAGAGATAACAACAACACTTCTTACAGAGAGATCACGACACTTCTAGATGGTCAGAACATGTATCACTATTCTAGTGGTGGTTCAATTACACAAGTAATCTGTGATCCACATCAACAAAAGAATGAAAACCAAACCACACCAAGCACACACACACACACACACACACACACACACACACACACACACACACACACACACACACACACACACACACACACACACACACACACACACACACAGTTACACTTTGCATGTGATGAGCCTTAGCCATACAGTGAACTACAGTAAAGCTGAGTTAAAGAACAGCTGTCCATCAGGGAACAACTAGAAACCACTAAGAAAAGTGAAACATCCTGAACAACAGAAAAATAACAAGTATTTAGTTTAAAGTGAGGGAGCAACTGAGAAGACCTCTGTCTGTGTCCCAAATGGTGCCCTATATACTGCACTACTTTAAACCAGGGCCAATAAGGTGTGACTAGTGAATAGGGTGCCCTTAGGGATGCACTCTCTGTGTAGTCGCTAGAAGCAGATCTGTGGTGCTGTTACAGCCTGGTTGCATCATACCAGCCTCACAGAACAGAGGCAGAAGTTCCTCACACTCACATCTTTGCTGACAATGAACAATGAAGCTGGCAGAAATGAGCTGTGAGGAAACCTCTGGGCCCTCTGCTATCCTATCATCAGCTATCCTATCATACACCATCACTCTGCTATCCTATCATCAGCTATCTTATCATACACCATCACTCTGCTATCCTATCATCAGCTATCCTATCATACACCATCACTCTGCTATCCTATCATCAGCTATCCTATCACACACCATCACTCTGCTATCCTATCATCAGCTATCCTATCATACACCATCACTCTGCCATCCTATCATCAGCTATCCTATCATACACCATCACTCTGCTATCCTATCATCAGCTATCCTATCATACACCATCACTCTGCTATCCTATCATCAGCTATCCTATCATACACCATCACTCTGCTATCCTATCATCAGCTATCCTATCATACACCATCACTCTGCTATCCTATCACCAGCTATCCTATCATACACCATCACTCTGCTATCCTATCATCAGCTATCCTATCATACACCATCACTCTGCTATCCTATCATCATACACCATCCCTCTGCTATCATATCATCATACACCATCACTCTGCTATCATATCATCATACACCATCACTCTGCTATCATATCATCATAAACCATCCCTCTGCTATCATATCATCATACACCATCACTCTGCTATCCTATCATCATACACCATCACTCTGCTATCATATCATCATACACCATCACTCTGCTATCATATCATCATAAACCATCCCTCTGCTATCATATCATCATACACCATCACTCTGCTATCATATCATCATACACCATCACTCTGCTATCCTATCATCATACACCATCACTCTGCTATCATATCATCATACACCATCACTCTGCTATCATATCATCAAACACCATCACTCTGCTATCATATCATCATACACCATCACTCTGCTATCATATCATCAAACACCATCACTCTGCTATCATATCATCATACACCATCACTCTGCTATCATATCATCATACACCATCACTCTGCTATCATATCATCATACACCATCACTCTGCTATCATATCATCATACAACATCACTCTGCTATCCTATCATCATACACCATCACTCTCCTATCCTATCATACACCATCACTCTGCTATCATATCATCATACACCATCACTCTGCTATCATATCATCATACACCATCACTCTCCTATCCTATCATACACCATCACTCTGCTATCATATCATCAAACACCATCACTCTGCTATCATATCATCATACACCATCACTCTGCTATCCTATCATCATACACCATCACTCTGCTATCATATCATCATACAACATCACTCTGCTATCCTATCATACACCATCACAACATCCTAAGCTAGAAGAGATAGTTTCATGCTATTTTGGGATGTGTAGGAGGACGATAGTATCCCTTTCATTCACAACACGTGCTGGTTCTGTGGTTCTAAAACAATAGCATCAGTGAGACACAAAGTATACATACAGTGGGGAGAACAAGTATTTGATACACTGCCGATTTTGCAGGTTTTCCCACTTACAAAGCATGTAGAAGTCTGTAATTTTTACCATAGGTACTCTTCAACTGTGAGTGACGGAATCTAAAACAAAAATCCGGAAAATCACATTGTATGATTTTTAAGTAATTCATTTGCATTTTATTGCATGACATAAGTATTTGATACATCAGAAAAGCAGAACTTAATATTTGGTACAGAAACCTTTGTTTGCAATTACAGAGATCATACGTTTCCTGTAGTTCTTGACCAGGTTTGCACACACTGCAGCAGGGATTTTGGCCCACTCCTCCATCCAGATCCTTCAGGTTTCGGGGCTGTCGCTGGGCAATACGGACTTTCAGCTCCCTCCAAAGAGTTTCTATTGGGTTCAGGTCTGGAGACTGGCTAGGCCACTCCAGGACCTTGAGATGCTTCTTACGGAGCCACTCCTTAGTTGCCCTGGCAGTGTGTTTCGGGTCGTTGTCATGCTGGAAGACCCAGCCACGACCCATCTTAAATGCTCTTACTGAGGGAAGGAGGTTGTTGGCCAAGATCTCGCGATACATGGCCCCATCCATCCTCCCCTCAATACAGTGCAGTAGTCCTGTCCCCTTTGCAGAAAAGCATCCCCAAAGAATGATGTTTCCACCTCCATGCTTCACGGTTGGGATGGTGTTCTTGGGTTTGTACTCATCCTTCTTCTTCCTCCAAACACGGCGAGTGGAGTTTAGACCAAAAAGCTCTATTTTTGTCTCATCAGACCACATGACCTTCTCTCATTCCTCCTCTGGATCATCCAGATGGTCATTGGCAAACTTCAGACGGGCCTGGACATGCGCTGGCTTGAGCAGGGGGACCTTGCGTGCGCTGCAGGATTTTAATCCATGACGGCGTAGTGTGTTACTAATGGTTTTCTTTGAGACTGTGGTCTCAGCTCTCTTCAGGTCATTGACCAGGTCCTGCCGTGTAGTTCTGGGCTGATCCCTCACCTTCCTCATGATCATTGATGCCCCACGAGGTGAGATCTTGCATGGTGCCCCAGACCGAGGGAGATTGACCGTCATCTTGAACTTCTTCCATTTTCTAATAATTGCGCCAACAGTTGTTTCCTTCTCACCAAGCTGCTTGCCTATTGTCCTGTAGCCCATCCCAGCCTTGTGCAGGTCTACAATTTTATCCCTGATGTCCTTACACAGCTCTCTGGCCTTGGCCATTGTGGAGAGGTTGGAGTCTGTTTGATTGAGTGTGTGGACAGGTGTCTTTTATACAGGTAACGAGTTCAAACAGGTGCAGTTAATACAGGTAATGAGTGGAGAACAGGAGGGCTTCTTAAAGAAAAACTAACAGGTCTGTGAGAGCCGGAATTCTTACTGGTTGGTAGGTGATCAAATACTTATGTCATGCAATAAAATGCTAATTAATTATTTAAAAATCATACAATGTGATTTTCTGGATTTTTTAGATTCCGTCTCTCACAGTTGAAGTGTACCTATGATAAAAATTACAGACCTCTACATGCTTTGTAAGTAGGAAAACCTGCAAAATCGGCAGTGTATCAAATACTTGTTCTCCCCACTGTACCTGTGGAGGTGGAAGGACAATGAGTGAAATAGCACTTCTCTCCTAGCAGAGGATTAACTTGTGTGGCCCTGTAACATAAGCGACCAATAAGGCAGTGGTTCCCAACCAGGAGTAGTAGTAGGGCACCTGGGGTACTTGACCTATCCAGGATAGGAGGGTGCAGTAGGTATTGATTAGGAGAGGAGGGTGCAGTAGGTATTGATTAGGAGAGGAGGGTGCAGTAGGTATTGATTAGTAGAGGAGGGTGCAGTAGGTATTGATTAGGAGAGGAGGGTGCAGTAGGTATTGATTAGGAGAGGAGGGTGCAGTAGGTATTGATTAGGAGAGGAGGGTGCAGTAGGTATTGATTAGTAGAGGAGGATGCAGTAGGTATTGATTAGGAGAGGAGGGTGCAGTAGGTATTGATTAGGAGAGGAGGGTGCAGTAGGTATTGATTAGGAGAGGAGGATGCAGTAGGTATTGATTAGGAGAGGAGGGTGCAGTAGGTATTGATTAGGAGAGGAGGGTGCAGTAGGTATTGATTAGGAGAGGAGGGTGCAGTAGGTATTGATTAGGTACCCCCCCCCCCATCTTATCTAAGTGGGTCATTTATTTTTGTGTAGAATTGAGTGAAGGTATGCCAAGGTTTTGCAGTAGTTATATCCATGGCTGTATCGCTGTACCCAGCAGGGGGTATTTCTATCATTCTCTCTATAATACATCAGCTCTGTGTTGGAGGGAGCGCCTTAAACATCCCCCAGTGGATTGGAATAAAGTTGACGCTCTCTTTGTTTGGTGCAGAAACATAGTAGTGTCTTTATTTGGCAGTGCTGAATCTGAGATTGTTGTAAAAGATGTTTCACTTTAATTATTTTGGAGTGGTTGGTTTTCTCCCGGTTGGATTGGGAACACCTGGGATGCTTTTAGTGGGACATGGCGGCGCTATGGCCGGATAGCTGAGAAGCGCTCCACAGGGAGAAGTCTTTTAAAATGGGGAACATGCCGTCACACAAAGGTTGAGAAAACAGCTATATCTTTCAATAGAATGAAAGTGAAAAAGTTCCACCACTGGATTCACCTGCTGCTTCCCCAAACAAAAAGCTCCAGTGACTTTGAATGACGGTATAAACATGTCATTATTTTTCTTGATTATAAGGTTACATGATCACATTCTCTAAATCTAATTGAAAGTTTGAAACCTTGGCCAGGCTGTGAGACGTAATGTGTGTCCCAAATGGCATCCTATTCTCTATATAGTGCATTACTTTTGACCAGGGCTATTGGGTTCACTATATAGGGCCATTGGGTTCACTATATGGGGCCATTGGGTTCACTATATAGGGCCATTGGGTTCACTATATAGGGCCATTGGGTTCACTATATAGGGCCATTGGGTTCACTATATAGGGCCATTGGGTTCACTATATAGGGCCATTGGGTTCACTATATAGGGCCATTGGGTTCACTATATAGGGCCATTGGGTTCACTATATAGGGCCATTGGGTTCACTATATAGGGCCATTGGGTTCACTATATAGGGCCATTGGGTTCACTATATAGGGCCATTGGGTTCACTATATAGGGCCATTGGGTTCACTATATAGGGCCATTGGGTTCACTATATAGGGCCATTGGGTTCACTATATAGGGCCATTGGGTTCACTATATAGGGCCATTGGGTTCACTATATAGGGCCATTGGGTTCACTATATAGGGCCATTGGGTTCACTATATAGGGCCATTGGGTTCACTATATAGGGCCATTGGGTTCACTATATAGGGCCATTGGGTTCACTATATAGGGCCATTGGGTTCACTATATAGGGCCATTGGGTTCACTATATAGGGCCATTGGATTCTGGTCAAAAATAGCGCAGTATAAATGGGTGCCATTTGGGACGTACAGATACAGTAATGACCTCAGAGAGCAGATCTCATTCCACGGGACTCAGAACTTCATATAGTCACAAGTAACATACCTGTAACTCGGTTAACCTACAACTAAAATCTTGCATAATTTGGTCAGATGCTCAATGTTTATGTAGTCTGTACACAAATGGGTTGCTCCACCGATTCAGTGTCTTTTGAGAAGTGTAACTTTCACCTGATTTTAACACCATCATAAAGAACACGTTTAACTTGATAAAAAACATGTTTTCCATCTCAAGAGGTTAAATAAAACATGACTACAATAGGTGCCAAATACAGGTTGACCGTAACTGGTTGACCGTCACAGGGTGACCATAACAGGGTTGACCGTCACAGGGTGACCATAACAGGGTTGTGGGTTCGATTCCTATGGGGGACCAGTTCGAAAAATGTATGAACGTGTATGCACTAACTATAAGTCGCTCTGGATGTCAAATGGAGTAGGGCTTTACAATGATGGATAACTGTTGGGATTAAGAGTGCTAAAGTCTTCCTAGAAGTGACCGAGGGACAGAAGTCTGGCACTTTAGCAAGCCTTTATTCATATAAAAAAAGATTTATTGAATTTTCCATGTGGTCTATGTTGAAGGGCACTTCATTTCACTAGAATTTAGATTTTTACAAAAGAAAGTTTAGGTAACTTATAATCAATATCTCAAATATTTAATCAACTTATTTTTCAGTACTTAGTACTCTTTTGAATACTTTCAGACATTAACGTCGACCCCAAATAATAATTTAGTAATATAAATTGTAATACTTTGTCAGTCAAACATTATTAAGGGTGAGGGGAGTCATTCCTCTGGCTTGTAAAATATGGAGGTCATTGACTTTCTAACAGTGTGGAATTGGAGTCATCATTGAGCTCTACAGATAGAGATTCCAAGCTTCTGTTCTAAAAATGACTTTTTACACGACAGTAAGTTCCAGATTGTCATCAGCACTATTTCTGTAAGCAGATTGTGTATGAAGCGTACTAAAGGTTATAGCCTCTCTCTGGCTGCTGTATCCTCTCTGCTCTTGCTCTACACAATGAGCCCACACAGTTAGAGGCTGAGCCCAGCGCAGAACAGACTAACTATTTATAGAACAACTCTTTTCCTGTCTTCACTTTCTCTCCTACCTCTTGGTCCCGCTTGTTGCAAAGAGAACGTAGCAAAACGTCTTTATCTGGGGCTTAGAATTATAAATAGTGATAGCTGTGTTACTTTTAGTTGAACTGTGTTGCTTTTAATTCACACAACTGTGTCAAACATTGCATTGTAGAATAGATGATAGACATTCTGTAAATATATGACATATTTTAGGAGATTTAGTTGGAGTATAAGAAGTTTCTGAACGAGAGGGGAGTGATGGGCGTCCTGGTCCTCTGGTCCTTCTCATGGTTACTTTCTGCCCTGGATCTATCAGTATCTATCAATTATGACCATTCAATAACGGTGTCCTAGATTTCAGAACACCATTCATCCTAACCTTAGTGGTCTATTCACCACATACACTTGGTTTGAGATGAATCTGATTCCAGAATAGAGGATATACTGTAGTACATAGAGGATATACTGTAGTATATACTGTAGTACATAGAGGATATACTGTAGTAAATAGAGGATATACTGTAGTACATAGAGGATATACTGTAGTAAATAGAGGATATACTGTAGTAAATAGAGGATATACTGTAGAGGATATACTGTAGTACATAGAGGATATACTGTAGTAAATAGAGGATATACTGTAGTAAATAGAGGATATACTGTAGTAAATAGAGGATATACTGTAGTACATAGAGGATATACTGTAGTACATAGAGGATATACTGTAGTAAATAGAGGATATACTGTAGTAAATAGAGGATATACTGTAGTAATCAATGTTAGAGTATAGTGTATGATCAATAATAGAGTATAGTGTATGATCAATGTGCTGAGGCTGCATACCAAGCTGCTGCCAATACATGCTCCACTATCAGCCCAAAAAACAGCAACACACTCCATAATCTCTGTTGCCTGTTGTTACAGCATTTGGCCGTTTGCTTTAGAGGATGTTGTGTTGTCCAATCCACACGTGATTAAGACAAACCAAGAAGGAAAAGTGAAGAAGAATGTCTTTAGTTGTCACTCAGTATCAATAAAGTGTCTGTCTATCATCTATCTATCTATCTATCTATCTATCTCACATGCTGAAACTAATACAAACATCAGAAGGACCACATTTATAAAGTCGTTTTTTTTTTTATTCCAAACATACATTTTCCAATTCTAAGAGTGTGTAAAGCAACATAAACAATTATTAAATAGCCTACATAAATATGACTTAAATTGTCCTCCATATATTGGCATAAACCTTATAGGATACTTTTTATTACTTTTACTACTTTCTTAAAATAAACGTTTTAATGCAATATCAATTGCACAATAAAAAGTGAACGGATTAAGGTTACAAGCTATGAAACGAACCTCCCCGACAGACGGACAGACAGACAGGCAGGCAGACAGACGGACAGACGGGCAGGCAGACAGACAGGCAGACAGGCAGGCAGGCAGACAGACAGGTCACTAGGAGTAGGAGTGGCTGGCTGAAACGACCCTCATGGAAATAGCTCAAAAACTCCCAAGTTCATTACGGAAATGGCAACGCGATGAATGTCCTTCATGCAAAGTTAGTTATGGTTAGGCTATTACTGTAAAGCACTTTGTGACAACTACTCTAATGTAAAGAGGAGTTTATCAAATTAATTGTTATTTCGCGGTTATGTCTATTTGTAAACAGATAATGAACAAATAATACAGTCACCTAAAATATAGTTAAGGGAGATGATTTTATAAAACCGATTACTAGATTTGATATCATAAAGAATAATATTATGTGCAAATGGGCCCGTAGGTATTTTATTTAGGCCTAACTTCAATAACCCTAAATGCATAATTCAAATGGGAACTCAAGTATAAAAGGTGGCGCACAAGGTTTAATATAATGCACCATGACGCAGTAGCCTGTATTTGAAAGGTGCACGTCTGTTCAACAAAAGCTAATCTTATTTCGATAGGCATTGAGCCAGGCGCATTTAATGTTAATATCCACTTACATGTTGCACACTTGATATAATGTGGAGTCTCTCCGGGCTACTGTCTGTTTGACATGTAGGCCACCATTCATCACACAGGTGCCTGCAATGCAAGTTGATGATTCTCGATCAATTGTAAAGCTTAGGGCCGTTAACTTCAGATCGACCGTAAATGATTTTCAGTGTTAGATCCACATAAACAAATACATTCCACGAGTAGGCTATTAGTTGCCTAAAAAGTCACCTTCTGAGAGAGCATTGCATTGCACTTATTTAGGAGCGCTAGTTCACGGCATTAAGGGGTTTGAAATTCAGGGTTGGCCTCGGACTTCACTCAACGACCTGAGTGGTTCACACTTTAAACAGTATGCTTACTGGTTGGATTCTGGCCAATAACATATTTGTCTGTTAGAATAATATTAGTCTAAAAGCAGTCGATGAACGTTTTGCGCTATGTGCGGGGTTAATAATATTGTCCCATGACCTTTAAGTTGTATATGCTGCAGGTAGAAGTGTCTGTGTATTATTACTTATTTTTAAATGTGTAGGCTATCCTAATTGCAGCCACTTTGTATTTTCTCATTTTGAAGGCTAATAAGAGTTTTAACGGGCATGAAGACTAATTTACTGGGGCATTAAATAATGCCTTATACTAATGGTATTCCAATACTATGCCTAGGGGGTTTCATTCGCAATTTGAACATTTTTGGTTAGATTACACTCTACGTAATTGAATTTGGGAAGTTTGCTTTAGGCTATACTGCCCAACATTGGCTGCTGACGGACGTCAGAGAGAAAGCGAAAAAAGTTAATGCATTGCATAGCAGCGGACGGCAGCGATTATACAGGACAAACTGTATAGTATTGAACCAGTTGTTAGCCTGTAGAGGTTATGGTCAATCTGACCGCAATACGGCCAGCATACCAAAGCGTTTTCTATATCAAAGGGATCATACAATTATTGATTGCAATAATTATTTTCTATTGATAAAATTGCAAATAGGCTAACATAACAGCTTCCTTTCTCACATTGTAGGCTACCACTGTGACACACATATAGTCAGATAAACCTGGCATGACAGTCAGCTTCAAAGGCAACAAAACGGCTACAGCAATGGAGAATCCCAGGGATTAAGAGTTTTCAAGCAAAATGTCTTTGGTTCACAGATATAATCTCATCCCAAACAAACCCGTGTGATGGTTTGCCAGCAGTCCATAGCAATGACGGTAGAAACTGGGGGGTTTAAAAACGAATACTTTCTGCAGGAGAAGCAAAAACATGTACATCATATCACAACAAAAAAGGCCTATGCAACGCGTGTCCGTGTGAATAAGCAGTCCGGCTCGGTTCTGTGTAAGTAACGTCTGTGGGTTTCATAAAGGGAAAGGACGGACACTTCGTTTATGTCATGGAATAGCTAATTAGTTCGGAGAATGTAGGGGCTGGGCTAAGAGGCATGGTGACGTCGGCCCATGTGACCGTCTTGGTCTGGGAGAATCCAAAAGTAGGGGGCATAAAAAAACATCACCTAATTTCTCTTAAAATATAGAAAAATAGTACAAAATTTGCAATAATGTAAGTTTGCTTTTGTAGTACACTTGTTCCATAAGTCATGGTGTATAATACGCACGGAAATTAACATCTCATAAAGATGATTTCTCAGCAAGCATTAAAACCTGACTCTCCCCTTCCCTCTGAAAGTGGTATCGCCACAAGCTCAAATTCCGAGAATTGAGCTCTTCTGATTCTTAGAACTGGGGTTCTTAGAAGTGGTGATGCAAGAAGTTTCTAGGAAAGCAATACCAGGTGATTTTTTTATAAATTCCCCTTTTCCTATGTAGTCTGGCGCGAAGTTGTGCTCTTCGTTGCAGGTGATGGTGTAGTGCTGGCTGTGTTTCTGACTGTGTTTTATCATTTGAAGGTGTTTGGAGGGTGTTTTGAGCGCACCGTTTGGCGGGTGACAGTGCTCTTGACAGATGCGTTTCTTTAATATTCCGCTGTGTTCTTCACTCCACGGCTCTGGGTTCACCTTGTGTCGGGTTGACAGTAGAGGCTGTTTGTTACTGTACTGTGCGGATCGGTTACGTAGTGGTTCTGTTAGACCCGACTAGTGTGCTGTACTGCTAATAATGAACAAGGAGTTCAGTTTCACTAAACGCGGCTGCCTTTATTCTAAGCAAAACTTAGTTTAGATCTGGATTTTGTGTATTTGTATTAATATCAGCGGTGTTGCACATAAATGATTTATAACGTGATTACCATCGGCATAACTAAGTAATTTGTACAATGTGTTTGGGCTTCGAATGGTCAGGGGTAGGTGTGTCAGTGATGTTATGCTACATTGTTTTACGTATCCAGACAGTATTGGAGAAAATAATCTAATCGAACATCGGGATCTCGTTGCACGACATATTGATTGTCTTGTCGCCCCCCCCCCCCAACCTCACGGAAATATAGTTTTTATTCAGTAGCTTTCCACAGCCTAGTTTACGTGCGGAAGTTTGTACCTGCGTGCTGTCTCTCTGGGGCCAGGGATGGGTGACTAGGTAACATAACAGGAAAACGGTACAATGTCGCAGTTATAGTATTTGCATGTTTAACAGATACAATGTTGCAGCATTAGAACGTATTTTTTTTTGCGAAGCTTCCATTCATGAAGTCTGCTAAAAAAAAGTATATTTGAAGTGTAGTTAAGTGTCTGAAAGTAGTAACTTTGGATCTCTTATTCATCTGTGAATTTGATTGAAAAGTGAATAACCGAAAATACTTTTGAGAATTTGAAAATATTAAAGCAATATTAGTAGGTGGGTTCTAGCCTCTGTTGACCGTTGGAAACCATTTGTACTTGTATACATTACATTACATTAGTATACATATTTAAAATTAATGTCGGGTGGTGTCGAGCGGCAGCCTATGACTTTGCATTGAGTCAGATTGATACTCCATGTCCAATGTTTTGCGTGTTATTGAATGGGCTGGCTCAACATGCTATTCCACGTGAAGAAACTGTCCGTTTAAAAACATTTATTACATAGAGTTGAACGGAAAAAATGAGGTAATAGTAGTAAATTAGTCTATCCGTTAGAAAGCAGACTGTAGCCTAAAAAAACAAACTATGAAAAGTATTCTCAAAATATGCTCAAGTCTTGTTGCGTGCGTTGCAATTCAATTATGTTATTGCCATAACACAGCGTTTCTTCAGCTCCGTCCTGGTGACCCCCTGGGTGCACGTTTTGGGTTTTACCCTAGCACTACACACCTCATTAAAATAATCAAAACTTGATGATTAGTTGATTATTTGAATAAGCTGTGTAGTGCTACGGCAAAACCCAAAACGTGCACCCCTTGGGGTTCCCAGGACCCAGTTTGGGAAACCCTGCCATAACTTGTTCTCCTGCGCCTGACTACCCGCTATTTATATTGAGGAAGATCACACATATACATTTCTAGGTCAGCTTAATATACATTTCCACTTTAGCACATGCTCTTATCCAGAGCGACTTACACTTGTGAGTGGAATCGAACCCACAACCCCTGGCGTTGCAAGCGCCATGCTCTACTAACTGAGCAACACGGGACCATATTGATTAAATCTTGAAGTATGAATTTAAAGGATCATATTTTAAAATTCATGCAGCAGCTTGCATTTTAATCTTCCCTTTGATTGCATAACATATTTAAGTGTAATGTTACATTTGATTAATAATAATAATAATAATCATTCAGACATCCTCTGTCAGTGCACAGTAAAGTTAAATCTGCCAACTTTTGTCTGGAGCATTCACAAGTTTGACATGCTCCAAAAAAGGATGTCTCCATCCCAGATTATGTGTGAATAAATAAAGTTGTTTTATTCACGATATCGCGGGAAAATGTAACTCTTTTGAGTGTGGCGTTGGTTCGGATGGAACGTCATCAAGTTAGAATCCGATACAGAATGTTCAATACGTCAGAAGTGCCCCGATGACGGCACACAAGTATTATTTAAAGACGCGCCGCTTTATAATTGTTTATAATTTGTTCAATACCCGTGTGTCAACCAGTCAGGTGCATTTTGATGTATGGTGTAGTATACTGTACTCTTGGGATGAAGTAGCCTACACCTGTTTCCACACACTGTTTCCATGCTGAATGTGACAATGTTGCTATGTGATATTAAATTATGGGCTGCCACATAACCATAGGCAATGACTGCCTTTGTGACTGCCGAATGCAGGGCTAGACTTTTTGAATAAGGGTTCCGGCTATCATTCATCCTCGACATTCATGTTTGAGTGCCAACAATAACGGAATCAAGTGTTCTCCCACTTTCTGATCAAGTGGGGCTGCCCAGAAAATGTTACTTGAATGCTCCATACTTTATGCTGTTCAATGGCGCCGCCTACTGACTGCAAACCTCTACTGCAATCAGTAATACGGTGAGAAGTGATGAGGGCAATTTCCTATATTAAAATAACCAACATTTTTAAAAGAGCCCGACTCACCCAGCCTTCCTGCCATGCTTTCCCTTGTATATCTTAATGTGTCTCATTAAACTACTGCTTTGGGACCAGGGCTCTCATACTCTGTAATTGTTTGCTCCAACCCCAATTGTAACTAACCTAATTCGTTTTATCAATCAGGTGTGCTAGATTAGTGTTGGTGCAATAACCTACAGGAGGGTTGTACTTCAGGAACAGGGTTGGAGATCCCTGCAGTTTAATCCACCGGGTTTCACCTCCATAACCAGTATTCACCGTATATAACCAGTATCGGAACCGTATATAACCAGTATCTGAACCGTATATAACCAGTATCTGAACCGTATATAACCAGTATTCACCGTATATAACCAGTATCTGAACCGTATATAACCAGTATTCACCGTATATAACCAGTATCGGAACCGTATATAACCAGTATCTGAACCGTATATAACCAGTATCTGAACCGTATATAACCAGTATTCACCGTATATAACCAGTATCTGAACCGTATATAACCAGTATTCACCGTATATAACCAGTATCGGAACCGTATATAACCAGTATCTGAACCGTATATAACCAGTATTCACCGTATATAACCAGTATCTGAACCGTATATAACCAGTATTCACCGTATATAACCAGTATTCACCGTATATAACCAGTATCGGAACCGTATATAACCAGTATCTGAACCGTATATAACCAGTATTCACCGTATATAACCAGTATCGGAACCGTATATAACCAGTATCTGAACCGTATATAACCAGTATCTGAACCGTATATAACCAGTATTCACCGTATATAACCAGTATCTGAACCGTATATAACCAGTATTCACCGTATATAACCAGTATCGGAACCGTATATAACCAGTATCTGAACCGTATATAACCAGTATTCACCGTATATAACCAGTATCTGAACCGTATATAACCAGTATTCACCGTATATAACCAGTATTCACCGTATATAACCAGTATCGGAACCGTATATAACCAGTATCTGAACCGTATATAACCAGTATTCACCGTATATAACCAGTATCGGAACCGTATATAACCAGTATCTGAACCGTATATAACCAGTATCTGAACCGTATATAACCAGTATCTGAACCGTATATAACCAGTATCTGAACCGTATATAACCAGTATCTGAACCGTATATAACCAGTATCTGAACCGTATATAACCCTATTGTATGTATATACATGACTCTGACCAGGGGAATTTATTTGTATTTTTCCAGAGCTCGACAAGATGGCTTGCACAGCAGACGGCTGCATCCAGTTCACGCGTCACGCCAGCGATGTGCTGCTGAACCTCAACCGTCTGCGTAGCCGGGACATCCTCACAGACGTCACCATCCTGGTCAACAGACAGCAGTTCCGCGCTCACAAGACTGTCCTCATGGCCTGCAGGTGTGTTGACTCCAAGTCCTAGTATGGGAACCAGTCTGTTTGTGCGTGCCATCATGCCAGTCCTTGTCATGCCAAACAGTGTTTTTAGCATGACAAGGAGTTGACATGCTAGTGCAAACAGATCTGGGACCAGGCTCTGTCCCACTTCAAGCCCAGTTTCATGTTTCTGTTCTGTACATGGCTGTAATGATACTTAAATACCTTATTATTATCCATCCTGATGCCTAGTCACTTTACCCTGCCTTCATGTACATATCTACCTCAAGCCAGAGATCAAGATAACCAGAACCTTAACCATCCTCCTCCCTCTCCTGTTGGCTTTCACAAATTCTGCTGTTACTCTCCTGAAGTTCCTGAAGTTCCCGGTAATAGTCTACACAAGGAGTCGGCAACCTTTCTCATGTGAAATGCCAATTTATCTGACCATTTCTACCGATCTGCGTGCCAGGTTTTTAAAAATCTAAATGAAAATGATACAAACCTAAAAAGTTACTTATATTGTAATTGCCAACTATGTAAAAATAGCCGACATAAAGCCAACAAATAAAAACATTGCAGCCTGCAGGTAGAAAATATCCTGATAAAAATAAATATCCTATAAATCACATTGGAAAGAGATGTTTTTAAATCATTGAGGAACTATTTTTAATTCTCAATAGATGTAAAAACAGACTTTGTTTACTTGATGTTTGAGGTGAAAAAAACATTACTTTGAGAAGCTCCACAGCTCATTAGTGGTGGTTCGTTAAGCCAATCAGAAATACTATCAGATCCCCAAATTGGTACATTTATATGCCTACATGTGTGCGTAGGCCAGGTAGCCTAGGCCTACTTCTCTGTGGAATCAGGTGGGCATCCTTACTCAACATTGACAGGAGCTCTCCAAACAAAAGACAACTAATTTGACAATTCGTAAATGGAATGAAATAAACCAAAACTTGTTTCTCACAAGGATAGGTTGTATATATATATATAAATGCAGCATGCAACAATTTCTAAGATTTTACTGAGAAATCAGTCAATTAAAATGAATGGATCTATGGATTTCAAATGACGGCAGGAGCCCACCCACTGGAGGCAGTCCCACCCACTGGAGAGGCAGTCCCACCCACTGGAGAGGCAGTCCCACCCACTGGAGGCAGTCCCACCCACGGAAGAGGCAGTCCCACCCACGGAAGAGGCAGTCCCACCCACTGGAGAGCCAGTCCCAGCCAATCAGAATATTTTTTCCCCCACAAAATGTCCTGATTACGGACACAAACACTCCTCAGATCTTTAAGTCCATTGTCCTGCCAATCATCTGCCGCCATCACCTCATGTTTCAGCATGATAATCACGGCCCCATGTCGCAAAGATCTGGACACAATTCCTGGAAGCGGAAAATGTCCAAGTTCTTCCATGGCCTGCATACTCACCAGACATGTCACCCATTGAGCATGTTTGGAATGCTCTGGATCGACGTGTACGACAGCTCGTTCCAGTTCCCGCCAAAATCCAGCAAATTCGCACAGGCATTGAAGAGAAATGGCACAACGTTCTACAGGCCACAATCAACAGCCTGATCAACTCTATGTGAAGGATGTGTCTCGCTGCATGATACAAATTGTGATCACACCAGATATGGGCTGGTTCTCTGATCCACACCCCTACCTTTTTTAAGGTATCCGTGACCGACAGATGTTTTTCTGTATGTCATGTGAAATCCATAGATTTGTTCAGTAATAGTTGGCGCTATTGCAATATTGCTAACACCTGTCAAGTCCACTTCGATCCCCACAAGTGCATAGGGATTTGGGATACGTCCATACACCACTTCCAGGACTATTTGGTGTAATACCACATGTTTAACTGTATAGGCAACTGAGGCAAGCCAGCGTTTGAGGTGAATGAATTCAATGCTGCAGAGTTGGTCATAGTGACCTTAAATTATGAATTGTTTTAAAATGTGGAGAGAAGCAGAAGGTGCAACAACAATTTAGATAATTGAAAAGGAAAGATGCAGCTAAAACATTTAGGCTTGACGTTTCGCCATCCATCAATGGCTTTCATCAAAACAATGACCAACTGAATGGACAAGTACATTGGCCATATGGAAGACTATTAGCAAGGACACTATTCAGCTGGCAGTGCCAATGAGATGTGCCTGTCAATACAAGTAGGTAGATGGAGAAAGAGGTACTGTGGTCAATGGCTCCACCTAGTGGCAAAGAAATATAGAAAACTAATCACTGGCACTTAAACCACCAGAGAACGGTGAATAAAGACCTAGGGAGGATATATATGATTGATTTAATTAAAGTGTCATACATCTTAATGATGGCCAACCCACATGGACACTGTATCCAAATAAAATGATCATACTTATACCTACACACATACCTACACACCTAGGTACCTACACACCTACAAACCTACGTACCTACACACCTACATACCTACACACCTACGTACCTACACACCTAGGTACCTACACACCTACACACATACCTACATACCTACACACCTAGGTACCTACATACCTACACACCTACACACCTAGGTACCTACACACCTACACACCTACACACCTACATACCTACACACCTAGGTACCTACACACCTACATACCTAGGTACCTACACACCTACAAACCTACACACCTACATACCTACACACCTACATACCTACACACCTACGTACCTACACACCTACGTACCTACACACCTACGTACCTACACACCTACAAACCTACGTACCTACGTACCTACACACCTACGTACCTACACACCTACGTACCTACACACCTACGTACCTACACACCTACGTACCTACACACCTACGAACCTACACACCTACATACCTACACACCTACGTACCTACACACCTACGAACCTACATACCTACGAACCTACACACCTACGTACCTACACACCTACGTACCTACACACCTACGAACCTACACACCTACACACCTACATACCTACGAACCTACACACCTACACACCTACACACCTACGTACCTACACACCTACGTACCTACACACCTACGTACCTACACACCTACGTACCTACACACCTACGTACCTACACACCTACGTACCTACACACCTACGTACCTACACACCTACGAACCTACGTACCTACACACCTACACACCTACGAACATTACAACTAAAATGAAAACAATTGAAATGCAAAACAAAAACATTTAAGTTATAAAACTTATCTTGTCGCTTCTTTCAAGCTTTGGAAATACAATTTGCAACCAGGAACACTACTTTTCTGAATAGCAATTCCAGTTTTTATTCAATCCTACTACAGAATAGTTAAATCCTCTGGCATGTCGATAACACTGTATACCATGGCTAAGGGCTTCATTGAAGCACTCCGCGTTGTGTCGTGCATAAGAACACGTGCCTCCTCTCGCTCCCTCTCTCTCTCTCTCTCTCTCTCTCTCTCTCTCTCTCCGCTCCTCCTCTCTCTCTCTCTCCGCTCCTCCTCTCTCTCTCTCTCTCTCTCTCCGCTCCTCCTCTCTCTCTCTCTCTCTCTCTCTCTCTCTCTCTGCTTTGAGCACAGTTTCCATGTTGCTGTTATGTATAGTACATGGTATTAAATCTTTGTCCTCTCCCCCCTTCTCTCTCTAGTGGGTTGTTCTACACTATATTCACTGACTCCCTGAAGTGTAACCTGAATGCCATCAGTCTGGACCCCAAGGTGGACCCGGAGGGTTTCGCCATCCTACTAGAGTTCATGTACACCTCTAGACTGACGCTGAAGGAGCGTCTGATCATGGCTATCATGAACACAGCCATCTACCTACAGATGGACCACGTTGTAGACACCTGCCACAGATTCATCAAATCCAGGTACATGGACAGGAAATGATGTCAATTTAATAAAACATTTTTTATTGAAAAGCGGGAGAGTGTAGAGGGGGAAATCAGAAAGAAGAGGGTCTATATATGGTCCGGAGTCTGAGGTCTATATGTGGTCCGGAGTGTATATTCTGGTATCCAGTGTCTGCCGTGTTCAGGTGGAATGTATATTCTGGTATCCCGTGTCTGCCGTGTTCAGGTGGAATGTATATTCTGGTATCCCGTGTTCAGGTGGAATGTATATTCTGGTATCCCGTGTCTGCCGTGGTCAGGTGGAATGTATATTCTGGTATCCCGTGTCTGCCGTGTTCAGGTGGAATATATATTCTGGTATCCCGTGTCTGCCGTGTTCAGGTGGAATGTATATTCTGGTATCCCGTGTCTGCCGTGTTCAGGTGGAATGTATATTCTGGTATCCCGTGTCTGCCGTGTTCAGGTGGAATGTATATTCTGGTATCCCGTGTCTGCCGTGTTCAGGTGGAATGTATATTCTGGTATCCCGTGTCTGCCGTGTTCAGGTGGAATGTATATTCTGGTATCCCGTGTCTGCCGTGTTCAGGTGGAATGTATATTCTGGTATCCTGTGTCTGCCGTGTTCAGGTGGAATGTATATTCTGGTATCCCGTGTCTGCCGTGTTCAGGTGGAATGTATATTCTGGTATCCCGTAACTGCCGTGTTTATGGTTCTGTTGTCTTCCTCCTCACAGTGACCCTGGCCAGGCCAACAAGCTGCCCAGAGATGAGTTCTTGGTCAGCCCCTTGCTTTTACCTCAGGAAGTCCATGCGTACCGGCACCACGATGTGGTCGACAACCTGCCCGGCCGGGTTGGCCTCTTCAGAGACGGGAGACCGTACGGCTCAGGCATGTTCAACGGGGTCAACTCCCCCAGCAACTACCACCTCTACGGCCAGTTCCCCGTCCAGGGGTTCCCTTTCCCTCTCTGTGCCAAAAACGCGTTCGCCGACTTCTCTAAAGGCGGGATCCACCACAAGCACTGTTCCCCCCCGGACACGAGCAGCGCCATGAAGGTCGAGTATAGCCGGGCAGTGAGCGGGGGCTCGGCCAGCATTCACCATACAGCCAGCTACGTCTCCTCCAGGGAGGCAGTGGCCAGGGAGGAGGAGAAGAGGAAGGAGAACCACGAGGGAGGGGTCAGTCAGGCTGGTGGGGTGGGAAGCTCCAGGAAGAGAGGATTCGCTGGGGCGGCCCACGAGCAGCAGAAGGTGGTTCTGGGTAAGGAGCACAGTCCTCAGACAACAGAGGAAGACATAAGCCAGCAGCACTACCCTCTGGGGATCTCCTCAGCTGGACGGAAGGGTCTGATGAGCAGCCCTCAGAGCCCACTAAAATCTGACTGCCAGCCTAACTCCCCCACCGAGTCCAGCAGCAGTAAGAACGCAGGTCTCTCCCTCTCCCAGGCCGGCCGGGTTGGTGCCCAGCTCCCGCAGGGCAGCCAGGACCCCAAGGCACGCAACTGGAAAAAGTATAAGTTCATCGTGCTCAATCAGAGAGCCACCAAGGAGGAGGATGTTGGGCTGCAGGAGCCGGGGCTCCGCTCCCCCCAGCGCCTGGGTCTGCCCCCCTACCCCCACCCCTCCGACTCAGAGCACTTGGACCTGCCGGTTAACACCAAGATCAGCGAGCACGGAGAGGACCTGCCGGTTCCACAGGCCTCCCGACTCAACAACGTCAACAGGTGAGCCCTACAGTCATACGGATCAATCGATCACAAATACTGTTTTCAAACTAAAGCATAAATGTAGCATGAACTCTTCATTGTTCCCAGTTTGATGTGTCTAGGACTTTACAGCACATCTTTTAAAGATGCCTTTTGTTGTCTCTTTGCAATCTCTACATGAAATGAGAAGACGTGAGATCTCTTATCAATCAATAAAGCTCTCCAGTTAAACTGTTTTATTCATCAAACCCAATTCACAAGATTTAAGAGCAGTATAAGAGTGATAATTCAGCCTACCCTAGTTAACGGCCTTTAATGGTTATCTCCCCTGTCCCCGGCTGTATTGTTGTGTGGAGGAATGATGTCTGACCCGCAGCCATTTGTGTCTTCAGAGCTCTGGAGGGATCACAGAGGAGCGCTGACAGCCACTCCTCTCTCTACATCAGCCACTTAAAGTGCACCTCCTGTGGCGCTCCGCCCCCGCAGCACTCTGAAGTGTGCCCCAACACCACGGCCTCCCGTTTAGCAGAGGAGATGGCAGAGCTACACTCAGAGTATTCTGACTCCAGCTGTGGTGAGCCAACGCTGCTTTTTAAAACCAGGCTGTGTTCCAAATGGCTCCCTATGTAGTGCACTACTTTTGACACGAGCCCAATGTGCTATGCAGGGAATATAAGGAAAGTAGTGCACTATATAGGGAATAGGGTGCCATTTGGGAAGCAGATATAAACAGTTAATGCTGCTTATAAAAAAAGTCCTAATCCACGTGATCATGACTGATGCTTCAGACCTGACTGTTGTCTTTTTAATTTAACAGAAAATGGTACGTTCTTTTGTAACGAATGCGACTCCAAGTTTGCGGAAGACGAAGCCCTTAAGCGTCACATGCAGCAGGCCCACAGTGATAAGCCATACAAGTGTGACCGCTGCCAGGCTGCTTTCCGCTACAAGGGGAACCTCGCCAGCCACAAGACAGTCCACACAGGTTCATGCATACAGGCTTTCAAGACATCATTATGAAAGACTGTGTTCTCAATAACTTTCCTGCAATAGTGTATTTGCTTGCCAGCTTGCTAAATCCATCACATAATATTGATCAATGTGTTCCTGTCAAATAACCCATAAGTAATTTCAGTAAAGTTTGGTAGCTAATGGGTTTTTTCTGTATTTTGTTGCGTTGCAGGAGAGAAGCCGTATCGCTGCAACATCTGTGGTGCTCAGTTCAACCGACCAGCTAACCTCAAGACCCATACTCGTATCCATTCTGGAGAAAAGCCATACAAATGTGAGACATGCGGAGCTCGATTCGTGCAGGTGAGCTGAGCCTTCTGTCTTGTTTCATACATAAGGAATCAATGTAGCCATTGTGTTTTTAGAACTGGCTTACTGCCTGAGGCTGGTCTACAGGGTAATGCTGACTTGTGGGTGCGACACTCGACCCCACCACTATGGTGCATATCCCTCTCATGTCTCATGTCATCAGGTTGCCCATCTCCGTGCTCATGTGTTGATCCACACCGGGGAGAAGCCATATCCATGTGAGATCTGTGGAACTCGCTTCCGTCACCTACAGACTCTGAAGAGTCACCTACGCATTCACACAGGAGAAAAGCCCTATCATGTAAGTACACCAACTACACAATTGAATCAGTCAGTGTTGCATTGATGTGTATATTACTGAAATCCAGATGTGTCTGCTATTAAACTAGAATACAAAGTTATGCATACAGGACAGAAAACTGAGCAATAATGTTCTTATTTTTCAGTGTGAGAAATGCAACTTGCACTTTCGCCACAAGAGTCAGCTTCGATTGCACCTTAGACAGAAACACGGAGCGATTACCAACACCAAGATCCAGTACCGTATGTCCACTACAGAGCTGCCAACCGACCTGACCAAGGCATGCTGAACGGGAGCAGGCAGACAGACCAACAGACAGGGGGGGCAATCTTGACCACGGCATTCAAAGACCCCAAAGTGTACAATCATCCATAATTGTAGTGCCACACTGTGTTGATCAGATGATGATTCAGTAATACGGCAGTGTATGCCATTCTAAACGGGTTTCCTCTAACATGTGAACGTAGAACCACCTCTATGGTATCTTAGTCCCTTTTATTGTTTCTATATTAAAAAACATATAGATATAATTGTTTATAAGCTTTGAAGGTATGTAAAAGCTTTATTTTGTTGAGGAAAAAGGGATGGAATGTTACATAACAGATCCAGCTAAGGATACAGTATTTTATATTAAATAACTTTTCTGAAAGTATTGACATTTCGATTGAAGGGTGGTAGTATATTTTAAGGTAAATGGTATTTCTGGTTGTATAAAGATTGAATTTTCTATACATTTTCTATATAGATGTACATGGTACACCATATAGACCTGCCCCTTTCATGTGAAAGGAAAACTTGTCTAAACATTTGAATATGTTTTTCTGAACTCAAGAATGACTGCTGCTCTAAGTGGACACGATGATGCATGATGATACGTTACTACTGTTGCCAATAGTTAACAATCAATGAAGTAGGCAACTGCATACATAAATATTGTGACATACTGTGTAATTAATTAACTGTATCCACTGGGTTGCTCTCTGCTGGCAGAACCAATCTAGAATTCAATGTTAAAATATGCATTTCAAGGTACTGCTTTGGTATGACCAAGAAGATATTTTGCTTCAAATGTATTTGTATAGATGTGATGTTTTTTGTTAAGTGAAGGTTTCCAGTTGTCATTGTACTAGAAGATACAGTAAAAGGTGTATGTTTCCAGATGTTATTTGTATATACACTGTGTACTAAAGGTGCCTTGCTTCTCTATGGTGACTGGATTCCTTTCCGTTCAGCCTAGTTCTGTTATAAAGGTACAACTCAAGGACATCACTCGTCCTAGTTTTTCTTGTGTGTGTGTGTGTGTGTGTGTGTGTGTATATTTTTTAAATACTTTTCACCATACGACATGCAAATTCATCATTGCTCGAGCTGTAAATCTTCAGGACTTGTTTTGGGATTGGGCTTTTTTTAACTGCATTCAACTTATTGTACAATTTATAGATGTATGAATGTAAAATAAAGGTATTGGATTTCTATGTATTAATTCACGAGTGAATTGTATTTATTTACGTGAAGACTAGCATCCATCTCTAGAGGGATGTAATCCTTTTGTTGCCAGAAACACATTTTATTGTGCAAGACTATTCTTCAAAGGTTATCTAATATGGGAGAGAATACTTATTTTACAATAAGCAGACCACAAGGCATCTGTCAATCACCAGACATTACCTTGGGTTTTCACACCATGGTACTGTATTGAAACTACGCCATGGAATCGTATTTCAAATCAAATTGTATTTGTCACATGTGCCGAATACAACAGGTGTAGACCTTACAGTGAAATGCTTACTAACAAGCCCTTAACCAACAATACAACAGGTGTAGACCTTAACGTGAAATGCTTACTAACAAGCCCTTAACCAACAATACAACAGGTGTAGACCTTAGATAGATAGATAGATAGATAGATAGATAGATAGATAGATAGGTACTTTATTGATCCCCCGGGGGGGAAATTTCATTGTCAAGCAGCTACAACAAAACACAGGGCAGGTGCAAAATGCCACAACGAAAGTACACAAAAGACAGATACACGGTACATGATACATAGAGCGGCAGTATGAAAAAGTATAGAAATACAAGATGTCTGGAGTGCAAAAAAAAGCTATAAAAAGGACATTGCACAGTGAAATGCTTACTAACAAGCCCTTAACCAACAATACAACAGGTGTAGACCTTAACGTGAAATGCTTGCTAACAAGCCCTTAACCAACAATACAACAGGTGTAGACCTTAACGTGAAATGCTTACTGACAAGCCCTTAACCAACAATACAACAGGTGTAGACCTTACAGTGAAATGCTTACTAACAAGCCCTTAACCAACAATACAACAGGTGTAGACCTTACAGTGAAATGCTTACTAACAAGCCCTTAACCAACAATACAACAGGTGTAGACCTTACAGTGAAATGCTTGCTAACAAGCCCTTAACCAACAATACAACAGGTGTAGACCTTAACGTGAAATGCTTACTGACAAGCCCTTAACCAACAATACAACAGGTGTAGACCTTACAGTGAAATGCTTACTAACAAGCCCTTAACCAACAATACAACAGGTGTAGACCTTAACGTGAAATGCTGACTTACAAGCCCTTAACCAACAATACAACAGGTGTAGACCTTACAGTGAAATGCTTACTAACAAGCCCTTAACCAACAATACAACAGGTGTAGACCTTACAGTGAAATGCTGACTTACAAGCCCTTAACCAACAATACAACAGGTGTAGACCTTACAGTGAAATGCTTACTAACAAGCCCTTAACCAACAATACAACAGGTGTAGACCTTAACGTGAAATGCTTGCTAACAAGCCCTTAACCAACAATGCGGGGGGGGTCAATGTAAACAGTCCAGTTGGCCATGTGGTTAATTGTTCAGCAGACTTATGGCTTGGGGGTAGAAGCTGTTAAGGAGCCTTTTGGACCTCAACGTGGTTCTTCGGTACCGCTTGCCCCTGAAGGGCCCCAGTGTAGAGGATCAGCGTGGCAGATGTGTTGTTGCCTACCCTTACCACCTGGGGGCAGCGCATCAGGAAGTCCAGGATCCAGTTGCAGAGGGAGGTGTTTAGTCCCAGGGTCCTTAGTGATGAGCTTTGAGGGCACTATGGTGTTGAACGCTGAGCTGTAGTCAATGAACAGCATTCTGAGATAGGTGTTCCTTTTGTCCAGGTGGGAAAGGGCAGTGTGGAGTACGATTGAGATTGCGTCATCTGTGGATCTGTTGGGGCTGTATGCGAATTGGAGTGGGTCTAAGGTTTCCGGCATGATGGTGTTGATGTGAGTCATGACCAGCCTTTCAAAGCACTTCATGGCTACAGATGTGAGTGCTTCAGGCAGTAATCATTTAGGCAGGTTACCTTCACTTTCTTGGGGACAGGGACTATGGTGGTCTGCTTGAAACATGTACAGTCGTGGCCAAAGGTTTTGAGAATGACACAACTATTGGTCTCCACAAAGTTTGCTGCCTCAGTGTTGATGATGGCAATTTGCATATACTCCAGAATGTCATGAAGAGTGATCAGATGAATTGCAATTAATTGCAATTAATTAAAGTCCCTCTTTTCCATGAAAATGAACTTAATCCCCAAAAAACATTTCCACTGCATTTCAGCCCTGCCACAAAAGGACCAGCTGCCATCATGTCAGTGATTGTCTCGTTAACACAGGTGAGAGTGTTGACGAGTACAAGGTTGGAGATCACTCTGTCATGCTGATTGAGTCAGAATAACAGACTGGAGGGTGGTGGTGCTTGAAATCATTGCTTTGCACAAAAAGGGCTTCACAGGCAAGGATATTGCTGCTGGTAAGGTTGCACCTCAATCAACCATTTATTGGATCATTAAGAACTTCAAGGAGAGAGGTTCAATTGTTGTGAAGAAGGCGTCAGGGCGCCCAAGAAAGTCCAGCAAGCGCCAGGACCATCTCCTAAAGTTGATTCAGCTGCGGGATCAGGGCACCACCAGTGCAGAGCTTGCTCAGGAATGGCAGCAGGCAGGTGTGAGTGCATCTCCACGCACAGTGAGGCAAAGACTTTTGGAGGATGGCCTGGTGTCAAGAAGGGCAGCAAAGAAGCCACTTCTCTCCAGGAAAAACATCAGGGACAGACTGATATTCTGCAAAAGGTACAGGGCTTGGACTGCTGAAGACTGGAGTAGAGTCATTTTCTCTGATGAATCCCCTTTACGATTGTTTGGGCCATCCGGAAAACATCTTGTCCGGAGAAGACAAGGTGAGCGCTACCATCAGTCCTGTGTCATGCCAACAGTAAAGCATCCTCAGACCATTCATGTGTGGGGTTGCTTCTCAGCTTGCCATAAGGCAAAAGTGATAACTAAGTGGCTCGGGGAACAAAACATCGACATTTTGGGTCCATGGCCAGGAAACTCCCCAGACCTTAATCCCATTGAGAACTTGTGGTCGATCCTCAAGAGACGGGTGGACAAACAAAACCCCACAACTTCTGACAAACTCCAAGCATTGATTATGCAAGAATGGCCTGCCATCAGTCAGGATGTGGCCCAGAAGTTAATTGACAGCATGCCAGGGCAGATTGCAGAGGTCTTGAAAAAGAAGGGTCAACACTGCAAATATTGTCTCTTTGCATAAACTGAATGTCATTTTCAATGAAAGCCTTTGACACTTATGGAATACTTGTAATTATACTTCAGTGTACCATAGTAACTACTGACATAAAGATCTAAGAACACTGAAGCAGCAAACTTTGTGGAGACCAATACTTGTGTCATTCTCAAAACCTTTGACCACGACTGTAGACTACCGTTCATAAGTTTGGGGTCACTTAGAAATGTCCTTGTTTTTGAAAGAAAAGCACATTTTTGGTCCATTAAAATAACATCAAATTCATCCGAAATACAATGTAGACATTGTTAATGTTGTAAATGACTATTGTAGCTGGAAACGGCAGATTTTTAATGGAATATCTACATAGGTGTACAGAGGCCCATTATCAGCAACATCACTCCTGTGTTCCAATGGCACGTTGTGTTAGCTAATCAAAATGTACAATTTTAAAATGCTAATTGATCATTAGAAAACCCTTTTGCAATTCTGTTAGCACAGCTGACAACTGTTGTGCTGATTAAAGAAGCAATAAAACTGGCCTTCTTTAGACTAGTTGAGTATCTGGAGCATCAGCATTTGTGGGTTCGATTACAGGCTCAAAATGGCCAGAAACAAAGAACCTTCTTCTGAAACTCGTCAGTCTATTCTTGTTCTGAGAAATTAAGGCTATTCCATGCAAGAAATTGCCAAGAAACTGAAGATCTCGTACAACGCTGTGTACTACTCCCTTCACAGACCAGCGCAAACTGGCTCTAACCAGAATAGAAAGAGGAGTGGGAGGCCCCGGTGCACAACTGAGCAAGAGGACAAGTACATTAGAGTGTCTAGTTTGAGAAACAGACGCCTCACAAGTCCTCAACTGGCAGCTTCATTAAATATTACCCACAAAACACCAGTCTCAACGTCAGCAAAACGATTTAACTGGTGCGCAATGTCTAATATTAAAGAAGTCTTGAGGTTTTGCTCACCTGAGGTAGAACACCTCATGATAAGCTGTAGACCACACTATCTACCAAGAGAGTTCTCATCTATTTTATTCGTAGCCGTCTATTTACCACCACAAACCGATGCTGGCACTAAGACCGAACTCAACGAGCTGTAAGGCCATAAGCAAACAAGAAAATGCTCATCCAGAAGTGGTGCTCCTAGTGGCCGGGGACTTTAATGCAGGAAAACTTAAACCCATTTTACCTAATTTATACCAGAATGGCAACCAGAGGAAAAAAACTCTAGACCACCTTCACTCCACACACAGAGACGCATACAAAGCTTTCCCTCGCCCTCCATTTAGTAAATATGACTATAATTCTATCCTCCTGATTCCTGTTACAAGTTAAAACTAATGCAGGAAATACCAGTGACTCGCTCAATACGGAAGTGGTCAGATGACGCGGATGCTACGCTACAGGACTGTTTTGCTAGCACAGACAGAAATATGTTCCGGGATTAATTAATGACCTCAGTCACCGGCTTATCAATAAGTGCATTGACGACGTCGTCCCCACAGTGACTGTATGTACATACCATAACCAGAAGCCATGGATTACAGGCAACATCCGCACTGACCTAAAGGGTAGAGCTGCTGCTTTCAAGGAGCGGGACCCTAACCCGGACGCTTATAAGAAATCCTGCTATGCCCTCTGACGAACCATCAAACAGGCAAAGCGTCAACACAGGACTAAGATTGAATCGTACTACACTGGCTCTGACGCTCGTCGGATGTGGAAGGGCTTGCAAACTATTACAGACTACAAAGAGAAGCACGGCCGCGAGCTGCCCAGTGACACAAGCCTACCAGACAAACTAAATCACTTCTACGCTCGCTTCGAAGCAAGCAACACTGAGGCATGCATGAGAGCACCAGCTGTTCCAGATGACTGTGTGATCATGCTCTCCGTAGCCGATGTGAGTAAGGCCTTTAAACAGGTCAACATTCACAAGGCTGCAGAGCCAGACGGATTATCAGGACGTGTACTCCGAGCATGCACTGACCAAATGGCAAGTGTCTTAACTGATATTTTCAACCTGTCCCTGACTGAGTCTGTAATACCAACATGTTTCAAGCAGACCACCATAGTTCCTGTGCCCAAAAACACTAAGGTAACCTGCCTAAATTACTACAGACCCGTAGCACTCACGTCTGTAGCCATGAAGTGCTTTGAAAGGCTGGTCATGGCTCACATCAACAACATTATCCCAGAAACCCTAGACCCACTCCAATTTGCATACCACTCCAACAGATCCACAGATGATGCAATCTCTATTGCACTCCACACTTCCCTTTCCCACCTGGACAAAAGGAACACTTACGTGAGAATGCTGTTCATTGTCTACAGCTCAGTGTTCAACACCATAGTGCCCTCAAAGCTCATCACTAAGCTAAGGACCCTGGGACTAAACACCTCCCTCTGCAACTGGACCCTGGACTTCCTGATGGGCCGCCCCCAGGTGGTAAGGGTAGGTAACAACACATCCGCCACGCTGATCCTCAACATGGGGGCCCCTCAGGGGTGCGTGCTCAGTCCCCTCCTGTACTCCCTGTTCACTCATGACTGCATGGCCAGGCACGACTCCAACACCATCATTAAGTTTGCCGACGACACAACAGTGGTAGGCCTGATCACCGACAACGATGAGACAGCCTATAGGGAGGAGGACAGAGACCTAGCCATGTGGTGCCAGGATAACAGCCTCTCCCTCAACGTGATCAAGATAAAGGAGATGATTGTGGACTACAGGAAAAGGAGGACTGAGCACGCCCCCATTCTCATCGACGGGGCTGTAGTGGAGAAGGTTGAGAGCTTCACGTTCCTTGGTGTCCACATCACCAACAAACTATCATGGACCAAACACACCAAGACAGTCGTGAAGAGGGCACGACAAAGCCTATTCCCCCTCAGGAGACTGAAAAGATTTGGCATGGGTCCTCAGATCCTCAAAACGTTCTACAGCTGCAACATCGAGAGCATCCTGACTGGTTGCATCACCGCCTGGTATGGCAACTGCTTGGCCTCTGACCGCAAGGCACTACAGAGGGTAGTGCGTACGGCCTAGTACGTCACTGGGGCCAAGCTTCCTGACATCCAGGACCTACAGTATATACCAGGCGGTTTCAGAGGAAGGCCCTAAAAATGGACAAACACTCCAGCCTCCCTAGTCATAGACTGTTCTCTCAGCTACCGTACGGCAAGCGGTACCGGAGCACCAAGTCTAGGTCCAAAAGGCTTCTCAACAGCTTCTACCCCCAAGCCATAAGACTCCTCAACAGCCTGTTGTATTCGGCGCATGTGACAAGTAAAATTTGATGTCTGCCTTCCACCACAGCTGTGGAAAGCCGACATCGACGGATTGAGACGCAGCCCATAAAAATAAAATAAAAGATCTACCTTAGAGGGATTTGGATTCGCCTCGTAAACCTGACCTTAGGCAAAAGCAGTGACTAGGGTCTGGTTCCAATGATGGACTCTTTTGGCATAGAGGAACTATGTCACTGCTACGTTGATAAGGGGAAAAAATCATGAGGCAGACATGCCGGAACATCGTGATTCACGGTGGTTTTAGTTAAGGTAGTTGATGCAAACTAGCCACTTGCAAAAATAATCTCTGTGATCTCCAACTTGCTAGCTATTTAGTATTTTATTCAAGTGGATGAAGTAGTGATGTAGGCAGTGACGTAATTCCTCTATGCCAAAAGAGTCCATCAAGGAAACCAGACCCTAGTTAATGGCGGTGTTCGAGAGCATCTAAACAACGTCTGACTGACTGATATACAAATCATAAATAACGACTCATTATTTGTAGAACCACAATTTACCTGATGTATTTCATTTTCTCAAACATGATCAATGCTTTTACTTAGGGTCAGTTTAAGAGACTAGATTTTTATGGGAAGTTTCATGCTAATTAGACTGAAGCGCGGGTGCGTCAATCAACTCCAGGGGGTTAGGTTTGCTGTTTGAAGTAGGAGTGACCTTGGTTGAAATGGCTGTTTTGATTTGCAGATTCTGCTTGTTCAAGACATCAGTACTGGCCTATATACAGTGCATTGGGAAAGTATTCACACCCCTTGACTTTTTCCATATTTTGTCACGTTACAGCCTTATTCTAAAATGGATTAAATAATTTTTTCCCCTCATCAATCTACACACAATACCTCATAATGACACAATACCTCATAATGACAAAGCAAAAATAGGTTTTTAGAAAGATTAGCAAATGTATTAAAAAATATAAATACTGAGAAGTGGCTTCCGTCTGCCCTTTGACCTCATGGCTTGGTTTCTGCTCTGACATACACTGTCAGCTGTGGGACCTTATATAGACAGGTGTGTGCCTTTCCAAATCATGTCCAATTAATAGAATTTACCACAGGTGGACTTGAATCAAGTTGTAGAAACATCTCTAGGATGATCAATGGAAACAGGAAGCACCTGAGCTCAATTTCAAGTCTCATAGCAAAGGGTCTGAATACTTATGTAAATAAGATATTAAAGTTTTTATTTTTAAAACATTTGCAAAAACATCTAAAAACCTGTTTTCACTTTGTCATTATTAGGGTTACAAAGGGTCGGAAACTTTCCAGTAAATTTCAGGAATTTTCCCGGATATTTTCCATGGGAAGTTAAGCCCTGGAATTTTGCTTAAATTCATCCAAAAAGTTAGCTTATAACAGTGAACCTTTTTTGTGGTATACGCATAAGGACATTCTAGGTCTTGTGGCATATTTTGGTTAAACTATCCCCAATTCAATGGAATTGCAACCCTCTGCATGCACAGTGCATTCTTCCATCACATGTACAGCTGATTGTCCAGATCTTACACACTAATGAGATGCTATTGAGCCCACAATACTGCACTGTCTGAGCCAAGGACTACATGCTTTCTGGTAAATTTGGTTTACAATACTGGGTGGGGTGAATATATTTTATATGACATACATGATTTTTTGTTAACTAGTAAATAGTAGCCTACAGCAAAGTGTGTTTAAATCAGTTCTAACTTGTTAACAATTTCTGCTAGTTAGTTTTTTCTACCATGTGGGTTTTAGCTTGCTTGAGCCTGCTAACTGAGTAGTGTTAATTCACCTGTTTCCATACATGTTTCATATTAAAACATTTATCTTACAAAGACGTTGTTTAATCGAACTGCTTAACTATTTATCTGTACATGGAATTGTATTTTTCTTTTTTTTACTCATTTATTTCTTATCTTTACAGTAAAATGCCACAGACATCATCACTATCTGATGTGTGAAGACATTTCACTGCAGCTAATGTAGAAGGAAAAGCTGTGCACATTTGCAAATACTGTGTCAAATCATATGTGAAGAATGCAACAAAGATGCAGAATCATCTGGCCAAGTGCATAAAGTTCCCTCAGCTTCACAACAAGCAACCTCTGACAAAAGTCCATCTACTTCTATTTAAGGTGAAAATGATGAATCAGACACCTTATTGATAGCAACAGCTCATGGTCCTCCTGGAATCAGAAGTTTGTTTTACTCAATGGAGGAACGTAGTCAGAGAAATGCTGATGAATGTCTTGCTCGAGCTGTGTATGCAACTGGTTCACCTCTGATACTCACAGGCAATGTGTATTGGAAGAGATTTCTGAATGTTCTTCACCCAGCATACATCCTTCCAACCAGACATGCTTTATCTACTCATTTGCTGGATGCAGAGTTCAACAGAGTTCAAGTGAAGGTCAAGCAAATCATAGAGAAAGCAGACTGTATTGTAATCATCTCTGATGGGTGGTCGAATGTTCGAGGGCAAGGAATAATTAACTACATCATCTCCACCCCTCAACCAGTATTCTACAAGACCACAGACACAAGGGACAACAGACACACCGGTCTCTACATTGCAGATAAGCTGAAGGCAGTCATCAATGACCTTGGACCACAGAAGGTATTTGCACTGGGTGATTTTAAATATTGACTGGATCTCATCAAGCTGTCCACTCAAGAAAACACTTCAAACTGTAACCAGTGCCTGCAACCTGGTTCAGGTTATCAATCAACCTACCAGGTTAGTTACAAACAGCACAGGAATTAAATCATCAACATGTATTGATCTCATCTTTACTAATGCTGCAGAAATCTGTTTTAAATCAGTATCCAGATCCATAGGATGTAGTGATCACTATATAGTATCCAGATCCATAGGATGTAGTGATCACTATATAGTATCCAGATCCATAGGATGTAGTGATCACTATATAGTATCCAGATCCATAGGATGTAGTGATCACTATATAGTATCCATATCTAGGAAAACCAACGTTCTAAAGGCTGGGTCTAATATAGTGTATAAGACGTCATACAATACATTTATAGTGATTCATATGTTGATGTAAATAATATTTGCTGGTCTGTGGTTTGTAATGAGGAACAACCAGACGCTGCACTTGACACATTTATGAAATGTCTTATTCCAGTTACATTAAGAACATGACTGTAACAACTGTTAAATCCCCTTGGATTGAAGAGGAATTGATAAATGTTATGGTTCAGAGGGATGAGGCAAAAGATAAGTCTGTCAGCCCAACTGACTGGCAAACGTTCTGCAGATGTAGAAACCATGTGACTAAGCTGAATAAAAAGAAGAAACTCCACTATGAAACAAACATTTAGGGAAAAAGGCAAACTCAGCTCCATCATTCATTCATCACTAAACCCACTGATATTGCAAACGACTTTTATCAGCAAGATTAACACATTTAGGCATAACAGGCATTTAGTTAGTCCTACATATTTCTAAAACTAAAAGCATTGTTTTTGGGACAAATCACTCACTAAACCCTTAGTTGAGGTGACTAAACTGCTTGGAGTAACCCTGGACTGTAAACTGTCTTGGTGAAAACATAGTGATACAACAGTATCTAAGATGGGGAGAAGTCTGTCCATAATAAAGTGCTGCTCTACCTTTTTAACAACACTATCAACAAGGCAGGTCCTACAGGCTCTAGTTCTGTCTCACCTGGACTACTGTTCAGTCGTGTGGTCAGGTGCCACAAAGAGGGACTTGGCTCAGAGCAGGACGGCTGGCCCTTAAATATACATGGAGAGCTAACGTAAATAATGTGTTAATCTCTCCTGGCTCAAAGTGGAGGAGCGCTTGACTTCATCACTACTTGTTTTTGTAAGAAGTATTGACGTGCTGAGTACATGAGCTGTCTGTTTAAACTACTAGCACACAGCTCAGACACCCATGCGTACCCCACAAGACATGCCACCAGAGATCTCTTCACAGTCCCAAAGTCCAGAACAGACTATGGGAGGAACACAGTACTACATAGAGACATGAATACATGGAACTCTATTCCACATCAACTGTAAGTAAAATCAGACTGAAAAAGTACACACACACAGGCAGACTCTGAAGGCACACTCAATGTGTTGTGAAAAGTATCCATAATAAACCCCAGGAAGAGTATCTGCTGCCTTGGCAGGAACTAATGGGGATCCATAATAAACCCCAGGAAGAGTAGCTGCTGCCTTGGCAGGAACTAATGGGGATCCATAATAAACCCCAGGAAGACTAGCTGCTGCCTTGGCAGGAACTAATGGGGATCCATAATAAACCCCAGGAAGAGTAGCTGCTGCCTTGACAGGAACTAATGGGGATCCATAATAAACACCAGGAAGAGTAGCTGCTGCCTTGACAGGAACTAATGGGGATCCATAATAAACACCAGGAAGAGTAGCTGCTGCCTTGGGGTTCTATAATAACATACTAATGCAGGTGAAACATTCAAATGAATGGACAATAAGAACAGGATTTAAACAAGGTTTATGTACACCATATCAAAAAGGTGAGCAAAATTACATGGAGTCATACAAGCTCAAAACTGGTTTTACAAAGAAAAAGAGCTGAGAATATTCTCAATCTGAGTTGAACAATCATTCATGATCGGCACACTCAGAGGGAGAATATATATACACACACTGCGCACAATGTTTCTCAAGAAGACAAAAACAAAATCAAAATGAACCCAGGCTGGACAGTCATTTCAGACATCAGCAAACAGTGGTGCTGTATTGAACAGAGAAACAGAAGTGTTGGAAGTCCAAATGTTTAGAAAACAAACAGAAGGTTATATGAAGTGCTGGGAAACCTTAGTTGGCATGAGCTAGGTGACACTAAGCACTGCAATACCAATGTGGAAATTTAGGCTAGACAACAAGGAATGCATTTCAGGGGCTACAGTTTCTATGCAAACACAGATTAGATTATTTTTATACCCACAAATATGTATAAGCTTTTTGATACTCAAATAACTGTTCCACCCAACTAAACATATCTGTACATCTTCCAATATCTCTCCTTCTCCTCCCAGCCGTCCCACCCGTGATGTCGTGTGGTAAAGCATCACTGCTTCTGTTGCAAAGCTTCCTTGCGCGCAGCGTCCTGTAACAGCTGAGTGTCAACCTCATCTGCAGGTAGCTGGACATATCGCACCACAGAGCCACGGATGAAACAGTTCTTCACTGATAACTGGTGACAGAAGACGGTGAACAGGTAGCATTAGAACAACAGGCTGAATTGATCACTTTAGACAGAAACTGGAAACCAGCCAATAATCCCTTATTGATTTATTTCAGAAGATCTTGAGATGGTGTTGTGAAGGAAGGAATTGGCCTTGTACTACAGTGCATCCAGTCATCAGCTTATAAAGGGCTGGTTTCCCAGACATATTAAGCCTAGTCCTAGACTAGTCAGACCCTTCACTTTTTACACATTTTGTAACGTTACAACCTTATTCAAAAATTAATTACATTTATTTTTCCATTTAAAAAAAATAATGCCAAGTGTCACGTCTGGAGGAAACCTGGCACCATGCCTACGGTGAAGCATGGTGGTGGCAGCATCCCTACGGTGAAGCATGGTGGTGGCAGCATCATTCTGTGGGGATGTTTTTCAGCAGCAGGGACTGGGAGACTAGTCAGGATCGAGGGAAAGATGAACAGAGCAAAATACAGAGAGATCCTTGATGAAAACCTGCTCCAGAGCTCTCAGGACCTCAGACTGGGGTGAAGGTTCACCTTCCAACAGGACAACGACCCTAAGCACACAGACAAAACAACGCAGGAGTGGCTTCTCTGAATGTCCTTGATTGGCCCAGCCAGAGCCTGGACTTGAACCCGATCTAACATCTCTGGAGAGACATGAAAAAAGCTTTGCAATGACGCTCCCCATCCAACCTGACAGAGCTTGAGAGGATCTGCAGAGAAGAATGGGAGAAACTCCCCAAATACAGGTGTGCCAAGCTTGTAGTGTCATACCCAAGAAGACTAGAGGCTGTAATCACTGCCAAAGGTGCTTCAACAAAGTACTGAGTAAAGGGACCGCAGGGCATTACAGGGGGTAGTGCGTACGGCCCAATACATCACTGGGGCCAAGTTCTGCCATCCAGGACCTCTATACCAGGCGGTGCCAGAGAAAGGCCCTAAAGACCCCAGCCACGCCTAGCACCAAAATGCTCCTGAACAACTTCTACCCCCAAGCCGTAAGACTCCTCGACAGCTAATCAAATCGCTACCTGGGCTATTTGCACTGTCGTCATCCCCCCCCTTTTAAGCTGCTGCAACTCTGTTTATTATCTATGCATAGTCACGTTAACTCTACCTACATGTACATGTTACATCAATTACCTCAACTAGCCTGTGCCCCCGCACCGGTACCCCGATATATAGTCTCGCTACTGTTACTGCAATTTTTTACTTATCACTTATTGTTCTTAAAACGGATTGTTGGTTAAAAGCTTGTAAGTAAGCATTTCACTGTAAGGTCTACACCTGTTGTATTCAGTGCATGTGACAAATATAATTTGAATACTAATGTAAATGTGATATTTTTTATTTTGAATACATTTGCTAAAAATTCTATAAACCTGTTTATGCTTTGTCATTATGGGGTTGTGTAGATTGATCAAAAACAATTTAATCAATTTTAGAATAAGGCTGTAACGTAACAAAATGTGGAAAAAGGGGTCTGAATACTTTCTGAATGCCCTGTAAATAGGGCTAAATACAGTATGTCTGGGAAAACAGCCCCATATTGTCCAATGGACAGGACAACTCACCATATGTGGATACTTCTCTGGATCTGTGACGCTGATGTCTGTCAGTTTAATGTTAAGGTACTGAAAGACCAGAGGAAGAACGACAGTGAGCACAACATGGTAAGAAGCCCATTTAAAAGTGATGAACATGTGATTTTAGGTGCTTTTCTATTCTTACCTGATCAACAGAGTGAAGTGTCCCACAGATGCTGAAAAGTAACAGACAAAATCAACATCGGTCATCTCATGCTTTCAATTGTGAGGTTTGCAGTGCAGGGGGCTTCAGGACTCCATGACAGACCGGTAAGACAAGGACAACAACCCACAACCTAGCTCAAAACTTGGGAGCTGCTGCCCTCCAGAAGGAGATACAAGGTCCCACTGTTCAGTAAGAACAGAAGCAGGGTGAATTTGACTCCAACGTTAAGCAGGCTGTTAAACAGCTGGACCAATCAGTACACTAGAGGGCTCGACATTCTACCAATCAGTACACTAGAGGGCTGGACATTCTACCAATCAGTACACTAGAGGGCTCGACATTCTACCAATCAGTACACTAGAGGGCTCGACATTCTACCAATCAGTACACTAGAGGGCTCGACATTCTACCAATCAGTACACTAGAGGGCTGGACATTCTACCAATCAGTACACTAGAGGGCTCGACATTCTACCAATCAGTACACTAGAGGGCTCGACATTCTACCAATCAGAACACTAGAGGGCTCGACATTCTACCAATCAGTACACTAGAGGGCTCGACAGTGGGACCATTTAACTTCCATATTGTTATTGTTATTTAGGAGAACATTCTAGCTACTTGCTCCTAGAGCAGTGTGACATGGGCTGACATGTTTTTTTATTTGTGTTGCATGTATTATAGCATATTGATTATTTTGTATGCTTCTCACAAAATTAATTTCCATGAAAATGATAGGCTGTTGTCAGACAAAACTGCTTTCCAAAAAGAACCCTCAGATGAAGGAAAGTGTACAAGTTAGCCAGCAGGTCCTTGCAAGAGAGCGTAAGGTGTCAGATCTGCTGGCTATGTACAAGTGGATCTCAGTTTTGTTGGACCAGCTATTTCCAGAGGAAAAGAAGGAATCGTGGAGGTCCCCACATGCATTTCAAGGGGTCGTCACTAGTTGCCACAGCCATAAACCTAAAATAAATATATTTCTACAATCTTCTTAAAAATTTGATTTTAAACCCAAAACACACTAACCTTAAAATTATGACCAAAAAGCACATTATTTTCATAATATTTTGTATAGCCCATTTTGACTGTAGCAACTAGTGGAAACCACTTCACGGGGTCAGGGGTCAGGTCTGGAAGCAGTTGACTGCTCCTACATTATTGCTTTCGGTTCTGCAGTTTAACTGACATTCAGCCCAGAAAGACCATTTCCATCGATGGCCCCATAGAGAAGTCAGATTAGAAAATTCCTAAAACACTTTAGTCATCACCTTGGTTCACAAAACATCCATTTAATTATTTAAATAATTGTTGCGGAGGCTGATTTATTTTCCCCTTACTCACAGCGGAAGATATTAACCTTTTATACTCATCCAATGTCTGCCATGTTTTAGATGACTGCTGAACCAGTATCTGGGCAGAGGAGAACGAATATGACAAGATCTCCTTTCTGACCAGAACACTACCGTTCGCCAGGTCTGCACGCGTTATGTCAAAATATGTTTATTAACTCACAAAATATGTACTGCCCTGCCTGCAACTATCGTCGTGTACTGCCCTGCCTGCAGCTATCGTCGTGTACTGCCCTGCCTGCAGCTATCGTCGTGTACTGCCCTGCCTGCAGCTATCGTCGTGTACTGCCCTGCCTGCAACTATCGTCGTGTACTGCCCTGCCTGCAACTATTGTCGTGTACTGCCCTGCCTGCAGCTATCGTCGTGTACTGCCCTGCCTGCAGCTATCGTCGTGTACTGCCCTGCCTGCAACTATCGTCGTGTACTGCCCTGCCTGCAACTATCGTCGTGTACTGCCCTGCCTGCAACTATCGTCGTGTACTGCCCTGCCTGCAGCTATCGTCGTGTACTGCCCTGCCTGCAGCTATCGTCGTGTACTGCCCTGCCTGCAGCTATCGTCGTGTACTGCCCTGCCTGCAGCTATCGTCGTGTACTGCCCTGCCTGCAGCTATCGTCGTGTACTGCCCTGCCTGCAGCTATCGTCGTGTACTGCCCTGCCTGCAGCTATCGTCGTGTACTGCCCTGCCTGCAACTATCGTCGTGTACTGCCCTGCCTGCAACTATCGTCGTGTACTGCCCTGCCTGCAACTATCGTCGTGTACTGCCCTGCCTGCAACTATCGTCGTGTACTGCCCTGCCTGCAACTATCGTCGTGTACTGCCCTGCCTGCAACTATCGTCGTGTACTGCCCTGCCTGCAACTATCGTCGTGTACTGCCCTGCCTGCAACTATCGTCGTGTACTGCCCTGCCTGAAACTATCGTCGTGTACTGCCCTGCCTGCAACTATCGTCGTGTACTGCCCTGCCTGCAACTATCGTTGTGTACTGCCGTTGTGCCTGTAATGTGTTGTAACCACCAGCGAAGTCGGGCCTCAATGCAACTAATATATAACTAATAGGAGCTGGCAGGGTGAAACACGACCTAAAATAAGGCCTGTTTTTTGTGATTACTTCAAGACTACAAGTAGCTGGGACAATATTACCAAACTGGGCTTCACAGCGGATGCATTAACTCGTTTTGTTAGCCTACCTTTATGCACGTTGGCCACTAACTAGCTGGTTATGAACGCCATAATACAAACCTCAAGTCATTTTTGAGTTCCACCACCACGTCCTTCCCCACCAGGGACTTGAAAAATGAGTAGAAAAGCTGCAATACAGAAGACACATTTAACCTTAGTTACAGCGTTATGGATCGCTAACATTAGTTAGTTAAGTGACTTAACTTGCTGGCTAGTAGGACCACTAACTAACTTGTGGATTTCTATAGAACAATCATGTATAGTTAACTAGTTCCTAGCTAGCTAGCTAGCTAAACTCAACATGTTAGCACACTCCCGGGCCTCAAACCGCTCGTACAACATGTTTGGTTTGTGTCTATAGATTCAGGTTCAACTATGTGACTTTCTGAGCCCTATCAACACGTTTTGTAACATAGTAAACGAGAGAAAACAATTACAATATAGCAAACTAAAGCGCGCAATATTCTCACCATTTTCAGTTTTCAGCGCTGCTGCCTCGTCTCAGGTTGATGATGTCACAAAGGTACCGCTTGGTCGATTTTAAAAGACGTCATGATTGTGGAAGAAACATTTGTGACGCGCACTCACATTTTCATTAATAAAGTCTTATTTAAAGCTATTTATTCATGGACCGAGTAGAGTAGGTTAGCTAACGTTGTGTATCTTCTATGCAGTTATTAAAATAAGGATATTTTTTTGTTCAATCTGGACAGTTTTATCTCAATCTCTTCATTCAAAGACTCAATCATGGACACTCTTACTGACAGTTGTGTCTGCTTTGCGTGATGTATTGTCATCTCTACCTTCTTGCCCTTTGTGCTGTTGTCTGGGCCCAGTAATGTTTGTCCCATGCTGTGTTGTCATGTGTTGCTGCCTTGCTATGTTGTCTTAGGTCATCCCAACTAGTGTTTTTCCCTCAATAAAGTGGGTATTTTAAAGAAATAATGGTTACATGTTCAAAAAATATATATCTGTAGCTAAAAACTCAATGTTTTTTTTATTTTTTTTAACACAAAGCCATTTTTTTATTTAAAGGACACCACAACCTCAATTTAATGAAAAACCTATGATGTGATTTATCAAACAATTGTTTAAATGATGAGGCAAAAAAAAAGTCTAAATAGCAACATAAAAGCAGTAACAATTGTGTGTGCATGCTTTTGCATGAGTGTGTGCGTGTATGTGAGCGTGTGGGTTGGGTTGTGCGGTGTAGAGAGAGAGAGAGAGACTGCTCTGTCAACTGCTTCCTCTTCCACAAAAAAACAACTTGATTGCTGTAACTGTCTTGCTCAACACAGAAAACAGCTCTAAAGCATCAGGGATATCTGTCCCCCCTTTATTTATTTCACCTTTATTTAACCAGGTAAGCCAGTTGAGAACTAGTTCTCATTTACAACTGCGACCTGGCCAAGACAAAGCAAAGCAGTGCGACAAAAACAACAACACAGACTTACACATGGGAAATAAACAAACGTACAGTCAATAACACAATAAAGAATCTATATACAGAGTGTAAATGTAGTAAGATTAGGAAGGCAGGACAATAAATAGGGCATAGTGGTGAAATAATTACAGATTAGCATTAACACTGGAATGAGACACGTGATGATGATGATGTGTAAATAGAGATACTGGAGTGCAAATGAGCAAAAATTATAATATGGGGATGAGGTAGTAGGGTGGGCTATTTACAGATGGGCTGTATACAGGTGCAGTGATCGATAAGCAGCTGATGCTTAAAGTTATTGAGGGAGATAGGAACCTCTAGCTTGAATGATTTTTGCAGTTCGTTCCAGTCATTGGCAGCAGAGAACTGGAAGGAATGGCGGCCAAAGGAGGTGTTGGCTTTAAATCTCAGTCTTTGTTTATGAATCCATCCTATTGTTTCTCTTCCTTCTGTAGTTTGAGTTTAGTTCCACATTCTTCACATTCTTCAGCCACCTTTTCTTTCAAAACCCAAATTAACTTTGGGAGAGACGTTGCAGCCTATATTTTTCAACAAGTTTTCCCGTCACTATCTTTGAGATGAGTTGACCTTCCCCTTTCTCCCCGTGAGTTGATGTTCTGTCGGATGTCCTCCACTAAGGCCTTGTGGAAGAGAAGGGTATTTTGTATTGTAGCCGTCTCATTTGTTTGTCAACGTTTGTACGTGGAGACGGATTATTCTGTTTCATACGATTAATTATTTTCTTATACCTCTCCTTTTTTCGGGTTTGTCTGTAGCTGCTTGTGTAGCTCTTCAATTTGTTTCCGGAGCTTCTCTGATGTCTCTCGCCTCCTTTTAAGCCCTTCATCTTTTTACCTAAAACAAACAAGTACATCACAATTACAATAGTTGTTCAATTAAATTATCTATATGCCCGGTTAACCAGCCATCACTCATTTTACACATAACCCATTTCATACACTAGCACTAACTCTCACCCTGATTTAGAAGTGCTTGGCTCTGGATTAACAGCTGTCTGGTGAAAGCTGGGGACTATCTGGAGGTGTGGTACGTCAGGGCTTCTTTCCTGGACTTGATCCTGTAGTAAGACTCCCTCCCCTTTTACTAATGTTTTTACCTGGTTTTTTTATTACTCTGTATTTCTGCTCTTCCTTCTGTAGGTCTCTCTCTCTCGCCTTTCTGGGTCGACATCGCGCTGCTTCTCTGCAACACTTAATGGATTGGTTCCCTGTAAGTAATGAGAATAGTATTATAATTAATCAATGTATAAACCAGATACACATTTAAAATGGGCCATTTCATTCAAACTTCTCAGTCCTGTTACCCTTCATATGAGTAACAGGACATGAAAGTAACAGGACTGAGTTTTTAGCATAACATTAGCAAATACATGAAATGTAGCCACATGGCATCAATGCTAATAGCATGAGAACACTTAGCACCTTCAAGTGGTTTACCAAAAAGATCTTTTAAAACAACATAATGACATCTAAGAAATAATTTAGGTAACAGGACTGTACGTTGAGATTGACATTCTAAGTCATACTTACAATGTGATCAAAAAGAGTGAGAGCACTTCCTTTTGGTCTTCCCATGGCTTAACTCGGATGACGTTACTTCCTGTTGATCATGTGACTTGTGGAATGTCCCACATTTTTTGAAGGGGGGGGGGGATGTGTCAGGGTAACTGGACTTTGTGAAAATATGGGGACACGACTAAAATGTGTATTTTAACTAAGATATTATGAATTTCCGATGAGAAAATGAATTTTATGTCTAAATTGGAAATAGTCACACAATAATACAAAATATATATATATATATATATATTTCTTAAGGATTCAAATTATTATATTTCATAGTGAAGTGTAGTGCTAAAGAGTGGGGACAATAGTGCACTTTTTTCAGTGTTCTAGGTAGTTTTTATTAAAGTTTTACATATTGTATCTTCAAATTGCAATTAGGACAAAGTGCAGGATACTTTGCTTGATAATATAATGTATTATACTGATAATTTTCATGCATATTTATGCATGTAATGTCCTGGGGACGGAAAAGGCAAAGATTCGACTGAATGGCCCTCAAACAACCGACTGCGTTCTTGCGCAAAATAGAATGCAGCATCATCTAGATATGTGTGCAACAAAAGTTCAATATTCACCTTCTGCTACCATTTCTGTCAACCTGTTTACGCAGACAGTTTGACGCATACGTTCGATAAAACCAACATATAAAGCACACAGAACGCACTGCAACTGCCTGCAAGGCAAACCCAGCGTTCCATTGGAAATTAATGTACTTACGGTGTCTCAAAACGCAAAGGCACAGTCGGTGTGTTCGAAGCGTAAGGCACTGCATCTCAGCGCAAGAGTCTTCACTACAGTCCGTGGTTCGAATCCAGGCTGTATCACATCCCGCAGTGATTGGGAGTCCCACAGGGCGGCGCACAATTGACCCAGCGTCGTCCAGGTTTGGCCGGTGTAGGCCGTCATTGTAAATAAGAATTTGTTCTGACTTGCCTAGTTAATTAAAAAATGACGTTGGCCACTTGATTCTAAATGTATTCACACTCATGCAATACTGTCAACATACCAGCAGGTGGTAGTATTTAAATATATAAAGTACAGTTGGACACTGGGCTGTTGTATTTTTATTTAACCTTTATTTAACTAGGCAAGTCAGTTAAGAATCATTTCTTATTTACAATGACGGCCTACATTGTTCTACAGGGTCAGCCATAGTAGTGCAACACCCCTGGAGCAAATGAGGGTTAAGTGCCTTACTCAAGGGCACAGACAGGTTTTTCACCATGTCGGTCCGGGTATTCAAACCAGTGACTTTTCAGTTACTGGCCCAACGCTCAAACCACTAGGCTACCTGCTGCCCTAGTTATAAACTGAATAGTAACTGTCTGCCATACAGATAGAAAGGTTCAAAGCAGATGTGTAATGAATAGGTCTAATTAAATTAAAAAGAGTGTCAGGTGAGTCTAATAGTATTGATTTGACCACTCTTTGTCAAACAGCAGATACAAGGAAGGCACATGTAGATTGTTGGAAGCAAGTCTTCAAAATGATTCCTCTACAAATCCACGAGACAGAGAGGAGAGGAGGCAGAATGCAGAGGAGAGGAGGCAGAATGCAGAGGAGAGGAGGCAGAATGCAGAGGAGAGGAGGCAGAATGCAGAGGAGAGGAGGCAGAATGCAGAGGAGAGGAGGCAGAATGCAGAGGAGAGGAGGCATGAAGAAAATTCATCAAATGTCTTATGGAATTCCAGTAATATAGCCTAACGCATTTTTTATTTAAATAGGTAAGCAAGTTAAGAACAAATTCTTATTGACAATGACGGCCTACCACTGCCTCCCCTAACTCGGACGACGCTGGGTTAATTGTGCGCTGCCTATGGGACTCCCAATCACGGCTGGTTGTGATACAGCACGGGATCAAACCAGGGTCTGTAGTGACGCCTCTAGCACTAAGATGCAGTGTCTTAGACCACTGAACCACTCGGGAGTTAACACATATGGAAAAGGAAAGACGAGTTTGTACAGAAACATGTTTGGAGAGTCAGGAAGATGAGCAGTGCAGTGACTGGGCTGATGTTTGGAGAGTCGGGAAGACGAGCAGTGCAGTGACTGGGCTGATGTTTGGAGAGTCAGGAAGACGAGCAGTGCAGTGACTGGGCTGAGGTGAGAAGTTGGAGTGAGCTGTCATCTGCCACTAGCCCCCATTCAACATCTAATTTCCAAAACAGGAGGAGGCTTTTCAGCCAAAGCAGGCAGTTATTACACCGAACGGCCCATCCCATTTCAGCCAAAGCAGGCAGTCATTTCACTGAACGGTCCATCCCATTTCAGCCAAAGCAGGCAGTCATTTCACTGAACGGTCCATCCCATTTCAGCCAAAGCAGGCAGTCATTTCACTGAACGGCCCATCCCGTTTCAGCCAAAGCAGGCAGTCATTTCACTGAGCGGCCCATCCCATTTCAGCCAAAGCAGGCAGTCATTTCACTGAGCGGCCCATCCCATCCCATTTCAGCCAAAGCAGGCAGTCATTTCACTGAACGGCCCATCCCATTTCAGCCAAAGCAAGCAGTCATTTCACTGAACGGCCCATCCCGTTTCAGCCAAAGCAGGCAGTCATTTCACTGAACGGCCCATCTTCGAGGGTTGAGTAGTCTCATGAAGCGCTAGGGAAAAAGGAGAAGAGAAAAGTTTTCAGTTACAGACAAAGACCAAGTTGCTTTTCATCAGCCTGTTGTGTTGACTATGTACATAGTTTAATGAATGTACAGAACCTCTTCCTCTGTGGTATGTTTAGTTTATAATCATGACAGCAGAAGCTATAAGCAACATGCTTGCCTGATATGTGAACAGAGGCTATTTGCCTGATATGTGAGCAGAGGCTACTTGCCTGATATGTGAGCAGAGGCTACTTGCCTGATATGTGAGCAGAGGCTACTTGCCTGATATGTGAGCAGAGGCTACTTGCCTGATATGTGAGCAGAGGCTACTTGCCTGATATGTGAACAGAGGCTACTTGCCTGATATGTGAGCAGAGGCTACTTGCCTGATATGTGAGCAGAGGCTACTTGCCTGATATGTGAGCAGAGGCTACTTGCCTGATATGTGAACAGAGGCTACTTGCCTGATATGTGAACAGAGGCTACTTGCCTGATATGTGAGCAGAGGCTACTTGCCTGATATGTGAGCAGAGGCTACTTGCCTGATATGTGAGCAGAGGCTACTTGCCTGATATGTGAGCAGAGGCTACTTGCCTGATATGTGAGCAGAGGCTACTTGCCTGATATGTACTTGAGTGGGACAGTTACTGGAGTCTTACCTTCTTTGGGGAGGGACTTGAAAGGCCTTGAAGGTGGGCAGAGTTTGCTGGGCAGCTCCGAGCTGTCTCTGTAGTCTCTGGGCTTAGTGGACATGGCCTCTGCCTGGCCTTGGCGGATCTTCATGGGCAGAGGCGGCCTATTGGCCATTGGTACCATGCCACCCTCGGAGCGTGATGGCTTCACAGGGTTCTTGGTGTAGGACTGTGGGTGGAGGGAGGCGGAGGCAGTGGTGGGGGCTGAACAATGGGGCTTGGTCTCAGAACAGGTGTAAGAGCGGTTACGTGGGGTGGGGACCGGGGGGCGGTCAGGGTCCTGATCAGAGGGTTTGGGGAAGAAGAAGATGGGGTCTGGAGGGGTCAGGCGGTCGCTCGAGCACTGAGGGTCTGGTGGGTCTTTAGCTCCTCCTCCTCCAGACTTTCCCATGGAGCCATACAGAGGGTTGTCAAACATCTCTGCTGGCTTCCCGTTCTCACCTCTGGAAGACAGGACGGACAGACAGACAGACAGACAGACAGACAGACAGACAGACAGACAGACAGACAGACAGACAGACAGACAGACAGGTCATTCAGCTTCACAGACTCACAATGGAGTATCAATCAATCTCTTCACTCTCAGTACATTGTCTAGTCTGTGAGAAAATAGCAGCAATATTGTTCAGTCCCATTTTCTTTTCCACTTTAAGTAGGCCTAAATTATGGCTGTCCCCATATTACCTCAACATATTACCCGCCTAAACAAATTCCCTTACACCAATTCACCAAGAGTTCTTCTCTCAGACCCAGATTGAAACCGGCCTCTAAGAGTTTTGAAAACTATAAACTCGTAGATCTTGTTTCTCTTAGAGCTAGGCTAGTCCAAGAGAAACATACACATTATCTGATGCCTTTCCAGCGGGGCTTCGCACAGCGCTGTGGTCGTAGCCAGTCTTTTTGGGAAAGATGTTTCCATGGGTTTGGTCCTTGACCCCGTGCCCACCAACACCACCCCCACCTCCGGAGCCTGATCTGGGGGCCATGCTGTAGCTCCAGCCCCTGTCTGCCACACCTCCAGACTTGTAGCCCACCTCCATGTAACTGGGGTTGGTGATATCAATGGGATGGGGAAGAGCGAACCTGTTGAAGAGGAGAAATAACCAGATGTTCTCATCTCATAATTTAAATGAGATCACAAGCTTGTAAAATAGCCATGAGTGAAGAGAGAGTTCTCACTTGTTGATGTGATCGAGACCTTTTCCTTTTGGGGCACCAGAATCATCCCTTTCCACTTTGATGAAATCTGAAAAGGAGGAGTGTGTTTAGCAACATGCTTTCAGGATATCAGTGGTACAGTATGGCATTGGTTCTCAGCCTCACCGTATAACTTCTCGGTCTGTTTGCCCCCAGAGGTGCGTAGCTGTACACCCCCTGTAAGGATGCCTGTCCGCTCGCCATGGTGCGTCAGCGTCACGTGGAACTCTGTGTAGGAGGACTCTGCTGCTCGCAGAGCCACACAGCCCTCTCCTGTAGGGATGACACCATGTCAGGGAGCAGGAGGAGAAGAAGAAGAAGAGGAAGAAGAAGGAGGAGGAGGAGGAGAGAAAAGGAGGAGAGAAGAGGAGGAAGAGGAGGAGAGAAGAGGAGGAGGAGGAGTAGAGAAGAGAAGGATTAAAAGAAGCTGTCTTTTACTTTCTGACAGCTAGTTGATGAAAGAAGTATACATGCAACAGTGTCAACGATTTTACTGAGTTACATTTCAGGCGGAGCTAGATGAAGACAGGCGGAGCTAGATGAAGACAGACAGATCTAGATGAAGACAGACAGAGCTAGATGAAGACAGGCAGAGCTAGATGAAGACAGGCGGAGCTAGAAGAAGACAGACAGAGCTAGATGAAGACAGACAGAGCTAGATGAAGACAGACAGAGCTAGATGAAGACAGGCAGAGCTAGATGAAGACAGGCAGAGCTAGATGAAGACAGACAGAGCTAGATGAAGACAGAGCTAGATGAAGACAGACAGAGCTAGATGAAGACAGAGCTAGATGAAGACAGACAGAGCTAGATGAAGACAGACAGAGCTAGATGAAGACAGACAGAGCTAGATGAAGACAGACAGAGCTAGATGAAGACAGACAGCGCTAGATGAAGACAGACAGAGCTAGATGAAGACAGACAGAGCTAGATGAAGACAGACAGAGCTAGATGAAGACAGACAGAGCTAGATGAAGACAGACAGAGCTAGATGAAGACAGACAGAGCTAGAAGAAGACAGACAGAGCTAGATGAAGACAGACAGAGCTAGAAGAAGACAGACAGAGCTAGATGAAGACAGACAGAGCTAGATGAAGACAGAGCTAGATGAAGACAGAGCTAGATGAAGACAGACAGAGCAAGATGAGTCATAGACCTAGACTAGTATTTACACCAGCCCAAATGTTGTCCTACTTTCTCACCATAGGATTCATCACAGTCTGTGGACTTGACACACAGGAGAATGTGTTGATCCAACAGATACTCTGGGTCTGAGATGATAGGGATGAGCTTTAAAAAGACACGAGAGGAGGTCAGACACTCAACAACTCTATTACATAAAACCATATTGTAAAGACAATTAGCCTAGTATTGTATGTATTGTATTTGAAAGAAGCTTCACTGTCAACTTACCTCAACTTGGTTTCCAAACCGAACCTTGATGTTCCCATCAGAGTGATCTTGGTTCTCTCCTTCCGAGCTCTTGACAAATTCTGTGGACAGGATGTGTGCAGTTAGCCTCAGTTTGTACTGTATAGCCAATTTCAGTTTGGCATGACAATTAACAATAGGAGATGGCAAGGCAAACGGACCTGTGACCACAGGGCTATACTACGTACCTGGTTTGAGGAGTTAGTGAGGTAACTCTGGTCAACTCTGAGTTCAACTTGGAATAAATCGGTCATACGATAGTTGCTCACCTTTTAGCCAGGTAAATATCTATGGCAACAAATCCTTCAGAACTAACCTGAAGGATTTTAGGCTTATTCAGGGCTAACTCAATTTATCCTGAATGAAATGTCTAAGCTGCGAGTTGAGGACCAATGCAATCAGATACCCTCCTTCTCACAAATATTACTCCCTGTAATTTGAGGAATACGACTGATTAAATATTTGTGTGTAAAGAAAATATGAATGTTTAAATACACATCACGACACATTTAGTAATGACAGTGTTTGCTCTCCAAACTGTACATTTCTCGCACAATTGTATTTTGAAATTGGACAGGCGCAACCAACAATATACATAATCCATAGATGACAGTTCCCATTGAAGTCAGGACTGGTAGCCATTGCTAGTGTACCCATGAGTTTTAAGTCACATTGCCAGAGTTAGAGGTTCCAAAACCCTCTATGGCCACAACACAACAAGCTGCTCCAAAGATAGGAGTTGGGAAAGGTGGTTGTGCGTTGACAAGCACACCAAAGACGGCATTATCAATAAGTCATAAAATAAAGACTGCACTTCTAAGAGTCTATTTCACACCATAGCCTGCTGAATTTGCAAGATAACTTTTCTTTCATTTTGATTTCGGCACAATTAAAATGTGGCACTGACTTGCCCATTCATTGATTTCAGCACTGTCTCAATGAAGAGTTCGGCCACAGAGTTTCTAAACCCAGAGGCGTAACATGGTGAGACTTCCGGGAACACTTGTGAAACAGACCAGCCCGGGGTTTGGGGTTTGAGAAGTCAATGAGAGGAGTGTTGTTACTTTTCTTGAAATCTAAAGGAACAACCTACATCCGAGACAATGTCTTAAGTAGTGGAAGTTGTTATGACTCCAACCTCTTGAGCGTGACAAACTGACACGTTGTCGCTTTCGTCAAAACGTTATATCGAAGGAGTGCTTTTGATTGGACGGGCTTGCACACGCGCAGTTCGGCAGGAGACGACTGTTAGACCCGATGACGTGTTTCTGTGCATGAGTTTAGCTAGCCAACGTTGCCATGACATCGCCTACAAGTGTGATCAGGGATTTCTATTGGAGAAGCAGTTTTAGCCTATCTTCATGCTGTACCGTCTTTGGTCCCGCGTTCATGCACACGCAGTTATAAGCCTGCTAGAGTTAGCGGCAGACGGACCAGCAATATCCACCGTCATAGAACAGATGAAGCTTGATCTGGAATGTGAAGCTAACTGAAGCTGGCTAGTTTTATAAAAGCCTGAGTAGATCTAGCTTGCTTCGTAGTATACCGCTAAGGCTAGTATGGAGTCACTGTGAGTTAGACTACAGTTCAGTTGGAGCACTTCATATGTTTTTAGTGTTATCCTATGATCTACTGACCACTGTGGTCAGATAAAATAAGGAAGTAGCCTAGTCTTACTCTCTAAGCAGCTGGAGTGGTATTCAATGAAAAACTTGGTCTTGGACTTTGTCATGAGGGTGGCAACACAGTTCATGAACTTGATCCCACCCTGAGACACACTGTTGGGATCTGGAGAGGAAGATAGAAAGACAATTTTAAGGGAGTTGTCTTGTCCATAGATTTTTACTAGGAAAACACTAGAACAACGTTTTATTTTGAAGGCAGGTCAGTGATGTCAGTCACACAGCCAGTATGGTGTAGTTGTCTAGTGAAATTAGAAACTGTACCATGCTTGGAGACAAACTGTGATGCCACTCCAACTTCAAATGTGGAGAAAACTGGAGAGTGGTCACTGGTCATGATGTCATTGGTGCACCCTACAAGAGAGGTTGCAGAATTATATAATTGGTATTAACATTAGCTAAAATGAGACATATTTTGTTGGTTATTGCAATGAATCAATGATCATTGCCTTAGTCTCACCGTATGACTGACAGAACACATGCACCAGGGGGTAGGACTTCCTTAGAACACGATCACACCATGATGGTAGATTGTATTTAGTCTGTGAGGGAGAAAAAAGTTATATTTCTGTCTTTCGGAATATCAGCATTGGTTTGGTGGCAGGCCTATCTAAGACCATGTCATCTTTCAAATAGTGGTTTCAGAGACCCTTGTGTGTCCAAAATGGCACCCTTTTCCGTATATAGTGCACTACTTTTGACCAGAGCCCCTGGGCTATGTATGGAATAGGATGCCATTTGGAATGGCTGTGGTAGAGAACATTCTCTACTAGGTAAAATAATAAACAGCGAAGCTGTGGACTGTATGAGGGCTACCTGTGCCATACAGGGCCAGAGTAAACCTACCCCCGTGGCTTTGGCCTTTGTGTAGGCATATCTCTCTCGTGTGTCTCTCTCAAAGCGATACGTGGGCGCGAATGTGATCTCCTCCTCATCTGTGATGGGATTAAATAAAAAGAGAAAGATGTCAGAATCACCATTATTTGCCAATTACATTTAGATGTACCAGGAATTTGACCTGGTGAAGTTTGTGCTGACATTGTCTTACAATTAAGAACTCAACTTTCTCTACATCTTGTTACATGTTGTAGTGAACTCAACTATCAATACATATTTTTACATGTTGTGGTGAACTCAACTATCAATACATCTTGTTACATGTTGTGGTGAACTCAACTTCAAACAGGCTAAATATGGCACAATAACATTTCCATGACAAAAGCATAAGAATTTGAGAGCATAAATACTCTCTGGTAGGGCTAGCTAGAGTCATGGCTCTGGGGCTAGTTAACCTATAGTTCACTCTATGGTAGGGCTAGCTAGAGTCATGGCTCTGGGGCTAGTTAACCTATAGTTCACTCTATGGTAGGGCTAGCTAGAGTCATGGCTCTGGGGCTAGTTAACCTATAGTTCACTCTATGGTAGGGCTAGCTAGAGTCATGGCTCTGGGGCTAGTTAACCTATAGTTCACTCTATGGTAGGGCTAGCTAGAGTCATGGCTCTGGGGCTAGTTAACCTATAGTTCACTCTATGGTAGGGCTAGCTAGAGTCATGGCTCTGGGGCTAGTTAACCTATAGTTCACTCTATGGTAGGGCTAGCTAGAGTCATGGCTCTGGGGCTAGTTAACCTATAGTTCACTCTATGGTACTCTATGGTATTCTCACATTTTTCCATACACATCATATAGCCTAGTGAAGTTTACTTTTGGGAAAGTCAGCTATGACAGAATGTATGTTGCTAGTGGCTTTGTCTTACCATAGTGTAGGAAAACCTTCCCCTCTCCCTTCTCAATGGTGAGCTGGTCTCTACACAGCAGTTCCTGGTACTGTTGCTGTTTGATCTTGGTCACAATGCTCTCTGCTTCCTGTAAGGGAACACAATGCAAAGTAGCTGCTCTCTCTTCCTGACCAGTGATGTCATCAGCACGGTCTCTATTTAGCCTGCTGCTAGAGAAATAGGGAACAGGAACTGCATGCTGGCTCTGTCCCAAATGGCACCCTAATCCCTATATAGTGAACTACTGTAGACCAGGGCCTTTGGTAAAACAAAGTAGTGCACTACACAGGGAATAGGGTGCCATTTGGGATGCACAAGACAGGCAGGCCTCCATGTCCTTTAAACAAGTGTGTGTACTATTAACACCTTGGTGCGTATGCTTACTAGCTTGGTGTGCAACACATTCAGTAAGTACATTCATACAAATTCAGACTAGCAGTGGCTGAGAGTTGTTGATACTGTAGCGACCTTAACAGAATACAACCTCTTCAAAAGGTTCAGATACAGTGAGGGAAAAAAGTATTTGATCCCCTGCTGATTTTGTTCGTTTGCCCACTGACAAAGAAATGATCAGTCTATAATATTAATGGTAGGTGTATTTGAACAGTGAGAGACAGAATAACAAAAAAAAAATCCAGAAGAACGCATGTCAAAAATGTTATAAATTGATTTGCATTTTAATGAGTGAAATAAGTATTTGACCCCTCTGCAAAACATGACTTAGTACTTGGTGGCAAAACCCTTGTTGGCAATCACAGAGGTCAGATGTTTCTTGTAGTTGGCCACCAGGTTTGCACACATCTCGGGAGGGATTTTGTCCCACTCCTCTTTGCAGATCTTCTCCATGTCATTAAGGTTTCGAGGCTGACGTTTGGCAACTCAAACCTTCAGCTCCCTCCCCAGATTTTCTATGGGATTAAGGTCTGGAGACTGGGTAGGCCACTCCAGGACCTTAATGTGCTTCTTCTTGAGCCACTCCTTTGTTGCCTTGGCCGTGGGTTTTGGGTCATTGTCATGCTGGAATACTCATCCACCACCCATTTTCAATGCCCTGGCTGAGGGAAGGAGGTTCTCAACCAAAATTTGACGGTACATGGCCCCATCCATCGTCCCTTTGATGCGGTGAAGTTGTCCCGTCCCCTTAGCAGAAAAACACCCCCGAAGCATAATGTTTCCACCTCCATGTTTGACGGTGGGGATGGTGTTCTTGGGGTCATGGGCAGCATTCCTCCTCCTCCAAACATGGCGAGTTGAGTTGATGCCAAAGAGATCGATTTTGGTCTCATCTGACCAGAACAATTTCACCCAGTCCTCCTCTGAATCATTCAGATGTTCATTGGCAAACTTCAGACGGGCCTGTACATGTGCTTTCTTGAGCAGGGGGACCTTGCAGGTGCTGCAGGATTTCAGTCCTTCACAGCGTAGTGTGTTACCAATTGTTTTCCTGGTGACTATGGTCCCAGCTGCCCTGAAATCATTGACAAGATCCTCCCGTGTAGTTCTGGGCTGATTCCTCACCGTTCTCATGATCATTGCAACTCCATGAGGTGAGATCTGGACCCGGGTTAGAGTTCCAGCCAGGCTACCCCCCAAATTCACCACAATACAATCTCCACATGTTAACTGCTAAACTAATTAAACTTACTGTGGATGGCAATTCAATTCGATAATTCAGATCCCCAAGCCAGAACAGATGAGTGAATCGATGTGTGATGTCAAAAGGATTCAGTTTCTTATCTCCAAGATTCAGGAAGCGTAGGATGCTGACGTAATTCTGGTTGCGTCTGGCAAGAGAACAAATGTTGAGGAAATAAATGTCCTGTTTCAAGTAGTTGAGATGTGAAGAGATATGGTGTCTTCTTCTCTCATATTTAGCTATTTTTGCAATATGCAGACATATCTCTGTGTTCCTTTTTCCATCAAACAGAAATGAACAGGAACAGTTAAGGGCTACTCAAGAAATAGAGCAGACAGGCCACAAATAACAACAGACATTCTAAATAACACTGGAACATAAACAAACCTAAAAACCTTTTGAGGAGATGCTAAATGTACTGATTATGTGTCAGGGGAATCAACACACCTTTTGATTTGGTCTCTAGGGGTCAAAACTATTTAAAATGCGGATTGTTTAATTCTGTTTAAGTAATTCTATCAGCCATTTTGAATCCCGGTACCTCACCTGATCTTCTTCTCGCTCCCCGAAGTCAGGTGACTGTTGACAAATCCAAAAGAAGTACCGTTGAACATGAAGGACACACCCACTGCTCCCTTATTTCCTGGAACATAATGAAAAATAACATGGATGTAACGTTAGGCCTCTCTACTGTTTGTGCCTTTCATCATCTAGGTTGTTACTAAAGAGAGACAGTTTCCCGGACACAGATTAATGCTAGTCTTGGACTAAAAAGCCATTTCAATGGAGAATCTCCATTGCACATGCTTTTCAGTCCAGGACTAGGTTTTATCTGTGTCCGGGAAACTGTCCCAAAGAGTGTGCATTGAGTTGATGGGTCTGCAGAGAGTGATAGGTCTGCAGTAAGTGGATGAGTCAGCAGTGAGTTGATGGGTCTACAGTAAGTTGATGGTTCTGCCGTGAGTTGATGGGTCTGCAGTGAGTTGATGGGTCTGCAGTAAGTGGATGAGTCAGCAGTGAGTTGATGGGTCTACAGTAAGTTGATGGTTCTGCCGTGAGTTGATGGGTCTGCAGTGAGTTGATGGGTCTGCAGTGAGTTGATGGGTCTGCAGTGAGTTGATGGGTCTGCAGTAAGTTGATGGTTCTGCCGTGAGTTGATGGGTCTGCAGTGAGTTGATGGGTCTACAGTAAGTTGATGGGTCTGCAGTGAGTTGATGGGTCTGCAGTGAGTTGATGGGTCTGCAGTGAGTTGATGGGTCTGCAGTGAGTTGATGGGTCTGCAGTGAGTTGATGGGTCTGCAGTGAGTTGATGGGTCTGCAGTGAGTTGATGGGTCTGCAGTGAGTTGATGGGTCTGCAGTGAGTTGATGGGTCTGCAGTGAGTTGATGGGTCTGCAGAGAGTTGATGGGACTTACCCAGTGCGTTGGCGATCCCTGTCTTAACGCTGTCTGAAAAGATGTGTGAGATTCTGTTTTCGTGCTCTGGCTTGGCTAGCACAACAATGCGGATGTTCCATAGGGTTTGGATGGCTATCTGAACAAAATATAACACATAATAATTACAATAAAACACATATTAATCATTACTTATGGTGAATTCTATTACAATCTGACAGTCACTGTCACTTGTTATAATGTCATGTCCCCAGGCTTAATTGCAACCACATATAGAGCCAGCTGGTGGACAAGATTAGTTTTAATGTGTAGCCTACCTCATACCAGTGTAGAAATCAGGAGTTACAAGTAACTATACTTTAAGGGGTGGTTTCCCAGACTCAGATTAAGCCTAGTCCTCAGATGAAGCCTAGTAAACTCAATGAAAAATCTCCATTGAAAGGGCTTTGTAGTCCAGGACTAGGCTTAATATATATCTGCGAAACTGGCTGATTGATATATTGATATAGCCACTGACTTGTTTGAAGCTGATGTTTGTGGTTCCTCTCAGGGCACTCTTCAGTGTGTCTATCCACTCCTTCTCCCCCAGGGGATCTTCCTGAGTCCCTATCACATAGATGTCATGAGGGATGTGGTCGGCTGTGTCGTCCCTGGTTTTGCCCTGACCCTTACACTGGAACCAGGATGCTATGCTGTGGGGGGGACTGGCGTTACCTGGGGGGAGAGGTAATTATCAATTAATCAATTGTTTAATTGTCCCAATTGGGCTGTTGAGTTCTTAAGCAAAATAATTATTGACTGAGCTGAAGTAGCAATATCGACATCAAACAGTATTGATATGAATTGATAAATATTGATCAATAAAGTATTTACTATCAACAAATTGATGCACTAGGTTGATTATTCTAAGTATTTTAGTTAATGTAAACATTGAAGGAAGCTACTATACCCATATTCCAGGTGCCAACAAACACAGTGATCATGTCTGGCTCAGGCTTGTCTGTGTGTTTGTTCTTCATCTGCTGAAGGAGTTGGCAAAATCCCTCTCTCTTCTGTTGGCAGACAGACAGACAGACAGACAGACAGACAGACAGACACCCACACACACACACCCACACACACACACCCACACACACCCACACACCAGAAAGATGACAACACAGTTAACATGAAACCATAGCTTGGTGGTGAACGTACAGAGCCTTCAGAAAGTATTCATACCCATTTACTTTTTCCACATTTTGTTGTGTTACAGCCTGAGCAAAAATCTAAAAGTATCATTGTGTTTTTGTGTCACTGGCCTACACACAATACCCCATAATGTCAAATTAAAAACAAATAAAAAATGAAAAGCTGAAATGTCTTGAGTCAATAAGTATGTTATGGCAAGCCTAAATAAGTTGCCGGAGAAGAAGGAAACCGCTCAGTTAAAACAGTTACACAGGGTTTAAAGGCTGTGATAGGAGAAAACTGAGGATGGATCAACAACATTGTAGTTACTCCACAATACTAACCTAAATGACAGAGTGAAAAGAAGGAAGCCTGTACAGAATAAAAAAATTATATTCCAAAACATGTAATCGTTAAGGACTGGGGAGTTTTTCAGGATAAAAAAGAAACAGAATGGAGCTAAGCACTGGTTCAGTCTGCTTTCCAACAGACACTGGGAGATTAATCCACCTTTCAGCAGGACAATAACCTAAAACACAAGGCCAAATCTACACTGGAGTTTCTTACCAAGAAGACAGTGACTGTTCCTGAGTGGCCTAGTTACAGTTTTGACTTAAATCTTCTTGAAAGTATATGACAAGACCCAGGGCCGGCCCTCCCATTAGGCAAGATTAGGCAGCCACCGTTGGCGGCACTTGAATTTGGGGCGGCATTTTAACAATTGGCTGCTGCCCTGCGGCGCCCATGATCAACTACTACACCGCCCGCGGCACCTCAGCCACCAGCCACCTCAGCCACCAGCCAACTCAGCCACCAGCCAACTCAGCCACCAGCCAACTCAGCCACCAGCCAACTCAGCCACCAGACAACTCAGCCACCAGCCAACTCAGCCACCAGCCAACTCAGCCACCAGCCAACTCAGCCACCAGCCAACTCAGCCACCAGCCAACTCAGCCACCAGCCACCTCAGCCACCAGACAACTCAGCCACCAGACAACTCAGCCACCAGCCACCTCAGCCACCAGCCAACTCAGCCACCAGCCAACTCAGCCACCAGACAACTCAGCCACCAGCCAACTCAGCCACCAGCCAACTCAGCCACCAGCCAACTCAGCCACCAGCCAACTCAGCCACCAGACAACTCAGCCACCAGCCAACTCAGCCACCAGCCAACTCAGCCACCAGCCAACTCAGCCACCAGCCAACTCAGCCACCAGACAACTCAGCCACCAGCCAACTCAGCCACCAGCCAACTCAGCCACCAGCCAACTCAGCCACCAGCCACCTCAGCCACCAGACAACTCAGCCACAAGACAACTCAGCCACCAGCCACCTCAGCCACCAGCCAACTCAGCCACCAGCCAACTCAGGCACCAGCCACCTCAGCCACCAGCCAACTCAGCCACCAGCCAACTCAGCCACCAGCCAACTCAGCCACCAGCCAACTCAGCCACCAGACAACTCAGCCACCAGCCAACTCAGCCACCAGCCAACTCAGCCACCAGCCAACTCAGCCACCAGCCAACTCAGCCACCAGACAACTCAGCCACCAGCCAACTCAGCCACCAGCCAACTCAGCCACCAGCCAACTCAGCCACCAGCCACCTCAGCCACCAGACAACTCAGCCACCAGACAACTCAGCCACCAGCCACCTCAGCCACCAGCCAACTCAGCCACCAGACAACTCAGCCACCAGACAACTCAGCCACCAGCCAACTCAGCCACCAGCCAACTCAGCCACCAGACAACTCAGCCACCAGACAACTCAGCCACCAGACAACTCAGCCACCAGCCAACTCAGCCACCAGACAACTCAGCCACCAGACAACTCAGCCACCAGCCAACTCAGCCACCAGCCAACTCAGCCACCAGCCAACTCAGCCACCAGCCAACTCAGCCACCAGACAACTCAGCCACCAGACAACTCAGCCACCAGCCAACTCAGCCACCAGCCAACTCAGCCACCAGACAACTCAGACACTAGCCAACTCAGCCACCAGCCAACTCAGCCACCAGCCAACTCAGCCACCAGCCAACTCAGCCACCAGCCAACTCAGCCACCAGCCAACTCAGCCACCAGCCAACTCAGCCACCAGACAACTCAGACACTAGCCAACTCAGCCACCAGCCAACTCAGCCACCAGCCAACTCAGCCACCAGCACACTCAGCCACCAGCCAACTCAGCCACCAGCCACCTCAGGCACCAGCCAACTCAGCCACCAGCCAACTCAGCCACCAGCCAACTCAGCCACCAGCCAACTCAGACACTAGCCAACTCAGCCACCAGCCAACTCAGCCACCAGCCAACTCAGACACTAGCCAACTCAGCCACCAGCCAACTCAGACACTAGCCAACTCAGACACTAGCCAACTCAGCCACCAGCCAACTCAGCCACCAGCCAACTCAGACACTAGCCAAGTCAGCCACCAGCCAACTCAGACACTAGCCAACTCAGCCACCAGCCAACTCAGACACTAGCCAACTCAGCCACCAGCCAACTCAGACACTAGCCAACTCAGCCACCAGCCAACTCAGACTCTAGCCAACTCAGCCACCAGCCAACTCAGCCACCAGCCAACTCAGCCACCAGCCAACTCAGCCACCAGCCAACTCAGCCACCAGCCAACTCAGCCACCAGCCAACTCAGCCACCAGACAACTCAGACACTAGCCAACTCAGCCACCAGCCAACTCAGCCACCAGCCAACTCAGCCACCAGCCAACTCAGCCACCAGCCAACTCAGCCACCAGCCAACTCAGCCACCAGCCAACTCAGGCACCAGCCAACTCAGCCACCAGCCAACTCAGCCACCAGCCAACTCAGCCACCAGCCAACTCAGACACTAGCCAACTCAGCCACCAGCCAACTCAGCCACCAGCCAACTCAGACACTAGCCAACTCAGCCACCAGCCAACTCAGACACTAGCCAACTCAGACACTAGCCAACTCAGCCACCAGCCAACTCAGCCACCAGCCAACTCAGACACTAGCCAAGTCAGCCACCAGCCAACTCAGACACTAGCCAACTCAGCCACCAGCCAACTCAGACACTAGCCAACTCAGCCACCAGCCAACTCAGACACTAGCCAACTCAGCCACCAGCCAACTCAGACTCTAGCCAACTCAGCCACCAGCCAACTCAGACACTAGCCAACTCAGCCACCAGCCAACTCAGCCACCAGCCAACTCAGCCACCAGACAACTCAGACACTAGCCAACTCAGCCACCAGCCAACTCAGCCACCAGCCAACTCAGCCACCAGCCAACTCAGCCACCAGCCAACTCAGCCACCAGCCAACTCAGCCACCAGACAACTCAGGCACCAGCCAACTCAGCCACCAGCCAACTCAGCCACCAGCCAACTCAGCCACCAGCCAACTCAGACACTAGCCAACTCAGCCACCAGCCAACTCAGCCACCAGCCAACTCAGACACTAGCCAACTCAGCCACCAGCCAACTCAGACACTAGCTAACTCAGACACTAGCCAACTCAGCCACCAGCCAACTCAGCCACCAGCCAACTCAGACACTAGCCAACTCAGCCACCAGCCAACTCAGACACTAGCCAACTCAGCCACCAGCCAACTCAGACACTAGCCAACTCAGCCACCAGCCAACTCAGACACTAGCCAACTCAGCCACCAGCCAACTCAGACACTAGCCAACTCAGCCACCAGCTCATAGCGTTGCTGCTGTTTCCGACCCCACTCCATTCCCGCTTCTCCCGAAGTTCACTCCAACTATCCTTGGTAGCTATGGTGATGTGTAACACACATATCTACTAAGGATAGTTCGCTATGAGCTGCTGGCTGAGGTGTAGTAGCCGATCAGGGGTGCTGGAGTGCAGCAGCCAATTGTCAAAATGCCTCCCCAAAATGGGATTATCCAATTGTGAAACGTTAATAAAAATGAATCTGCCAATTAAATGATTGTATTTTTTGTTTGTTTGTTTGTTTAAACCAAGGCAGCTATTAGGGAAGCACTTCTGTTTTTGGGTTATGCAATGGACAATGGCTTACATTTTTCTGCCTCGGTAGAGAGTCTGTCTGGGTGGACATTTTACTTTTAAAAGTGCCATGCTTAGATTCATAAGGATGTCTAAGATTGTATTATTTGCACACAGCATTGCAAACAGGACACTGGTTTGACATTGGAGAAATATGGCCAGTGAGAAACATGGGCTGCTATTATGTTCTGTTCCTCTGACGTTTGGCTGAGATATATATATGTTTGTCTTGGCTAGGGCGGCAGAATGTCAAGGGCCCTTAGAGACGTACCCAGAAAGACTCACAGCTGTAATCGATGCCAAAGGTGCTTCTACAAAGTATTGACTCAGGGGTGTGAATACTTATGTAAATTACATATTTCTGTGTTTAATTATTTTCAATACATTTGCAAAAAATTCTAAAATCTATTTAATCCATTTTGAATTCAGGCTGTAAAACAGCAAAATGTGGAATAAGTCAAAGGGGTAATGATACTTTCTGAAGACACTGTAGTTTCTCTGAGGTCTTTACCTTTGTGTCGTCGAAGACAAACTCTTTCCTCAGAGTCTTCTCCTTTTCTGTCTCCACCACAATCACCAGTTTGGCAACTTTCTGGGATTTCACCAGCTGTAAAACTACACATGACATAGATTAGGGCTACATCAACTATGGTCTTAGATTGCTTCCCAAATCAACACCCTATCCCTTTCCAAGGCACTACTTCTGACCAGGGCTGCTGTTACACGACGCAACTTGCTTGTATAAAAGTAACTCATCTGCAAATTGGTTGCATCCAGTTGAAACTTTTCAACTTTATGCAACTTGTTGCACACAGCAGCCAATCAAAACAAACACTTTTGACACATGATCCATTCAAAAGGTTCAGAATTCCAACGCAGTTGTCATGTCAACACAGCTGTCAGTGCTGCAGCACATCCCACCATCAGCGTTGATAGAACAGAGACTAGCACAAAAGGAGATGTATGCAAATTATTGTATATGGTTTCAACTGAAATTGTCCACCATGAACTGTGCTAGCTAGCTGTGTTGGTGTTTGCAATGTCATTTTGGCTAGCTAAATTATACAGGCAGCATTTCTTCTATATCCTTGCTGTTACAATAGCAACCTGATCTCCCAGAAATACGTAATTTCAACACATTCCGTGCCACCACCACGTAAATCGGGGTTAAGGGGTCGTGTTCATTTCACGTATTTCTGGGAGATCAGGTTGCACAATAACCAAACGGTTGGAAGCACAAAGTAATGCAGCAGGTGACATGGGGTGAGATTAGAATTCTCAAACAAGCAGCTTCAATTTGATTGGCTGTTGCTTGAGATGTCACTTGCAACTGTAACTCAAATAGTGTGAAAGTTGCTTTGTGTAACCCCAGTCTTAGGCATACTTTTATTGTGAACAAAGTATTTGTCTTCTGGTCCGTCTCTATATTTCTTGAAGTAGATCTTCCCACTTTCCACATCCACCTTGAGGAACATCTTGGTTGTGAGACCAAGCAACTCTGATTTGACCTGCAACGAAGACCTCACAAATTCACAAAAGGAACATGTCCTTGCGCAATTAAACCTTTCAAAGACATAAATAGAGAGACATTATTATTCTTATCTGCTATGTCTTTGGTATACAGTATGTGGTAACATTGTTATCATGAAACACAATGATAGTTGGCTTTTGGTTGCAGTATCTCAGTGGTTCACTTACTTCAAATGTAATAGGTGGTATTAGAGACTTCCTGTGGCCTCCTTCATATCCTACCGACTCAAACACAGCAGCTTTGGCCTGAAAAGGAAACTACAGTATGTGAAATGGAAGCACTGCTCTTTCAAGTGTATGTTTCTGTCGTGGTCGGGTTTGTTTAAAAGTGTAATAGGAAAGATGTTACAACCTATGAGAGATTATCTACACCAGGGTCAGTTAGTGATTGATAGAAATATAAAATGAACAAGCTATTTCTAACGTTGAATAAAAATCGAATTTCAGAATAAGATTGCGTCCCAAATGGCACCCTATTGCCTATATAGTGCAGTACTTTTGACCAGAGCTCTATGGGCATAGTGCATCATATAGGGAATAGGGCAGTAGCTATTGGGGACAATAGCTAAGTTTAGAATAGTGTTAAACATTACCTTCTCCTCAATGGAGTAGAGCAGCTTGGTAATTTGTTCCAGCCTGAATGACAAAGCCTGACCTGAATCTGCTGACACCTACAAATCACAAGCAGAAAGGGGAATTCAACCTGAACCAAGAGGCAGAGGCAGGCTTCAGAACATCACAGACCAGAGATGATATAAATACTGTACACTAGACCAGAGATGATATAAATACTGTACACTAGACCAGAGATGATATAAATACTGTACACTAGACCAGAGATTATATAAATACTGTACACTAGACCAGAGATGATATAAATACTGTACACTAGACCAGAGATTATATAAATACTGTACACTATACCAGAGATTATATAAATACTGTACACTAGACCAGAGATTATATAAATACTGTACACTAGACCAGAGATGATATGAATACTGTACACTAGACCAGAGATTATATAAATACTGTACACTAGACCAGAGATGATATAAATACTGTACACTAGACCAGAGATTATATACATACTGTACACTAGACCAGAGATGATATAAATACTGTACACTATACCAGAGATTATATAAATACTGTACACTAGACCAGAGATGATATAAATACTGTACACTAGACCAGAGATTATATACATACTGTACACTAGACCAGAGATTATATACATACTGTACACTAGACCAGAGATGATATAAATACTGTACACTAGACCAGAGATTATATACATACTGTACACTAGACCAGAGATTATATACATACTGTACACTAGACCAGAGATTATATACATACTGTACACTAGACCAGAGATTATATACATACTGTACACTAGATCAGAGATTATATACATACTGTACACTAGACCAGAGATTATATACATACTGTACACTAGACCAGAGATTATATACATACTGTACACTAGACCAGAGATTATATACATACTGTACACTAGACCAGAGATTATATACATACTGTACACTAGACCAGAGATTATATACATACTGTACACTAGACCAGAGATGACAGTGAAACTAAACAGAAGTGTCTGATAAAGGGTTAATAATAGCTACCTGCAACCTTGTAGTATCCATATATCTACATAGATTAGGCAGCCTTATCACTCATATACAGAAATACAATGACCCTCTAGAATGGATCCTCATACCGATCCGTTTCCTTGTTGAATACTGATGTAAAAATAATACCATCTCTAATGCAGCTCATACTGTCCCATCTCTTTACTGAATGTTGATGTTAAAATAATGGGTAATATAAGGTTAGTTATAATACCAACCTACCTGGCTTCTCAGTCGGCCAAGCCCTGGGGACAGCTGTTGGTCTAGAAGTCTCTGAAAGGTCTCCAGAGTGGGCAGGGTACGGGAGATCTCGCTGACACACCACAGGAGTACCAGAAACATTAATTCAACTCAAAATACTTAACTCAAAATACTTAATTAATCCCACAAGGGTTAGGATTAGGGTTAATCATATGTTGTTTACCAGGTTTGGAGTCAATCACTTCCATTTCTATAAAGTTATTTCCATGAATTGACTAACTCTACTGAGCTATATTGTATGCTCCAAAGAATTAATACAATTGCTCAGAGAAAATGATTGTTTAATTAAATAAACTCAAGCTTTATTTATACAACACATTTCAGACAGAGAAAGCAATTTGCTTTACAGGAAATAAAAACAAAAAAAACAAAACAATGAAAATAAAAGCTGAAATATTTAAGAGTATTAAATATTATATTAAATAATATTTAATATTTTACATAAGAGGATAAAAAACAAAAGATCTCAAACTGAAAAACTAAAAAGCACCCTGAGGAAAAGCAGAGCTACAAACATGTGTTTTAAGATCTCAAACTGAAAAACTAAAAAGCACCCTGAGGAAAAGCAGAGCTACAAACGTGTTTTAAGATCTCAAACTGAAAAACTAAAAAGCACCCTGAGGAAAAGCACACAATGACTACATCAAGCTTGTGAATCATTTGCAGTTAGTTTTGCTTGTGTTTCAGATTATGTTGTGCCCAATATAAATCAATGTTAAATAATGTAATGTGTCACATGCTAACCTCCCCTGTTATTGGTCATGGTGAGAGGTTAGATCATACCCCCAATACATGCTAACCTCCCCTGTTATTGGTCATGGAGAGAGGTTAGATTATACCCCCAAGACATGCTAACCTCTCCTGTTATTGGTCATGGTGAGAGGTTAGATCATACCCCCAAGACATGCTAACCTCTCCTGTTATTGGTCATGGAGAGAGGTTAGATTATACCCCCAAGACATGCTAACCTCCCCTGTTATTGGTAATGTAATCATTGTGTGCTGGAAATATCTTACCAAATACTTATCTGAGCGATAAGTATAAAATATTATAATTTCCCCCTTTTTTCCTGCATACAATATAACTCAGTATTTGAATTATTTATTTTATACAGTCATAATTGCTTATCTTTATCAAGGGTGTCAATAAAAACTTGGCATCATATTTCTGTCATGCTGCTCCAACCACCTCACGCCAGGGAGAATAAACCCTCCTCCTCACAGCTGCTCCAACCACCTCACGCCCGGGAGAATAAACCCTCCTCCTCACAGCTGCTCCAACCACCTCACGCCCGGGAGAATAAACCCTCCTCCTCACAGCTGCTCCAACCACCTCACGCCCGGGAGAATAAACCCTCCTCCTCACAGCTGCTCCAACCACCTCACGCCCGGGAGAATAAACCCTCCTCCTCACAGCTGCTCCAACCACCTCACGCCCGGGAGAATAAACCCTCCTCCTCACAGCTGCTCCAACAACCTCACGCCCGGGAGAATAAACCCTCCTCCTCACAGCTGCTCCAACCACCTCACGCCCGGGAGAATAAACCCTCCTCCTCACAGCTGCTCCAACCACCTCACGCCCGGGAGAATAAACCCTCCTCCTCACAGCTGCTCCAACCACCTCACGCCCGGGAGAATAAACCCTCCTCCTCACAGCTGCCCATGTCCCTTAAAGTTGATGATGTGGTTGTTACTGCCAAGAAGCACATGGCTGAGCTCTTTAATCACCACTTCATTAAGTCAGGAATCCTATTTGACTCAGCCACGCCTCCTTGGCCAACCAATATTTCCTCATCTCCCACCCCTTCTAATGCGACTATCTCCGATGCTCCTCCCTCTTTTTCCCCTGCCTCGCTACAAAGTTTCTCCCTGCAGGCGGTCACTGAGTCCGAGGTACTAAAGGAGCTCCTGAAACTTGACCCCAAAAATATCTGGGTCAGATGGTTTAGACCCTTTCTTCTTTAAGGTTGCTGCCCCTATCATCACCAAGCCTATCTCTGACCTTTTTTAACCTGTCTCTCCTCTCTTGGGAGGTTCCCATTGCTTGGAAGGAAGCCATGGTTCGTCCTTTATTTAAAGGGGGAGATCAAGCTGATCCTAACTGTTAGAGGCCTATTTCTATTTTGCCATGTTTATCAAAAGTGTTGGAAAAATGTGTCAATAATCAACTGACTGGCTTTCTTGATGTCTATAGTATTCTCTCTGGTATGCAATCTGGTTTCTGCTCAGGTTATGGATGTGTCACTGCAACCTTAAAGGTCCTCAATGATGTCACCACTGCCCTTGATTCTTGTGCTGCTATTTTTATTGATTTCTTTTTTGATACGGTAGAGCATTCCATTCTTGTGGGCCAGCTAAGGAGTATTGGTGTCTCTGAGAGGTATTTGGCTTGGTTTGCTAACTACCCCTCTCAAAGAGTGCAGTGTATAAAGTCAGAACATCTGCTGTCTCAGCCACTGCCTGTCACCAAGGGTGTACCCCAAGGCTTGATCCTAGGCCCCACGCTCTTCTCGATTTACATCAACAACATAGCTCAGGCAGTAGGAAGCTCTCTCATCTATTTATATGCAGATGATACAGTCTTGTACTCAGCTGGCCCCTCCCAGGATTTTGTGTTAAACGCTCTACAACAAAGCTTTCTTAGTGTCCAACAACCTTCTTGAGAAAATAAATTATTGTTAATCAAAATCTCTTTCTCTGAGCAATTAGGGTTAGGGTTAGTATTGTATAATACTAACCCCTCTTTTGTTGCTAAGTATTTGTTCTGAACCCCTCCAAAACAAAGGCCTTGTGGTTTGGTAAGAAGAATGCCCCTCTCTCTTGTCGTGATGTTTGTTCTGTCCTATATTTTATTTATTTATTTGTAATCCCCCGTCACTGCAGGAGGCCTTTTGCCGTCATTGTAAGAATTTGTTCTTAACTGACTTGCCTAGTTAAATAAAGGTTAAATTAAAAATCAGCGGCCACCACAGCAAGGGTGTCAACAATTTCAGACACCACTGTAGCTAGCTATTGTCTGTAAGTCTACTGTACCTGTTTAGATGTTTGCAGATTCCCATAGTGAGCTTTTTCAGATGGGGAAGGTTGGGATTCCCATTCTGGGCTTGCTCAGCATCAAGACAGAGTGAGGTGTGGAAGTATTCCTGGATGGATTGTTGGTGCTCTTCCGGCAGGCTGGAAGACACAATGAATTATCAGTCAGTGTGATTAGTTTGTTGGTACCTAACTAAAAGATTGGCAGCTGGGTAACACAATGCAATATATTGTCAGTAACACAATACTACTGAAGACACTCAAGCAGCATTTTGCAGCTCATAGCAGAATGAGAAGTATGTCAGTGTCTCAAAAGAGTGCTGATCTAGGATCAGTTTTGCATTATCATAAGCATACTTAGACATGTCCACATGTTGCAGCCTCTGTAGGTATGTGTCTATCAGGGAAGCACAGGCCAGCTCTGAACCCTGTGACTCCTCCCCCGCATGGGTCTCTTTACTGTCATTGACTGACAGCCCTCCTGAGAAGTTCCTGGGTGGTAGCTGAGGAGGGTATTTAACTGGATCTGGAGATCAACAACCACAACATTTAGACTGTTAGACATAATGAAATCATCAGTATCATACCCTGTGTAGTACTTGAATTTGTCCAGTAAACGTTTTCCTCATATTACTACTACTTGAGTACCAGCGCCTCCAGTCACTTTTACTCCTGTTTAGATGTATATATCTACCTCAATGACTCCAGTACTCCTGTTTACATGTATATACAGTATATCTACCTCAATGACTCCAGTACTCCTGTTTACATGTATATACAGTATATCTACCTCAATGACTCCAGTACTCCTGTATACATGTATATACAGTATATCTACCTCAATGACTCCAGTACTCCTGTTTAAATGTATATACAGTATATCTACCTCAATGACTCCAGTACTCCTGTTTACATGTATATACAGTATATCTACCTCAATGACTCCAGTACTCCTGTTTACATGTATATATCTACCTCAATGACTCCAGTACTCCTGTTTACATGTATATATCTACCTCAACAGCCATAGAAGTTGGCTATACAACATAAACAGATTCTGGACAACGAAGCTGCCTTGGGTTAGGTCAGATCTGGTACCACCAAGCTACCTTGGGTTAGGTCAGATCTGGGACCACCAAGCTACCTTGGGTTAGGTCAGATCTGGGACCACCAAGCTACCTTGGGTTAGGTCAGATCTGGGACCACCAAGCTGCCTTGGGTTAGGTCAGATCTGGGACCACCAAGCTACCTTGGGTTAGGTCAGATCTGGGACCACCAAGCTACCTTGGGTTAAGTCAGATCTGGGACCACCAAGCTACCTTGGGTTAGGTCAGATCTGGGACCACCAAGCTACCTTGGGTTAGGTCAGATCTGGGACCACCAAGCTACCTTGGGTTAGGTCAGATCTGGGACCACCAAGCTGCCTTGGGTTAAGTCAGATCTGGGACCACCAAGCTACCTTGGGTTAGGTCAGATCTGGGACCACCAAGCTACCTTGGGTTAGGTCAGATCTGGGACCACCAAGCTGCCTTGGGTTAAGTCAGATCTGGGACCACCAAGCTACCTTGGGTTAGGTCAGATCTGGGACCACCAAGCTACCTTGGGTTAAGTCAGATCTGGGACCACCAAGCTACCTTGGGTTAGCTCAGCTGTAGCAAAACATAATACGAGAGAATGGCTGGGTCCCAAATGGCACCATACTCCCTAGATAGAGCACTACTTTTGACCAGGTCCCATAGGGTACCCTTTGAAACACAGAGAGATAATCAGTAGGTTATTATCTGACCTGGCTCCTCCTCTGGCTCCTCCTCCTTCTGAACAGGGAACTGCAGGTGTGTAGCCAGACCCATGTTGGGACTGTAGTACTTCTCCACCAGGTCAGACAGCACAGAGAAGAACCGGATAGGGACCCCCTCAGAGGCCTGAAGACAGAGACACAGAGAAACAACAAACACTGTTTAGTAGCCCATACTACTGAGTCTAGTAATAACATCAGTCACAGGTGTCATGAATCTCTTGGTTGAGGATCAGCTTGGCAAATGGTTGACAAATAGCCAGACCCCTCTCTCTCTCCCACAGGAGAGGGGGAGTTGGGCCGGTTTTGACACCTTAACACCCCGTCAGAAATTTTATGCAGCAAAAGGGTATTTTCACCTTCTAGTATGGAGGATTGGAATACATCTTTGTTCCAGAGACCTTTTGCTGCCCAAACCTTTTACATCAAAAAAAGTGAACATTGGAACATTATTTCTATATTCCGAATGTGGGGAATAATGACAGTTGGCCTATGGAAAAATAATGTATATTTTGTGATGTCATTAAAAGTGGTATAAAAACATTATGACGAAAATACTGTAATTTGGAGAGTGTACATGTTATATACAGCGGGTGAAATAAGTATTGAACACGTCACCATTTTTCTCAGTAAATATATTTCCAAAGTTGCTATTGACATGAAAGTTTCACCAGACAACCATACATACAAAGAAACCAAAACAAATAAGTTCAGAAATTAAGTTATGTGTAATAATGTGAAATGACTCAGGGAAAAAGTATTGAACACATGAAGAAAGGGAGGTTCAAAAAGGCATAGAAAGCCAAGACAACAGCTGAAAACTATCAGTAATTAAAAAGCAATCCAGCCCCCTGTCAGTGCAAATTAATATCAGCTGGTTCAGTCCCAACTGATGGCCTACAAAAAGGTCTCATTGCCAAGGTGTCACACAAGACACATCTCATGATGGGTAAAAGCAAAGAGCTGTCTCAAGACCTTCGCAACCTAATTGTTGCAAAACATAATGATGGCATTGGTTATAGGCGCATTTCTAAGCTTCTGAATGTTCCAGTGAGCACTGTTGGGGCCATAATACGGAAGTGGAAAGACAATCATTTCACCATAAATTTGCCTCGACCAGGTGCTCCTCGCAAGATTTCTGACAGAGGAGTGAAAAGAATAATCAGAAGAGTTGTCCAAGAGCCAAGGACCACTTGTGGAGAGCTTCAAAAAGACCTGCAATTAGCAGGTACTGTTGTCTCAAAGAAAACATTAAGTAATGCACTCCACCGCCATGGCCTGTATGCACGCTCACCACGCAAGCATGTTGAAGCTCGTTTAAAGTTTGCTGCACAACATTTGTAAAAGCCAGTGAAATACTGGGAGAATATAGTGTGGTCAGATGAGAGCAAAATTTACTTGTTTGGATGTCATAATACACACCATGTTTGGAGGAGAAATGGCACTGCACATCACCCTAAAAACACCATACCAACAGTGAAGTTTGGAGGTGGGAACATCATGGTGTGGGGCTGCTTTTCAGCAAATGGTACTGGCAAACTTCACATAATTGAAGGAAGGATGAATGGGCAAATTTACGAGGAGCACCTGGTCGAGGCAAATTTATAGTGAAATTATTGTCTTTCCACTTCCGTATTATGGCCCCAACAGTGCTCACTGGAACATTCAGAAGCTTAGAAATGCACCTATAACCAATGCCATCATTATGTTTTGCAACAATTAGGTTGCGAAGGTCTTGAGACAGCTCTTTGCTTTTACCCATCATGTCTTGTGTGACACCTTGGCAATGAGACCTTTTTGTAGGCCATCAGTTGGGACTGAACCAGCTGATATTAATTTGCACTGACAGGGGGCTGGATTGCTTTTTAATTACTGATAGTTTTCAGCTGTTGTCTTGGCTTTCCATGCCTTTTTGAACCTCCCTTTCTTCATGTGTTCAATACTTTTCCCCTGTGTCATTTCACATTATTACACATAACTTAATTTCTGAACTTATTTGTTTTGGTTTCTTTGTATGTATGGATTACTTGGGTTGTTACCAACATCTGGTGAAACTTTAATGTCAATAGCACCTTTGGAAATATATTTACTGAGAAAAATGGTGACATGTTCAATACTTATTTCACCCGCTGTATGTCAGATTTTCATCCTTTACGTTGGGCAACCAGGATTTTGTTAAAATAAGAATGTTATTTTAGTTTTCTACCGAGATCACAGTAATAATAATATTATTATTATTAGTCTGAGGGGGGTCAGAAAGAATGTCGGAGTGATGGAACGCCCCCTTTTTACCCAAGGGTATAAAGGATGAGTTGAGAATTAACATATTCAGACCAGAAGAACTTTAAGCTGCAGCTAAGTTCTCGATTGGTTACGACCACCTGAAAATCAACACGAGGTGAAGACACTGTTACTGCTGAGTAGTTGCTCTAAGTACTTTATCTCAGAAAGTGAATTTGAGTGGGAACATTCTGTTACTCTTCAACCATCGTCTACTACACTGCTCTCATCACCCCACTGGGGGATCATCGACACGGCTGATTAGCCGGCTTCAGACTACAGAACAAAGAACAAATCATTGAAAACACGGACAACTAAGAAGAAGGACATTGTGATATCTGCTGGAAGAGAAGGCCAACTGAACCTTGTTCACGAAGGCTTCGGTCCAACAGAGATAGAACGACGAAGGAAAACATTCAAACATGTAAATATATTAATGACCTCTTCTCCCAATGGGTGGTGGTTAGGGTGCTAGGTATTCTGATTACTGTGAGTGTAGTTTCTAAATGTATAAGTGTTGTGTTTCTTTCTCTTTTGCTCTCTCTATATTCCTCCATCATGTTTTGTTAGTCCACTAGGGACCTGTTTCCATTTTATTAAGTTTCTAATCAATAACATATACCGTGTGTGTGTGTGTATCCTGTGTTATCATTTAGTTAGTTAGTAAGTAAATAATTAAACCAATTTGTGTGGTATGGAATGATCAGTAAGGCTGGGGTTTGTGCGGATGCAAAGAGTATGTGACGTACAGAATGACTGATATGAGGTAATAATAAAATACTATAAGTGACTGTTTCGGTATATAACATATATCTTTTAGAGTTGAATTCGGGAGATGATAACTCTGTAAATAACTTCTTCCATAGCGCCCCAAATCCTAATGGGTTAATTTAATGATTAATTTAATCGAATAACAATTAAACAAAGTTAGTTGATTCGATAAATTAATAAAAGTCACATCAGTCACAGTCTAGAACTCTAGAGAGCACATCAGTCACAGTCTAGAACTCTAGAGAGCACATCAGTCACAGTCTAGAACTCTAGAGAGCACATCAGTCACAGTCTAGAACTCTAGAGAGCACATCAGTCACAGTCTAGAACTCTAGAGAGCACATCAGTCACAGTCTAGAACTCTAGAGAGCACATCAGTCACAGTCTAGAACTCTAGAGAGCACATCAGTCACAGTCTAGAACTCTAGAGAGCACATCAGTCACAGGCTAGAACTCTAGAGAGCACATCAGTCACAGTCTAAAACTCTAGAGAGCACATCAGTCACAGTCTAGAACTCTAGAGAGCACATCAGTCACAGTCTAGAACTCTAGAGAGCACATCAGTCACAGTCTAGAACTCTAGAGAGCACATCAGTCACAGTCTAGAACTCTAGAGAGCACATCAGTCACAGTCTATAACTCTAGAGAGCACATCAGTCACAGTCTAGAACTCTAGAGAGCACATCAGTCACAGTCTAAAACTCTAGAGAGCACATCAGTCACAGTCTAGAACTCTAGAGAGCACATCAGTCACAGTCTAAAACTCTAGAGAGCACATCAGTCACAGTCTAGAACTCTAGAGAGCACATCAGTCACAGTCTAAAACTCTAGAGAGCACATCAGTCACAGTCTAGAACTCTAGAGAGCACATCAGTCACAGGCTAGAACTCTAGAGAGCACATCAGTCACAGGCTAGAATAGATTCTAAAAACAGGAAAAAGAAAATCAAAGAAAATCATGTTTAATGGTTTGAAGAATCCAAGGTCCAGGCACTCAGATGGGTTTTAAAGTATGTACCATCAAGCCATGCTCTGATACACTGTTTTCATTAAGATCTCATCACAGGCTAGTACACTACAGATCACCACAGCAAGACAAGTACACTACAGATCACCACAGCAAGACAAGTACACTACAGATCACCACAGCAAGACAAGTACACTACAGATCACCACAGCAAGACAAGTACACTACAGATCACCACAGCAAGACAAGTACACTTCATAACACCACAGCAAGACAAGTACACTACAGATCACCACAGCAAGACAAGTACACTACAGATCACCACAGCAAGACAAGTACACTACAGATCACCACAGCAAGACAAGTACACTACAGATCACCACAGCAAGACAAGTACACTACAGATCACCACAGCAAGACAAGTACACTACAGATCACCACAGCAAGACAAGTACACTACAGATCACCACAGCAAGACAAGTACACTACAGATCACCACAGCAAGACAAGTACACTACAGATCACCACAGCAAGACAAGTACACTACAGATCACCACAGCAAGACAAGTACACTACAGATCACCACAGCAAGACAAGTACACTACATAACACCACAGCAAGACAAGTGTGTTGGATCTTTATGGTGCTGGTATAGATCTTTATGGTGCTGGTATAGATCTTTATGGTGCTGGTATAGATCTTTATGGTGCTGGTATAGATCTTTATGGTGATGGTATAGATCTTTATGGTGCTGGTATAGATCTTTATGGTGCTGGTATAGATCTTTATGGTGCTGGTATAGATCTGTATGGTGCTGGTATATATCTTTATGGTGCTGGTATAGATCTTTATGGTGCTGGTATAGATCTTTATGGTGCTGGTATATATCTTTATGGTGCTGGTATAGATCTTTATGGTGCTGGTATAGATCTTTAACTACCAAGTCACCTGTTTTTTTAGCCCCTTTCACTGCCACTGTGGATGTTGTTTTTCTGTGTGAAGTTTCCACTATTTTCTGTTAAGCACCACGAGATGAACCTTGTGGCTTTTCATACGCCCACGCTAAGGGGATCATTTAAAACCTGCTGCAACTGAAAGAGGAAGAAGCTTTCGATCAACATTAACAGAGTAGCCTGTAGGAACTGCAGACCCTTTAACATTAACAGAGTAGCCTGTAGGAACTGCAGACCCTTTAACATTAACAGAGTAGCCTGTAGGAACTGCAGACCCTTTAACATTAACAGAGTAGCCTGTAGGAACTGCAGATCCTTTAACATTAACAGAGTAGCCTGTAGGAACTGCAGATCCATTAACATTAACAGAGTAGCCTGTAGGAACTGCAGATCCATTAACAGAGTAGCCTGTAGGAACTGCAGATCCATTAACAGAGTAGCCTGTAGGAACTGCAGACCCTTTAACATTAACAGAGTAGCCTGTAGGAACTGCAGATCCATTAACATTAACAGAGTAGCCTGTAGGAACTGCAGATCCATTAACAGAGTAGCCTGTAGGAACTGCAGATCCATTAACAGAGTAGCCTGTAGGAACTGCAGATCCATTAACAGAGTAGCCTGTAGGAACTGCAGACCCTTTAACATTAACAGAGTAGCCTGTAGGAACTGCAGATCCATTAACAGAGTAGCCTGTAGGAACTGCAGATCCATTAACAGAGTAGCCTGTAGGAACTGCAGATCCATTAACAGAGTAGCCTGTAGGAACTGCAGATCCATTAACAGAGTAGCCTGTAGGAACTGCAGATCCATTAACAGAGTAGCCTGTAGGAACTGCAGACCCTTGATTTCTGTGTACAGGGCAAGCTAAAACTCAATAACTTGTTAATCAGCATGGATGACTTTCATGCTTTCCAGCTATAATAGATACATTTAAATATATCTAATTAATCAACTGTGCACTATAGCATTGTCTATAGGTTAGGACTATTCTGACTGTGACTGTAATAACGGCATATTAACCAAATGTATTTAAATCTGAACCGCAGCCTCAGGCTGACAGAGAGAGTGATAGAGGATGGAACTGCAGCTGAAGCGACACCCGGTGTACTGGTCACACCCTTTATTCAACACACTGTACTGTATTGACTAGAGGACACATTCACAGCCACAGCAGGCAAGTCACAGTTAATATGTCTAGTTTTACAGAGCCTCACATTTTGGTCCCTGACTTGCATCGGGTCCAAACACCATGCAAACTATACAAGTAGATTTGGTGCAATGCATAACCTTAATAGGTTGCACAATATTCACATTAAAATGCTACATGCCAGAACTCTCCCACGACACAAGGCCTTTCTTCTTTTCTGATGGCATTGAAAACAAAAGCAGAAGTTGTCTGATGCATGAGAAATTGAGAAATGGCTCTTAAAATACCCCTTAACACCCAACAGCTGGAAGTGGACTATACCAGCACAAAACAGGGTGCAGACCCCCCCCATCAGACTGTTAAACAGCCATCACTAGCACATTAGAGGCTGCTGCCCTATAGACATAGATTAGAAATCACTGCCCACTTTAAGGAAATGAAACACTAGTCACTTTAATAATGTTTATATATCTGTCATTACCCATCTCATATGTATATACTGTATTCTATAATATTTTACTGTATCTTAGTCCATGCCACTCGTCCTTATGTATATAGACCTAATTCATTCCTTACTTAGATTTGTGTGTGTTGGTTATATGTTGTGAAACTGTGAGATATTACTAGTTAGATATTACTTCACTGTCGGAACTAGAAGCACAAGCATTTCGCTAAACCCGCAATAACATCTGATAAACATGTGTATGTGACCAATGACATTTGATTTGATTTTTTGGGGGTAAGAATACAGCGGGTGAAATAAGTATTGAACACGTCACCATTTTTCTCAGTAAATATATTTCCAAAGGTGCTATTGACATGAAGTTTTCACCAGATGTTGGTAACAACCCAAGTAATCCATACATACAAAGAAACCAAAACAAAGAAGTTCAGAAATTAAGTTATGTGTAATAATGTGAAATGACACAGGGAAAAAGTATTGAACGCATGAAGAAAGGGAGGTGCAAAAAGGCATAGAAAGCCAAGACAACAGCTGAAAACTATCAGTAATTAAAAAGCAATCCAGCCCCCTGTCAGTGCAAATTAATATCAGCTGGTTCAGTTCCAACTGATGGCCCACAAAAAGGTCTCATTGCCAAGGTGTCACACAAGACACAGCTCATGATGGGTAAAAGCAAAGAGCTGTCTCAAGACCTTCGCAACCTAATTGTTGCAAAACATAATGATGGCATTGGTTATAGGCGCATTTCTAAGCTTCTGAATGTTCCAGTGAGCACTGTTGGGGCCATAATATGGAAGTGGAAAGACAATCATTTCACCATAAATTTGCCTCGACCAGGTGCTCCTCGCAAGATTTCTGACAGAGGAGTGAAAATAATAATCAGAAGAGTTGTCCAAAAGCCAAGGACCACTTGTGGAGAGCTTCAAAAAGCAGGTACTGTTGTCTCAAAAAAAACAGTAAGTAATGCACTCCACCACCATGGCCTGTATGCACACTCACCATGCAAGACTCCATTGCTGAAAAAAAGCTCGTTTAAAGTTTGCTGCACAACATTTGGAAAAGCCAGTGAAATACTGGGAGAATATAGTGTGGTCAGATGAGAGCAAAATTGAACTGTTTGCATGCCATAATACACACCATGTTTGGAGGAGAAATGGCACTGCACATCACCCTAAAAACACCATACCAACAGTGAAGTTTGGAGGTGGGAACATCATGTTGTGGGGCTGCTTTTCAGCAAATGGTACTGGCAAACTTCACATAATTGAAGGAAGGATGAATGGGCAAATTTACCGAGACATTCTTGACAAACATCTGCTGCCATCTACCAGGATGATGAAGATGAAACGAGGGTGGACATTTCAGCAAGACAATGAACCCAAACACACAGCCAAGGAAACTCTCAATTGGTTTCAAAGAAAGAAAATAAAGCTGCTAGAATGGCCCAGCCAATCACCTGACTTAAATCCCATTGAAAATCTATGGAAAGAACTGAAGATCAAGATTCATAGAAGAGGCCCACGGAACCGTCAAGATTTGAAGACTGTTTGTGTGGAAGAATGGGCCAAAATCACACCAGAGCAATGCATGCGACTAGTTTCTCCATACAGGAGGCGTCTTGAAGCTGTCATTACCAACAAAGGCTTTTGTACAAAGTATTAAATAAATATCAGTAAGTGTGTTCAGTACTTTTTCCATGTGTCATTTCACATCGTTACACATAACTTAATTTCTGAACTTATTTGTTTTGGTTTCTTTGTATGTATGGATTACTTGGGTTGTTACCAACATCTGGTGAAAACTTCATGTCAATAGCACCTTTGGAAATATATTTACTGAGAAAAATGGTGACGTGTTCAATACTTATTTCACTCGCTGTATATTGTCGAAGTGTCTGACTGACCTGGATAGAGAGTTTCCTCTCCTCATTGGGTAGGATCCTGTAGGTATACACACAGTTCTGGAACCTAGAAATAGGAGAGATGGGTTATTATCATACAGTTTACAGAGGTCTTGATCTGGTGGTCTTTGGCTTGAGAAGCAGCCCAGGTCTTGAGGTGTGGTCTGGGTCTTGTGAAGCGGCCTGGGTCTTGTGAAGCGGCCTGGGTTATGAGAAGTGTTCTGGGTCTTGAGAAGCGGTCTGGGTCTTGAGAAGTGGTCTGGGTATGGGTCTTGAGAAGTGGTCTTGGTCTTGAGAAGTGGTCTGGGTATGGGTCTTGAGAAGTGGTCTTGGTCTTGCGAAGTGGTCTGTGTCTTGAGAAGTGGTCTGGGTCTTTAGAAGTCGTCTGGGTCTTGAGAAGTGGTCTGGGTCTTGAGACGTGGTCTGAGTCTTGAGACGTGGTCTGGGTCTTGAGAAATGGTCTGGGTATGGTTCTGGAAAGGTTGGGTCTGGGTATCTGGTTTAAAGTAACTGACATTTCACAGCAGGGTGTGACAGGTGCAGTAATGATGGATGGCACTTTGTGTCCAATGGAAAAAGAGTACATGACCATTCATTTAATTCTTCTAATAGAATCTCACAGTGACACAGAGATGTGTAGTGTGAGTTGCACAGTGGAGTCTACCCAGCTTTGCAGCATGACAGTATGTGCAGATAAGTTGGCATTACATGAAATTCCTCTTTATACATTACATGAAATTCCTGTTATAGATTTAGTCACATCTAAAACTGCAACAACAACAACAACAACAACAACAACAACAACAACAACAACATTATTCAAGCCAGTTTCCCTGGTTGATCAAAGTCTTGAGCAAAACATGTTCAGTTCCACCAGATGTAGTTGTCGGCATGATTTATGTCATGATGTAAGGAAACAGAAAGTCAACATCACATTGTTCTGCTTTACATGCCAAACAGTTAAGTTGTGTACTGTGCTGCAGGAGAATATGTATCCAAAATACATGGATGTATTTGACACTCAAGATTGAAATCACTCCCAATAACAACAGTGTGTTAGCGTCAATCATTGTATTAGTCTGTTTGAAAGTCTTGTTTTAATCAGCTCTTCCTATTTTGATCTGTGCATGAAAAGGGACAAGACTTCAACATAATCTTCCTTCCTCAGTTTGATCTGTACAACAGCATTGTATCTCAGTAAATGTTTACCTGTCAATGACTTCCTTATCTGTCTGTCTCTTGCATAAGAAGAGGTATAATGGATGAGTTCTCAAAATAATCTTCCTTCCTCAGTTTGATCTGTACAACAACATTGTATCTCAGTAAATGTTTACCTGTCAATGACTTCCTTATGTCTCTCTCTGCAAAATAGAGTAGTAATTTGGGAAAGTTTAGTCTCCCTAAGCTGCTTTCAACTGTTACTTGCATATGAAGAGGTATAAGGGGACAAGTTCTCAACATAATCTTCCATCCTCAATTTGACCATTCAAACAGAATTTTGGACTGATATATATATATATATATATATATATATATATATATATATATATATATATATAGTAGTCAGAATGGTTGTTTTACTTACAGAACACAGAGGGCATAGGCACCCTGTATGGACTCACTGTCCCGGAGGAGGAAGCTCCCATCCCTGGCTGCTTTAGAGAGCAGATCCTCAGCCTTTGAACGGGTGATATTACCATGGTGCCATGGCTGGTACAAAGTAGACATCCTAGTTCTCTGAAAACCCTCAGCTACAGACAGAGTTCTGTTCTCTACTGAAAACACTCAGCTACTGACAGAGTTCTGTTCTCTACTGAAAACACTCAGCTACTGACAGAGTTCTGTTCTCTACTGAAAACACTCAGCTACTGACAGAGTTCTGTTCTCTACTGAAAACACTCAGCTACAGACATGTTTCTCACAGTCTTCTCTCTTGCTCTCTCTTTCTCTGTTAATCTCTCTCCTTCTCTCTCTTGCTCTCTCTGTCTCTTTCTCTCTATCTCTCTCTCTCTTCCTGTTAGTGGGGCAAAAGCTGTAAAAAGGAAGCTGCTACAAACCGGGCTGTGAACTTCCTCATTTGAGAAGTTAGAGAGAGAGAGAGGAGGGCCAGAGAGAGAGCTGAACCACTAAGACCACACACATGCACACACACGCACACACACATACATGACTGCTGATCACAGACCTCTGTCACACAGTTGTAATAATTAACCAAGGCTAAAACATGTTGGACTGACTGTCTGATAGAAAAAATAATTGAGTGGCCTGTATTTTATCCTGTGAGAGGTTAGAAGATACATGTTTTGTCTGGTGGACTGTGCTGGGATGTGTTCCAAATGGCACCCTATGTCGTATGGGGCCTGGTCCAAATTAGTGCACTATATAGTTGATAGGGTGCCATTTGGGACGCAACCGTGGTCTGATAAGGGAAGCAGTCATGAGAAAGTCTAGTGTGTGTGTGTAGGGTTTATGGACTTTATATCTGACGCTGTATCCGTGCTGTTAGCATTAGGGCTGATGAAGAGGAAGAGATGCTGCTTTGAATATATTCAGGAAACCCAATAAACCCTCTGGTTAGGATTGTAGTACTCTACTCAAGCAGTGCAGGTGGCTGTGAAGTTCTAGGCCTAGCCACCAGTTAGGCAGAGAAAGCCTACTGGTTACTACTGGTTACTACTGGTTACTACTGGTTACTACTGGTTACTACATATCCATGCACGGATGAACACGTATTTATTTTTTTCCAATGAAAAGAGCTGGTGGAGTATATTTTTACGTTTTTTGTACATTATGCCTTTTTAGAGTAGTATGTCCGCTATATTCATAAGTATCTTTCTCTTTCTTCAGTAATAGCTGTAACCCAGAGTACCATGTTCAGTGTACAGGTCTATCTTCCACAAATATTAGAGAAGAACGGACGGACTGAAACAATAATTCAGGCCGGGAATTTGACTCCATCCCAGGCCACCCTGTTCACGTAAACCACCAGACCGCTAATTCTGTAGGCTAACTCTATTTGTTGATGTAACGGGTACCAAACTAGTTCTACATTTGGCCACTATGTTCATCTGGAACGAAAGTTATCCACATTACAAAATACAAACATTTGGAACTGACCAACAAGTAGCCTATCTGAGTTTTCAAGGTATGCTATTTTAGTTATTTTTAAAAGCAAAATGTCATTGCTTTTAGTACATCGAATGTGCAATACGTGCATTTATCTGTAATTAAACCCTGCGCACTAAGGACTTTATTTTAAGGGAATTACTATTATTACCCCAAATTATATCATACACACATTTAGTTATTTAAGTATCTCTTCCTGTCATTTACCTGTACAGTTAATGTAACCATGCAAATATTCACTTACCTGTAAATTTAACTGTATATTTACCTGTACAGTTGTTAATTTAACCATATATCTATCTATCTATCTATCTATCTATCTATCTATCTATCTATCTATCTATCTATCTATCTATCTATCTATCTATCTATCTATCTATCTATCTATCTATCTATCTATCTATCTATCTATCTATCTATCTATCTATCTATCTATCTATCTATCTATCTATCTATCTATCTATCTATCTATCTATCTATCTATCTATCTATCTATCTATGGCTATGGGTGCACCCTCAAAAACTCACTAGGAATACAACAATCATAGCACATACAAATGTACAAGGCTAGACACACAAAACAATTAGCCTACAATGTGGAGTGTGTCTGGCTCTGGCCATAGAGAAGCCTATTTGCTTCTCTATGTAGCCATGGTCAGAGTCTGACAGGTCTATTCTTTCTGTTTCTGGTGGTGGTTTGTGTGGGATCCCTAATTAGAGGCAGCTGTAGCGCATCGTCTCTAGTTAGGGATCCTACATAGGTTTGTAGGTTTGTATGTTCCACTCCGCGGTGTGGGTCGTTATTTCGCAAGTCACGGTGAAAAGTAAGTGTGCTTTATTACGTTTGTCAATCGTGTTTGTTTGTTTATTTGTTAGTTCGTACATTTATTTGAATATTCAGTAAAGAAATGTCGAACTACAATCCCTGCGCTGCGTCTTGGTCTCTGTATGCAGCCTCTCGTGACAGAGTGTAGGCTAATGAGATACACAGAGTTAGCTCAAATGTTCAAATGATTATCTTTATATTCAAGCATAAAGCATATCAAAAACTTCACACACATTCACTGAACTTGAACATAAGCTACAAACATGTAAGTAAGTATAATACAAAAGTCGAAGCAAAAAGCAAACAGCACAAAAATAAACACATCTATACACTGAGTCAATGAAATGGAACATTGGCTACATAACTGCAACTATAATACGAAAGTCCAAAAAACATGCCTCTGTACAAAAGCTTTAACTCACAGCAAATTTTCTTTCACCCTTGTCAGCCTGTTAAGGAAGAGTCATAGCATAGCTACTTCAGAGTAACCAGTAAATAATTACCACTAGTAAACCAGTAAGCGGTGCAGTAACTCCCTGCTCTGCCATCGTGTCAATGAGGTCATCTTTGTCAAGTCCCATAAGAATCTCCTTCTCTGTTGCCATCAAAAGGAACGCTTCAAGGTAATCTTGAGTGAGGGAGGTTCTTAGGCGGTTCTTCACGAATTTCAGGGTGGAGAAGGTCCTCTCACAAGCCACCTGCGTGATGGATAGGGTGAGGAGGAACTTGTAGCCCAAACCAATGACGGGATACGCATCCGTGAGCAGATTGTACTGAGACAGGAGAAGATAGCAGCATATCGGGCAGTTTTTACATGTGGAACAACTTCTGCTCACCAACTCCACACTTTCATCAGGATCCTCAAAGCCTTCCCCTGATTCATCACAGGCGGCGGCCCTGGTGTTGTACTCCTCCAATGCTGACTGTTTCAGTCTTTCCCACTGTTGTGCAAGGCTGATCAGTTCAGCCTGCAATGCCTCAACAGTGGCATTTGCTGAGCTCCTTCATGGCTGTCTTTGGAAGGCCCTTTTCTCTGATCTCAGGAAAATGCTTGGGATTCATGCTGGAGACATCTGCACACAGCACTGCATTTGCTGCATAACGGCGGTGAATACTTTCAGCAACAGTGTCCAGAACCACATTGTGGATGTTGATTTTGTAATCCATGTCTGCATTAGCGATGGGCTCGTCTTCTGCCAACTCACCTGGCTTTCTCTTCTTTTGTTTTGTTCTCTTCTCTGGGAGAGCAGTCTGAGCTTCGGCATCACAGTCCTGCTGCTCCTCCAGAATGCCTCAACAAAGTCGTCTGCTGCCCTCTTCACATCCTCAAAGTCTTGGGCACACTTTCTCAGGTTATCCTCCGTTCCCGTCACCAAGTGCTGTGCTGATACGGTATCTATGCCACTTTTTTGCAAGTATTTAGAGAGAGGGGACGTCAGCTCAAAAATCCTGAGGAAAAATCTCAGCTGTAAGTATGGTTTCATACTTTATGAGAGCATCCTTGTATCCCAGGGCCTTGCTTCGGATGGCAGGTTTTATGTTCACATCATTTTCAATTCTTTCCAAATACTTTCCTCAAGGCCTCGTCTTTGGCCCACCAGCGCGTTTCACTAATTACATCAAGCCACCTGTGTCTCCTATCCTCACTGGTATTCACTTGTCATTGCCTGTGTTGTGTCACACAGGCTACTGTGTTACGTTCATGGATGTATTATGGTTACGTTACTGTAGCCTGTTTCGCTGTACAGTGTATGTGCACTTTCCCTAGTTTATGTGGCATGAGTCATGACCGAATGCTGACAAGTCCATAGTCTAGGTTTACAATTTTTTACTAGTTGAAAGATATTGCCTTCAATGTCATATTATGATCGCTAGGTTGCACTCATTGCTATGATATAATTCCTCCACGAAGACGTGCAAACTGTTTATCCTACCGGCCGTTGTGTCACTATTATTAGCTAGGCTACTTAGCTAGCCATGCTGGGTGTCGTGTGTGTGTTTTAGCTAGTGTTTTTGACTGACCTGACTGACTAATATTAAATATCACTTGTATGCTGATGATTTACAGCTGTACTTTCCTTTGGAGTGTGATGGCTGTGTATCTCTCACTAATTTTTATAAGTGCTTGACTGAGGTAAAGGGATGGCTAACAAATAATTTTTTACAATTAAATGAAGATAAGACTGAGTTTATTATGTTTGGGAACAAACAGCTTGGGAATAGCCTGGCTGGAAATTGTGGACTATTGTCCAATAATATGAGTTATGTGAAGAACCTCGGAGTATTTTTCGATTCTGAAATGCGCTTTGATCGTCAAGTTAATAGCGTCGTGAAATCATCTTTTTTTCAGTTGAGAAAATTGGCAAAATTAAAACCCATCCTTTTATACAAGGATTTGGAGATTGTTCTGCATGCCTTTGTTTCAACCCGGTTGGACTATTGTAATGCTCTTTATCTAGGCATAAGTGAATCACTGGTTACTCGTCTTCAGTACGTTCAAAATGCTGCAGCGAGATTTTTAACAAATACCAGAAAACGAGATCACATAACACCTGTATTGATAACCCTTCACTGGCTACCTGTCAAATTTAGAATACAATACAAGGTATTAACGTTTGTTTTTAAAGCATTACATGATCGAGCTCCTGAATATATAAAGGACATGTTAATCCCATATCAGTCTCAACGTCATCTACGTTCTTCTCAGAACATGCTTTTAACCGTCCCACGATCTCGCTTGAGGCGTAGTGGAGATCGCGCCTTTTCTGTTGCGGCCCCTGCACTTTGGAATGAGTTGCCGCTATCTTTGAAATCCTTGCCAAGCATAGATACTTTTAAAAAGGACTTGAAGACTTACTTATTCCATCAAGCTTATGACGTTTGAATGGGTCTGAGAACTGTGAGTGATTATATGTTTGATTTAATGGTGTCATGTGTTGATGTTTTTTTTAATGTGTATTCTAGAGTTATTGAAATTTTTGTGTAACTTTGGAGTTATTTATTACTCATGGACAGCACTTTGGTCCATTTTAATGGTTTTGAAAGCGCTTTATAAATAAAGTTGACTTGACTTGACTTGACTTGACCTGGTCCCTTACTGGTGAACATGTCGCATATTTTGCAGCATTTAGCTGCGTCTGTGGCAAGGGCCTTTCTCTTTCTCCTTTCCTTTTCTGACTGTCCATTTTGCCGTGCGACTTGTCTAAAATGTTATCGGTAGAGAAGCAGGTCGACGGTTGCTATGTGCGTCACGGAGAGACCGGATGTCATTTTTGGCGCACGCACCCTCAGGCAGGCACCCTCAGGCAGGGACACTGCAGCGAGAGCGTGAGAGTGGATTCTCCGTCAACTCATTCCTGCTTGCTATATTATTGCTGGTCAAGTTAGCAAGTTCACGGGCAGGCCAAAACGACCCTCAGGCCACCGAGAAAAGTCCGCCACTGGAGAAGAAGAAAAGATGTGCTGGCAACCTACAGTCTGAATTACATGGCCTGAAAAGAGAAGCCGACCCGTACACAATGACGCGTTACAGCAACCCCAATGGTTACATCCTGTGTGTGCGTCTCAAATGGCACCCTATTTCCTATATAGTGCACCACTTTTGACCAGCAATTAAGCAATTAACATCCCATCATGATTAGGGTCATGTATAAAAATGCTGGGCAGGCCAATATTTTGTCTGCAATGGCTATTTTTTATTATTAAACCTTTATTTAACTAGGCAAGTCAGTTAAGAACTAATTCTTATTTACAATGATGGCCTACCAAAATGCAAAAGGGCTCCTGCGGTGACGGAGGCTGGGATTAAAAATAAATAAAATAAATAAAATATAGGACAAAACACAACGACAAGAGAGACAAAACAACACTACATAAAGAGAGACCTGAGACAACAACACAGCATGGCAGCAACACATGAAAACAACATGGTAGCAACACAACATGACAACAACATGGTAGCAACACAACATGACAACAACATGGTAGCAACACAACATGGCAGCAACACAACATGACAACAACATGGTAGCAACACAACAGCAGCACAACATGGCAGCAGCACAACATAGCAGCAGCTCAAAACAGGGTACAAACTGTCACGGCTGGGTGTAGGCAGGAACCAAGGTGCAGCGCTGTAGCGGTCAACATCTTTATTTAGAGGAACCAAAAACAATACAGAAAGAACAAAGGCATACAGCACCTTAAATATGACCCCAACTAGAGACAACACTTAGCAGCTGCCTCTAATTGGGGACCAAACACACATTAACCATAGTGTTGTCTAGAAATCTCCTGTCAGGCCCTGACCGTGACAAACATAGAGAAGCCAGAGGCCTGACACAAACATTACTGGGCCCAGACAACAGCACAAAGGGCAAGAAGGTAGAGATGACAATACATCACGCAAAACAGCCACAACTGTCAGTAAGAGTGTCCATGATTGAGTCTTTGAATGAAGAGATTGAGATAAAACTGTCCAGTTTGAGTGTTTGTTGCAGCTCGTTCCAGTCGCCAGCTGCAGCGAACTGAAAAGACGAGCGACCCAGGGATGTTTGTGCTTTGGGGACCTTTAACAGAATGTGACTGGCAGAACGGGTGTTGTATGTGGAGGTTGAGGGCTGCAGTAGATATCTCAGATAGGGGGGAGTGAGGCCTAAGAGGGTTTTATAAATAAGCATCAACCAGTGGGTCTTGTGACGTGTATAGAGAGATGACCAGTTTACAGAGGAGTATAGAGTGCAGTGATGCGTCCTATAAGGAGCATTGGTGGCAAATCTGATGGCCGAATGGTAAAGAACATGTAGCTGCTCGAGAACACCCTTACCTGCCGATCTATAAATTAGCCTGCAGCTTTTGATATGTGCTGAGAGAAGGACATTGTACCGTCTAGCCATACTCTCAAGTACTTGTATGATGTGACTACCTCAAGCTCTAAACCCTCAGAGGTGCATTCTTCTTACCAAACCACATTACCTTTGTTTTAAGAGGTTAAGGGCAGAGAAAGCTTGTTGGACACTAAGAAGGCTTTGTTGTAGAGCATTTAACACAAAATCCTGGGAGGGGCCAGCTGAGTATAAGACTGTATCATCTGCATATAAATGGATGAGAGAGCATCCTACTGCCTGAGCTATGTTGTTTATGTAAATTGAGAAGAGCATGGGGCCTAGGATCGAGCCTTGGGGTACACCCATAGGATGAAAATGCCCCCATGTGAGACGTCTCCTGAGGGGGAATAGGCTGTGTCGTGCCCTCTTCACGACTGTCTTGGTGTGTTTGGACCATGATAGTTTGTTGGTGATGTGGACACCAAGGAACTTGAAGCTCTCAACCTGCTTCACTACAGCCCTGTTGATGAGAATGGGGGCATGCTCAGGCCTCTTTTTCCTGTAGTCCACAATCATCTCCTTTGTCTTGATCACGTTGACAGAGAGGTTGTTGTCCCTCATCGTTGTCGGTGATCAGGCCTACCACTGTTGTGTCATCAGCAAACTTGATGATGGTGTTGGAGTCGTGCCTGGCCATGCAGTCCTGAGTGAACAGGCAGTACAGGAGGGGACTGAGCACGCACCTCTGAGGGGCCCCCCGTGTTGAGGATCAGCCCGGTGGATGTGTTGTTACCTTCCCTTACCACCTGGGGGAGGCCCGTCAGAAGTCCAGGATCCAGTTGCAGAGGGAGGTGTTTAGTCCCAGGGTCCTTAGCTTAGTGATGAGCTTTGAGGGCATTATGGTGTTGAAGGCTGAGCTGTAGTCAATGAACAGATTCTTTCAGCACTTTTGAAACGTACAGAGACAGATTCAGAACTTACAGTATTCTCCCTGTACACCAAGTCAGAATCATAGGATAAATAAAGGGGGCATACAGTGGGGAGAACAAGTATTTGATACACTGCCGATTTTGCAGGTTTTCATACTTACAAAGCATGTAGAGGTCTGTAATTTTTATTATAGGTACACTTCAACTGTGAGAGACGGAATCTAAAACAAAAATACCGAAAATCACATTGTATGATTTTTAAATAATTAATTTGTATTTTATTGCATGACATAAGTATTTGATCACCTACCAACCAGTAAGAATTCCGGCTCTCACAGACCTGTAAGTTTTTCTTTAAGAAGCCCTCCTGTTCTCCACTCATTACCTGTATTAACTGCACCTGTTTGAACTCGTTACCTGTATAAAAGACACCTGTCCACACACTCAATCAAACAGACTCCAACCTCTCCACAATGGCCAAGGCCAGAGAGCTGTGTAAGGACATCAGGGATAAGATTGTAGACCTGCACAAGGCTGGGATGGGCTACAGGACAATAGGCAAGCAGCTTGGTGAGAAGGCAACAACTGTTGGCGCAATTATTAGAAAATGGAAGAAGTTCAAGATGACGGTCAATCTCCCTCGGTCTGGGGCACCATGCAAGATCTCACCTCGTGGGGCATCAATGATCATGAGGAAGGTGAGGGATCAGCCCAGAACTACACGGCAGGACCTGGTCAATGACCTGAAGAGAGCTGGGACCACAGTCTCAAAGAAAACCATTAGTAACACACTACGCCGTCATGGATTAAAATCCTGCAGCGCGCGCAAGGTCCCCCTGCTCAAGCCAGCGCATGTCCAGGCCCGTCTGAAGTTTGCCAATGACCATCTGGATGATCCAGAGGAGGAATGGGAGAAGGTCATGTGGTCTGATGAGACAAAAATAGAGCTTTTTGGTCTAAACTCCACTCGCCGTGTTTGGAGGAAGAAGAAGGATGAGTACAACCCCAAGAACACCATCCCAACAGTGAAGCATGGAGGTGGAAACATTATTCTTTGGGGATGCTTTTCTGCAAAGGGGATAGGACGACTGCACCGTATTGAGGGGAGGATGGATGGGGCCATGTATCGCGAGATCTTGGCCAACAACCTCCTTCCCTCAGTAAGAGCATTGAAGATGGGTCGTGGCTGGGTCTTCCAGCATGACAACGACCCGAAACACACAGCCAGGGCAACTAAGGAGTGGCTCCGTAAGAAGCATCTCAAGGTCCTGGAGTGGCCTAGCCAGTCTCCAGACCTGAACCCAATAGAAAATCTTTGGAGGGAGCTGAAAGTCCGTATTGCCCAGCGACAGCCCCGAAACCTGAAGGATCTGTATGGAGGAGTGGGCCAAAATCCCTGCTGCAGTGTGTGCAAACCTGGTCAAGAACTACAGGAAACGTATGATCTCTGTAATTGCAAACAAAGGTTTCTGTACCAAATATTAAGTTCTGCTTTTCTGATGTATCAAATACTTATGTCATGCAATAAAATGCAAATGAATTACTTAAAAATCATACAATGTGATTTTCTGGATTTTTGTTTTAGATTCCATCACTCACAGTTGAAGAGCACATATGATAAAAATTACAGACTTCTACATGCTTTGTAAGTGGGAAAACCTGCAAAATCGGCAGTGTATCAAATACTTGTTCTCCCCACTGTATAAGCAGACAATAAAAGTAAGAAGCATCTCAAGGTCCTGGAGTGGCCTAGCCAGTCTCCAGACCTGAACCCAATAGAAAATCTTTGGAGGGAGCTGAAAGTCCGTATTGCCCAGCGACAGCCCCGAAACCTGAAGGATCTGGAGAAGGTCTGTATGGAGGAGTGGACCAAAATCCCTGCTGCAGTGTGTGCAAACCTGGTCAAGAACTACAGGAAACGTATGATCTCTGTAATTGCAAACAAAGGTTTCTGTACCAAATATTAAGTTCTGCTTTTCTGATGTATCAAATATTTATGTCATGCAATAAAATGCAAATTAATTACTTAAAAATCATACAATGTGATTTTCTGGATTTTTGTTTTAGATTCCGTCACTCACAGTTGAAGAGTACCTATGATAAAAAATTACAGACTTCTACATGCTTTGTAAGTGGGAAAACCTGCAAAATTGGCAGTGTATCAAATACTTGTTCTCCCCACTGTAGATGAACTCTGCTGTTAACTGAGCAATAGATAGATGAACTGTGCTGTTAACTGAGCAGTTTATGACTAAAGTCTCAGATATTATCCTTTGTGGGGATCCTCTGTCTGAAATTCTCAAAAGAGAGAGAGAGAGAGAGAAGGCCCTCTATGCTCCTGCTGTGCTGAGAGCATCTTCCATGGGACGGGGTCTCTGGGAAACCCCCAATAATCAGGCAGACAGATGTGGGGGGAGGGGGGACTCTGGTCCAAAGCAGTGCACCATTTTGGACACATACCCTATCTGAATGAGGGTACTATATAGTCGGGACAAGCTTTGACATCATACCCTCCCGGTAATTTACTGCCAAATCTTAATTAATCTTGGTCTTTGTTGTGTCAGTCAGTCAGTCAGCCCGTCAGCCCGTCAGCCCGTCCGTCTGTCCGTCCCCGTGGGTAGAAACATTATGGAGCAAAACTGTTGGAGCTAGAAACACAAGCATATAGCTGTGGATGCTGTAAAGTCAATAAAAACACCAGTGACGAGGGTATTTAAATCAGATTATCAAAATGTTTATGTGTCAATTTTGCCAAGAACTATCATAATTACTCAAAACAAATGAATCTGTTTTCAACAAAAGACAAAGGCAGACAACACCTGTTTCTTCATAAGAGACGTCAGGGACACACATGGAAGAATTAAATTAGTTAAGTAATTATTTCAGTAATATTTCTTAAAGTTATAAATAAGTTTTGCCCTCCTATATTTGTGGCAGGGCACATAAGACATGCATGGAAAATATAATTTATATTTCAAGTCAGATAATCTGTTAGATAAACAAATTAGACAATCTGTTAAATAAACAAGTTAGATAATCTGTTAGATAAACAGGTTAGATAATCTGTTAGTCTGTCAGATAGTCTGTCAGATAAGAAAGTTAGATAATCTGTTAAATAAACAAGTTAGATAATCTGTTAGATAAACTGTTAGATAATCATTTAGATAATCTGTTAGAAGAACTGTTGTATATCGTCCTGCAGTATTTATTAAGTTACATTATTAATTTAAACAAATGCATGTGTGTGTGTGTTGCATGTGTTCGAGAACATTAGTTGTAAAGCCAAGGCATCATGTTTCTTCGATCACAGCAGCCTGTTAATCACATGTTAGTTCCTGGTTACACGGTACTAGTTGTATCTCTGATTCCTCACAGCTTTCCTCTCATTTAGATACATGTTGACATAGGAGGTCAACAGATCATCCATTTTATAGCCCTGGGGAACAAAGAAGAAGAAGAATATGAACAATCTTTCAGAATAAATTGGAAATAAAAGTTGAATATAATATTTATATCATGAACTAATAAGAAATTATGGAAGCCCTGAAGCCCAAGGCAAAATAACAAAACTTAGACTCTTGGAACTATCTTGTTTGAATTACTTAGTATAGCGTTTGAACAAATTAGTAAAAAAATAAATATGTATATATACACTGAACAAAAAGATGAGCACAACATGCAACAATTTCAAAGATTTCACTGAGTTACAGTTCATATAAGGAAATCATTACATCTTCATATGACTGGGATTACAGATATGCATCTGGTCACAGATACCTTAAAAAAAAGGTAGGGGTGTGGATCAGAAAAATAGTCAGTATCTGGTGTGACATCTCCTTCGCATAGAGTTATTCAGGCTGTTGATTGTGGAATATTGTCCCATTCCTCTTCAATAGCTGTGCGAAGTTGCTGGATATTGGCGGGAACTGGAACACGCTTTCGTAAACATTGATCCAGAGCATCCCAAACATGCTCAATGGGTGACATGTCTGGTGAGTATGCAGACCATGGGAATTGTGTACAGATCATTGCGACATGGGGCCGTGCATTATCATGCTGAAACATGAGGTGATGGCGATGGACGATTGGCACAACAATGAGCCTCAGGATCTCGTCACGGTATCTCTGTGCATTCAAATTTCCATTGATAAAATGCAATTGTGTTTGTTGTCCGTAGCTTATGCCTTCCCATACCATAACCTCACCGCCACCATGGGGCACTCTGTTCACAACGTTGATATCAGCAAACCGCTCGCCCACATGATGCCATTCACATACGTGGTCTGCGATTGTGAGGCCGGTTGGACGCACTGCCAAATCCTCTAAAACAACGTTGGAAATGGCTTATGGTTGAGAAATTAACATTCAATTCTCTGGCAACAGCTCTGGTGGACATTCCTGCAGTCAGCATGCCAATTGCACTTATATGTGGCATTGTGTTGTGACAAACTGCACATTTTACAGTGCACAAGGTTCACCTCTGTAATGATCATGCTGTTTAATCAGATTTTTTATATGACACCTGTCAGGTGGATGGATTATCTTGGCAAATGAGAAATGCTCAGTAACATGGATGTAAACAGATTTGTGCACAACATTTGAGAGAAATAAGCTTGTGTCTGAGCAGTACCAGAGCTTGTGTCTGAGCAGTACCAGAGCTTGTGGCTGAGCAGTACCAGAGCTTGTGGCTGAGCAGTACCAGAGCTTGTGGCTGAGCAGTACCAGAGCTTGTGGCTGAGCAGTACCAGAGCTTGTGGCTGAGCAATACCAGAGCTTGTGGCTGAGCAGTACCAGAGTGAAATTGGAGCTGGAGAGAAGACCTAAACCATTTTTTTAATTACGCTCTGCTGCTCTCTCCACACTCGCCCACTGGATTTCAAAAGTAGCCCTGCTTAAGGCTATCAAAGAACTGTCAATCATATCAATGGATGGAATCAGTGAATGAATGGCTGCAGCAACCATTACATGGTCTGACAAGCTACATAACAAATTACACAAAATGAGATAATAAATCATTTGAGCAATTTAGTAAACAAGTCTTTTTACTAAGTTGTTCCAACAAGATAATTCCAAGACTCTAAGTTATTATAATTGTTTTGCCTCCTTGGGCTTAAGGGCGTCCGTAGAAGCTTACTGCTGCCAATTGTTTTAAACACAAAATCCATGACAGCAATAGGCTTCCATAATAAATAGGAGAAAGAGAGCCAAAGTAACTAGTGACAGGTCAACATTCAACAGTAGAAAACAAACAGTCATGTCTTACCAGTGATGTTTCACACAGGATCTTGTTTCCTTTGACCAGGTTGCCCACTGTGATGTGGAAGTAGGTGGATCCACTGCACCAGTTAGCAATACGGTTGAACGGGTGTGTCGCCAGAATATCCTATTGGAGAGACAGACAGACAGACACACATCGAGCTCTTTACTGTTCAGGCTCCCTTAAACCAATTTACTGTTCAGGCTCCCTTAAACCAATTTACTGTTCAGGCTCCCTTAAACCATAAACCAATTTAAAATCGATTTTCTTTCAGGGGGAAAATAAGGAGTCTTTGATGGTGAATGAACTTTGAGATTGTGAGTGTTTTACCTTGGTTTTGGGGTGGATGATTGTGACCCCCTGTTTGCTGATGGCAATCCTCACGATATCTGGGAAGTTGGGCTCTGACGTTTGCTGGAAAAAAATGAAAAACATATCTTATTCTGACGGGAAAAAAAGAGCATTTTCTCCCTCCCTTTTAGTGTGTGTCCCAAATGGCACCCTATTCCCTTTTATAGTGCACTACTTTTGTCCAGGGCCTATCAAAGTAGTGCACTATAGGGTTCCATTTGGGATGCACACTTAAAATAAATGTTTTTTTTGAGCCGGATGCCCCACCTACTGTGGTACACCGGCTCAAAAGACCCATTTTTCCTGAGGGGAACTTAATTTGTGATAAATTCATTAAGTGTCGAGGTGCTATTCCATACCTTCACTTCAAAGAAAGCACAGCCGAAGGTGGGCCAGCGACAGACCACCTTGAGAAACGCTGTCATGGCTTCTTCAGCAGTCATACCAGCCTGCTTGTTGTACGCCGCAACAATATTCTAGTAGCAAATATGAAAGGGATACAATTGACATAAGACAATAGAATCAATAGAACGGACATCCACATCAAGTCAAGATCCACGATGGGTAGACCGGCAGCCATATTGAGTCAACATCCACGATGGGTAGACCGGCAGCCATATTGAGTCAACATCCACGATGGGTAGACCGGCAGCCATATTAAGTCAACATCCACAATGATTAGACCGGCAGCCATATTGAGTCAACATCCACGATGGGTAGACCGGCAGCCATATTGAGTCAACATCCACGATGGGTAGACCGGCAGTCATATTGAGTCAACATCCACGATGGGTAGACCGGCAGCCATATTGAGTCAACATCCATGATGGGTAGACCGGCAGCCGTATTGAGTCAACATCCACGATGGGTAGACCGGCAGCCGTTGAGTGTAACCATGCTAAATATACTTACCTTCTGCTAACATCGGGTCAAGGCTAACTGGGACCAACTGCTTTCTTACTTTGTGACAACTACATTTATGCGGATGTGAAAAACGCCTTTATAAATCAATTTGATTGATTGATTGATTGATTGATCTTACCTTCTGCCACTCCGTAGTGGACATGGCCTTCAGCATGTCGTTGGGCACCAGATCTTTCAGCATCTTGGGGATCATAACGAACTGGGACTTGTCGTTGTTAGACTTCACCCTGAAGAGCAAAGCTCCTACATTCACCATGTCCTCCTTGGTGCAGCGGTGGTACCCTCGCAGGTACTTGGGCAGCTCCTAGTGGGGAGAGGGAAAGGTTGGTAAGGATACCTGGCTAGCCATTATATACTGTAATGATGGTTGGTGCTTTGGTTTGCAGAAGCTGCGAGGTTAGAGAGGCAAGCCAGGAAAAAAGGTTTTGCTGATTCGAATTCAAGGGTTATTTAATTAAAAGGTTAGGGTTAGTTAATTCAAGGGTTAGGGTTAGTTAATTCAAGGGTTGACAGGGAGAATCTGGTAGGAGTGAGCCAGATATCAATGTCTTAGGTGCCATCTACTGTCAATGTGGCTTGAGAAAGGCATTTAAAAACACCCGAGGGTAGTGGAAGATAAACTATAATGTGTCCCAAATGGCACCCTATTCCCTATATAGTGCACTATGTATAGGTTGCCATTTGGAACTCAACCATTGTGACATACCTGAGGGTAGTGGAAGATGAGGTCAGCCTCCAGGTCTCTGCCAGGACTGACGTTAAACCACAGCTTCCTCATGAAGAACACTTTGTAGGACATGTCCATGGGCCCTCCTCCTACACACACACACACACACACACAGGTCATTGTTAAGAGTTCAACACTGGGCCATGGATATATCAATGGCATTCCAAAGACATGATCTGATCTTATATTACCCTCTTTGACGCTCTTGGCTTTCTTGGACCAATCAGTGATCTGTCTCAGGCTGTCAAAGAAGTAGTCCGACTCATTCAGACTGAGAACCTGGAAACAATATAGGGACCAAAAAATAGTTAGACACAAATAATTACACAAATCTAATATGCCCTGGTCCTAGATCAACAACAAGGAGACCAGGGGAACCAGGCTACTATGAACCACTGAGGTCAGGAGTCTGGTATCGACTACATATGGCGGCAGGTAACCTAGTGGTTAGAGCATTGGGCCAGTAACCGAAAGGTTGCTAGTTGGAATCCCTGAGCCGACAAGGTGAAAAATCTGTCAATGTGCCCTTGAGCAAGGCACTTAACCCAAATTGCTCCAGGGTCGCCGTTGATAATGGCTGACCCTGGCCGTGACCACACTCTCTGAGGGTGTCGCAGGGGGAGTTGGGATATGAAAAAAACACATTTCCATTTCATACGAGTATAATACACATTGGTACGTATATGGAACAGGACAAACGTACACCCCCACCAGATGAGTATTATTATTCCATATGATGTTATATTGATGACAAACCTTGTCGGGTGTTTTGACGAAGATGCTGAAGCCATCAGATGAGACAAGCTGGAGCTTGGTGGAGATGGTCTGACAAAGGTCCCTGATTCTAGTACTGGTGTTGACCTCAAAGATCTACAGAGGGAGGAGGAGGAGGAGGAAGGAGAGGGGGGAAAGAGGATGGAGAGGGGGGAAAGAGGATGGAGAGGGGGAAAGAGGAAGGAGAGGGGGAAGGAATGAGAGGGAGGAGGAAGGAGAGGGGGGGAAAGAGGATGGAGAGGGGGGAAAGAGGATGGAGAGTAGGAACAGGAGGAGGGGGAGGAGGAAGGAGAGGGAGGAGATGAGGAAGACGAGGAGCAGGGGGAGGAGGAGGAAGAAAGGGAGGAAGAAGAAGTGGAGGTGAAGGAGAAGAGGAGTAAGAGGAGGAAGAGTGGGAGGAGGGGGAGGAGTAGGAAGAGGGAGAGGAGGAAGGAGAGGGGGGAAAGAGGAAGAAGAGGATGAGGAGGAAGAGGGGGTGAAAAAGGAGGTGAAGGAGGAGAAGTGGAGGTGAAGGAGGAGGAGGAAGAGGAGGAGAGGAGTAGGAAGAGGGGGAGGAGGAGGGGGAAGGAAGAGGAACGAGGAGGACGGAGTGAGCATGGGATTGGAGGATTACACAGGACAGGACATACCAGGACATACCAGGACATAACATCATATAACAGGACATACCAGGACAGGACAGGACAGGACATAACATGATATAACAGGACATACCAGGACAGGACATAACAGGACAGGACATGACAGGACAGGACAGGACAGACCAGGACAGGACAGACCAGGACATAACAGGACAGGTATGGTCTGGTATGGTATGGTATGGTATGGTATGGTATGTATTATGTACAGATACAACAAAAGGGACAATCGTCCCTATCAGGCTCGAAGGGACTGGAAGTGTTTTTATACAACATTGATGTCAGACCTGCAGGTGATATGTAGGCCAAGTCTGACACTAATAAGTCTTATTCTTTTGGAAGGATTTATTAGAAGTTTAGCTAAACATTTGGCAACAGGGAATGTGATGGAAGGAACACCTTATAATACCTCTTCCATGTCGTTGGGGAAGTGAACCTTGTGGAAAATCTGGGTGGAATTCTGCTGGATGGCATCAATCTCTACTTGGTGAGGAGGCAGCTTCCTGGGCTCTATCCTGATAGACAGCACACATTACAGTACAACCACCCGAACATCTAACCTCTAACCTCTAGCCTCCACCTGGTGAGGAGGCAGCTTCCTGGGCTCCATCCTGATAGACAGCACACAGTACAATCAGTATAACCAAAACTCTAAACCTGACCTCTAACCCTGACCTCTAAATCTGACCTCTAACCCTGACCTCTAACCCTGACCTCTAACCCTGTCTCTAACCCTGACCTCTAACCCTGACCTCTAACCCGTTTTCTCTAACCTCTAACCCGTTATCTCTAACCCTGTCTCTAACCCTGACCTCTAACCTCCAACCCTAACCTCTAACCCGTTATCTCTAACCCTGTCTCTAACTCTGACCTCTAACCCTGTCTCTAACCCTGACCTCTAACCTCCAACCCGTTATCTCTAACCCTGTCTCTAACTCTGACCTCTAACCCTGTCTCTAACCCTGTCTCTAACCCTGACCTCTAACCTCCAACCCTGACCTCTAACCCGTTATCTCTAACCTCTAGCCCATTAAATCTAACCTCCACCTGGTGTGGAGGCAGCTTCCTGTGCTCCATCATGAAGATGAAGGAGGTTTTGTCTTTCTGGGTAGGTCTAAGAGCTTTGCACATCTGGAGTATAAAATATTTGCACAATATTATCCCAACTCTGTTAAGTTGGTTGTTGATAATAGATTTTCAAGCCGATGTAAGTCAAAACTGTAACTAGGTCACTCAGGAAAATTCAATGTCGTCTTGGTAAGTAACTCCAGTGTATATTTGGCCTTGTGTTTAAAGTTATTGTCCTGCTGAAAGGTGAATTAATCTCCCAGTGTCTGTTGGAAATCAGACTGAAGCAGGTTTTCCTCTAGGATTTTTCCTGTGCTTAGCTCTATTCCATTTATTTTTCTCTGTAGTCCTTGTCGATGACAAGCATACCCATAACATGATGCAGCCTCCACCATACCCATAACATGATGCAGCCTCCACCATACCCATAACATGATGCAGCCTCCACTATGCTATAAAAAAATGATACTCAGTCATGTGTTGTGTTGGATTTGCACCAAACATTAAATTAAATCAAATTCGGGTTTAGCAAAATGCTTGTGCTTCTAGCTCCGATAATGCCATGAGTGTGCAAAGCTGTCATCAAGGCAAAGGGTGGCTATTTGAAGAATCTCAAATATAAAATATATTTTATGTCATAGTTTTGATGTTTTATTCTACGACGTAAAAAATAGTACAAATAAAGAAAAACCCTTGAATGAGTAATATTCCAAACTTTTGGCCCCCTGTGTATATTTACTTTGCTCAGTTCATCTTTCCCTCGTTCCCAGTCCTTGCCGCTGAAAAACATCCCCACAGAATGATGCTGCCACCACCATGCTTCACCGTAGGGATGGTGCCAGGTTTCCTCCAGACGTGACGCTTGGCATTCAGGCCAAAGAGTTCAATCTTGGTTTCCTCAGACCAGATAATCTTGTTTCTCATGGTCTGAGACTTGGTGGTTCCAAACTTCTTCCAATATGAATGATGGAGGCCACCGTGTTCTTGACCTTCAATGCTGCAGAAATGTTTTGGTACCCTTCCCCAGATCTGTTCCTCGACACAATCCTGTCTCGGAGCTCTACGGACAATTCCTTCGACCTCATGGCTTGGTTTTTGCATTGACATGCACTGTCAACTGTGGGACCTTATATAGACAGGAGTGTGCCTTTCCAAATCATGTCCAATCAATTGAAATTACCACAGGTGGACTCCAATCAAGTTGTAGAAACATCTCAAGGATGATCAATGGAAACAGGATGCACCTGAGTTCAATTTCGAGTCTCATAGCAAAGGGTCTGAATACTTATGTAAATAAGGCATTTCTGTTATTTATTTTTAATAAATGTTCAAAAATGTCTAAAAACCTGTTTTCTCCTTATCATTATGGGGTATTGTGGGTAGATTGATGATATATATTTTTTTATCCATTTTATAGTAAGGCTGTAACGTAACAAAATGTGGAAAAAGGGAAGGCGTCTGAATACTTTCCCAATGCACTGGATATGTGCTGATGTCTATAGTTTATCCACATCATATATCTATCACCTCAGAGATCCTTGTAGGCGGTGTAGACAGTCAGGGGCCAGGGGTTCACGTCGCCGGGACTCCAGGAAGCGCTGGGTGTGTTTGAGTAGCGATTGGCTTGGAGGGAAGAGACCACAACACAGCCACAGCAACTGCCAGCCCTGCTCCAAACTGAACCTGTTACAACAACATCACCATCATCATTACCATCATCATCAACATTACCATCATCATCAACATTATCATCACCAGAGACCATAGCACAGGCACAGTAGCTGCCAGCCCTGCTCCAATCTGAACCTGTTACAACAACATCACCATCATCATTACCATCATCATCAACATTACCATCATCATCAACATTATCATCACCAGAGACCATAGCACAGGCACAGTAGCTGCCAGCCCTGCTCCAATCTGAACCTGTTACAACAACATCACCATCATCATTACCATCATCATCAACATTACCATCATCATCAACATTATCATCACCAGAGACCATAGCACAGGCACAGTAGCTGCCAGCCCCGCTCCAATCTGAACCTGTTACAACAACATCACCATCATCATTACCATCATCATCAACATTACCATCATCATCAACATTATCATCACCAGAGACCATAGCACAGGCACAGTAGCTGCCAGCCCTGCTCCAATCTGAACCTGTTACAACAACATCACCATCATCATTACCATCATCATCAACATTACCATCATCATCAACATTATCATCACCAGAGACCATAGCACAGGCACAGTAGCTGCCAGCCCTGCTCCAATCTGAACATGTTACAACAACATCACCATCAACATTATCATCACCAGAGACCATAGCACAGGCACAGTAGTTGCCAGCCCTGCTCCAATCTGAACCTGTTACAACAACATCACCATCAACATTATCATCACCAGAGACCATAGCACAGGCACAGTAGCTGCCAGCCCTGCTCCAATCTGAACCTGGGTTGGGGACGTTACTTTCTAAATGTAGTCAGTTAGTTACTGTCCAAATTTGTAATCAGTAAGGTACTTTTGGATTACCCAAACTCAGTAACGTAATCTGATTACTTTCCATTACTTCAGGATTACTTTCCACCTAAGAGGCCTTAGAAGAAGACAAAAAGCATCCATCAAACACATTTGGTGTGACATCATAGCAGAGAGGTATAGTGGTGTAGTAATGAATAGTTATAGCCCTACTCAGTGGTGGAAAAAGTACTCAATGTCATACTTGAGTAAAAGTAAAGATACCTTAATAGAAAATGACTCAAGTAAAAGTGAAAGTTACCCAGTAAAATACTACTTGAGTGAAAGTCTAAAAGTATCTGGTTTTAAATGTACTGAAGTACAATGGTAGAAAAAGTACTCAATTGTAAAAGTACAAAGTAAAAGTAAATGCTATACATCAAATTCCTTACATTAAGCAAAACATAAGGCACGAGTTTCTTATTATTTTTGTTACGGACAGAGAGGAGCACACTCCAACACTCAGACATCATTTACACTCCAACACTCAGACATCATTTACACTCCAACACTCAGACATCATTTACAAACACAGTATTTGTGTTTCGTGAGTCCTCCAGATCAAAGGCAGTAGGGATGACAAAGCGTTATATTGATAGGTGCCATAATTCTGTATGAGCATTCTATATGTAAAGAGTACTCTTAGGTGTCAGGGAAAATGTATGGAGTAAAAAGTACATTATTTTCTTTAGGAATATAGTGAAGTGAAAGTTGTCAAAAATATAAATAGTAAAGTACAGATACCCCAAAACACTACTTAAGTAGTACTTTAAAGTACTTTACACTACTGCATCATAGTGATCTCTGACTAGTGTACAAACTTCAGGGCTTGACATTCATTTGCGAAAAGCTACTGGCTCGAATGACTTGGGACAAGGAGGAAGAGGAGTGGCTGAGGAGATATTTTGGTTGGCCGAGGAGGACGACGAGAGGATGCGTTCGACAGCTTCCTGCACCCAGCCAGAGCTCCTCGCCATGCTCGTGTCCAGTCCGGGACCGGTAGCCAGCCCGATTAAACGGCTGGAGCCATCATCTGCGTCAGTGCCCTGGCTGGGCACGGAGTTCAGTCCGGCTTCAGCACTCGATCCTCCATTCTGGTGACCAGTGCGTGTGCCCCAGTCCAGTACGACCCGTGCCGGCTCCTCGCACCCATCCTCCAGTGCGTGTGTCCAGCCCAACGCCTCCAGTGCCGGCTCCACGCACTAGACCTCCGGTGCGTCTTTCCAGTCTGGTAGAACCTGTGCCGGTTCCCCGCGACCAAACCCTGGTGCATGTGTCCAGCCCCGCTCGTGAGCCAGAGCTCCTCACCACGCCGGTGCCCAGTCCGGGACCAGTAGCCAGTCCGGTTACAGGGCTGGAGCTCGCCTCTGGGCACAGCATTCAGTCCCGCTCGGGAGCCGGAGCTCCTCACCACGCCGGGGCCCGGTCCGGGGCCGGTAGCCAGCCCTGCTACGTGGCTGGAGTTCTCCTCTGCGCCGGTGCCCAGGCTGGGCACGCCGTTCAGTCCCGCTCTGGAGTGGAGCGGACTACACCGGTCGCCAGTCCAGCTACAGTGCCGGAGCAGTCCACTCCACCGGTTCCCAGTCCGGGACCGGTTGTCAGCCCCGCTACTGTGTCGGACCAGTCCACTCCACTCCACCGGTGCCCAGTCCGGGGCCGGTCGTCAGCCCAGCTACAGTGCCGGAGCAGTCCGCTCCACCGGTGCCTAGTCCGGGACCGGTTGTCAGCCCCGCTACTGTGTCGGACCAGTCCGCTCCACCGGTGCCCAGTCCAGGACCGGTCGTCAGCCCCTCTCCAGGGTCGTGGGAGTACAGAGGGAGGGTCCATCGCACCGAGGTCCGGACAGGACCGGGTGTACAATGCGGAGGCAAGGAGGGAGCTTCCCTCAGAACCTGCGTCACGCCCGAAGCCGGAGCCGGAGCCTCCACCAACAACCTCCCCAGTACTCCTCCCTTACCCCCCTTTTGTGTTAGGATGTTGTGTTTTTTGGTTGGGGGGGAATACTGTAAGGGCCTAACTGAGGCCAGGGAGTAGTATGGCCACAGTCAGGTCCTGACACATACAGGGAGTTTGGTTTTGGGTTTTCGTCAATCCCCAATTAGATGCAGCTGTCTTGAGGTGTCTCTAATTGGTGATTCTATTTATGTTCACATGACGTCCACCTGCATGTGGATCATTGCGTTGTCTGTTCTGTAAGTCCTAGCGTTTCTTGTTTTTGTGTTCGTTATCATTAAATAAATATGTCTGCACGTACCTTTCGCTCTGTGCCTCGTTCCCTTCCTCACGACCGTGACACCTCTGTTGCCGTTTAAAACATCTTTCCAAAAGAGGTCATTCTACCTTGTATTTAGAGAATCTCAATTGAACATTGAAGCTCTTTAGTCTATGCTAAATCTAGTCTGCGTCTGGGAAACGGGCCCTAAAAGCCTACCTGTTGTTGTTGCTGGTCAATTGTTTCATGATCTGACAGTAGATCTCGTCTCTCAGGGCCTCGTCTTTGGTGGCTGGGCCAAAGATCTGGTCTGTCAGCTCTAGAGGACTCTGTATCTGCTTGGTGGGGTAGTCCCCCATATACTTCAGGATAGGTAGCCACAGGTCAAGGAAAGGTAGGAGCACATCTCTGAAAACAGTATTATAACCCTCAGGATAGGTAGCCACAGGTCATCTATGAAAACAGTCTGTCAAATACTGTGCATCAGGCCTATCATCCAACTACAAGAGAAGAGGTGAGTCTGTCATCAACCTTTAAGGATACGGAACCAACCGTGATGCAGATGCTCATGAAGAAATGTATCCTGTTATCCAGACAAACTGGTTTGTATTTTACTCTTCAGTCTGCACCACTGCACCTTGGTCTGAGTAGAAAGTGAGGTAGAGACAGCACCTTCTTTTCTCAGTAAGGATATCAGTGAATGCCAGAGTAAGTCTCTCTGGATAAGAGTGCCTGCTAAATGACTGACATGTCATGAAGATAATGTTGAAGTCCTCTGTCAGTGAGAAGGTAGTAAATCAATCATTAAAGGATATCAGTGAAGGCCAGGCAGGCCCGGTGGCTGAGCTCAGAGTTCCCCACCAGCCTCTTAAGAAGGGGCTGTCTGATTGGCTCCCTGGAGTTGACCCACAGCCTCTCAGGGGCCACGTTCTTAGAGATCACCTGACGGTTCACATCCTTGATGGGCTGCCTGGAGGGACAGACAGAACCACAGAACTTTTAGGAGCTGTTAAAATGACGATGTTTTCCTATATACACATTACATGTGTTAGTTATATACCATACAGATCTATGGACATATCTACATTCTATACCATATAGATCTATATGGACATATCTACATTCTATACCATATAGATCTATAAAGACATTATCTACATTCTATACCATATATATCTATGGACAGGCGGCAGGTAGCCGAGTGGTTAGAGTGTTGGGCCAGTAACTGAACTGGATCGAATCCCCGAGCTGACAAGGTAAAAATCTGTCGTTCTGCCCCTGAACAAGGCAGTTAACCCACTGTTCCTAGACTGTCATTGTAAATAAGAGTTTGTTCTTAACTGACTAGTAAAATAAAGGTTAAATTTCAAAATAAATAAATATCTACATTCTCTACCATATAGATATATAAGGACATTATCTACATAATATACCATATATATCTTTTTACTTTATTTTTTATTTAACCTTTAAGTCAGTTAAGAACATATTCTTATTTACAATGACGGTCTACCAAAAGGCAACAGGCCTCCTGCAGGGATGGAGGCTGGGATTAAAATTATAAATAAATATAGGACCAAACACTCATCACAACAAGAGAGACAACACTACATAAAGAGAGACCTGAGACAACAACACAGCAAGGCAGCAACACATGACAACACATACACATACAGTGATGACCAGTTTACAGAGGGTATACAGCGATGACCAGTTTACAGAGGGTATACAGCGATGACCAGTTTACAGAGGGTATACAGAGATGGCCAGTTTACAGAGGGTCTACAGAGATGGCCAGTTTACAGAGGGTATACAGAGATGACCAGTTTACAGAGGAGTATACAGCGATGACCAGTTTACAGAGGGTATACAGAGATGGCCAGTTTACAGAGGGTATACAGAGATGACCAGTTTACAGAGGGTATACAGAGATGACCAGTTTACAGAGGAGTATACAGCGATGACCAGTTTACAGAGGAGTATAGAGAGATGACCAGTTTACAGAGGAGTATAGAGTGATGACCAGTTTACAGAGGGTATAGAGTGATGACCAGTTTACAGAGGGTATACAGTGATGACCAGTTTACAGAGGGTATACAGAGATGACCAGTTTACAGAGGGTATACAGAGATGACCAGTTTACAGAGGGTATACAGAGATGACCAGATTACAGAGGAGTATAGAGTGATGACCAGTTTATATAAGGACACATCTACATTCTATATAATATAGCTCTATATGGACATATCTACATTCTATATAATATAGCTCTATATGGACATATCTACATTCTATACCATATAGATCTATATATTCTTGGTTATAATATTACCACTTTTACTGTTAATATTGTATCAAATCAGAAGTTTCAATGTTACCTGAAGTACTGGTAGGAGAATGTTAAGGGATAGTGGGGCTAGGGTTATGTGTATGGGACCTTTTACCTAAAGTCTCCGTAGGAAAACTCATTAATCTGATTATTTGAGGAACATAAGGATAGTTATTCTTACCTGAAGTACTCGTAAGAAAACTCTTTGAGGGACACGGGGGCCACTCGCTCCACAGTGCCTGTCTCCTTCTGATTGGCTGCCATGATGCTCTTCCTCTGGTCAGGTGACAGATTCAGAAGACTCTGTAAAACAGGTGAGTCATTTAGCAGATGCTGTTATCTAGAGCAAGTTACAGTCAGTGTATTCAACCCAAGGTAGAACAACCACAGATAACAATCAGAGCTAGTAAAACCTTGAAACTAGCCACCAATCAGAGCTAGTAAAACCTTGAAACTAGCCACCAATCAGAGCTAGTAAAACCTTGAATCTAGCCACCAATCAGAGCTAGTAAAACCTTGAAACTAGCCACCAATCAGAGCTAGTAAAACCTTGAAACTAGCCACCAATCAGAGCTAGTAAAACCTTGAAACTAGCCACCAATCAGAGCTAGTACAACCTTGAAACTAGCCACCAATCAGAGCTAGTAAAACCTTGAAACTAGCCACCAATCAACTAATTTCAAGGGATTTAGGTGTAAAGGATACACACTCTCTTGTGTTCCTAGAAACCATTGTTCACTTCAGAAACATAAGGACATGTGTTCATAGCATGACTTCATTGGCAGGTTTAGTGAGATTGGGCAGGAAAATATGTTTATACCATGACTTCATTGGTGGGTTTAGTGAGAGTGGGCAGGACCAGGATAGCGTCGGTGGGTACCGCTCCTGTCTTGCTGGTGCGTTCGTTCTTGCCCTTGATCCAGCCGCGGCCGACAGTCAGCTCATCGTCTTTAATGAGGACTATCAGCTCTCCTTTCTTAAAGCTCAGGAACGTAGGGTCGTCTAGAGAGAGAGAGACAGAGAGAGAGAGAGAGAGGGGGAGAGAAAGAGCGAGAGGTGGAGAGAGAGAGGGAGAGAGATACTAATGAATACAGCTGACATACTACTCATTTCAGTATACTATTTTTTCAAAGAAGAAAAATATATATTTTTAAAGTAAAGTGTCTAAATCATTTGTTGGCGTTGTGTCTGACCAACCTTGGTTGACCTCTTGCAGGGCTACAGCGTACTGGGAGCGTTCCCTCAGTCCTACCAGGAACAGATGCACCAGCTCTGCTATGTTCCCAGCCATCAATGCATTCAGAGAGAAGTCTCCCTTCAGAGTCAGGAGACTCACAGACTGGCCAAACGCCTTGCCCTCCCTGAGAGAGGGGGAGAAATCAGTACCACACAACACAGATCATGGATGGTCAGTCCTTGCATCCATAGCTCTACTTAGGAATTTGCCAGTAGTTAAATTTCTCCAGCCCTATGCTACAGCGGTTTAACAAAAAAGTGGTGGGATGACAGCTTTGTTGTTGTCTGAATTGCAAATTGCCCATTTCAGTGCAATTAAACTCCATGCTCCCAACCACTGTGCACGCCTGTAACTATGACCTTTGACCGATCTTTGACCTGTAACTATGACCTTTAACCTATCTTCCTGTACCTCATGGTGTTGACCCCAGTGACCTCTGGGTAGGAGAGCTGCAGCAGCCTCCTCTCCTTCTCATCCAGGAAGGTGATGCCTGTCCAGTTGATCGCCACAATGAACTTGTTTTTAGACAGTGCAGGACCTGGGATACACATCATGGGTTAAACAAGCAGAATAGACAGGATACGCATCATGGGTTAAACAAGCAGAATAGACAGGATACGCATCATGGGTTAAACAAGCAGAATAGACAGGATACGCATCATGGGTTAAACAAGCAGAATAGACAGAATGACTGCTTCCCAAATGGCAGCCTATTCCATATATAGTGCACTACTTTTGACCAGGGCCCTATGGTATAAACAATGTGTCCCAAATTGCACCCTATTCCCTTTGTAGGGCACTATTTTTGACCAGGGTCCAGCTCTGCTATGGACCCATAGGGCTCTGGTCAAAAGTAGCACACTACATAGGGAATAGGGTGCCATTTGGGACAGACTAAATATGTAAACTACTGTACATGTTTTGACCTCTAGGGGGAACTAAAGCATGAGTTGCATTTTGGCTCTGCTGTGACCCGTGGCTACACTGGGATGTTACTGTACGGTCATAGCTATATAAACAGACATCAGAGATGCTACATACTGTACGGTCATAGCTATATAAACAGACATCAGAGATGTTACATACTGTACGGTCATAGCTATATAAACAGACATCAGAGATGCTACATACTGTACGGTCATAGCTATATAAACAGACATCAGAGATGTTACATACTGTACGGTCATAGCTATATAAACAGACATCAGAGATGCTACATACTGTACGGTCATAGCTATATAAACAGACATCAGAGATGCTACATACTGTACGGTCATAGCTATATAAACAGACATCAGAGATGTTACATACTGTACGGTCATAGCTATATAAACAGACATCAGAGATGCTACATACTGTACGGTCATAGCTATATAAACAGACATCAGAGATGCTACATACTGTACGGTCATAGCTATATAAACAGACATCAGAGATGTTACATACTGTACGGTCATAGCTATATAAACAGACATCAGAGATGTTACATACTGTACGGTCATAGCTATATAAACAGACATCAGAGATGTTACATACTGTACGGTCATAGCTATATAAACAGACATCAGAGATGTTACATACTGTACGGTCATAGCTATATAAACAGACATCAGAGATGCTACATACTGTACGGTCATAGCTATATAAACAGAAATCAGAGATGTTACATACTGTACGGTCATAGCTATATAAACAGACATCAGAGATGCTACATACTGTACGGTCATAGCTATATAAACAGAAATCAGAGATGTTACATACTGTACGGTCATAGCTATATAAACAGACATCAGAGATGTTACATACTGTACGGTCATAGCTATATAAACAGACATCAGAGATGCTACATACTGTACGGTCATAGCTATATAAACAGACATCAGAGATGCTACATACTGTACGGTCATAGCTATATAAACAGACATCAGAGATGCTACATACTGTACGGTCATAGCTATATAAACAGACATCAGAGATGTTACATACTGTACGGTCATAGCTATATAAACAGACATCAGAGATGCTACATACTGTACGGTCATAGCTATATAAACAGACATCAGAGATGCTACATACTGTAGCAGTCTTCACATAGAAGAGATGATACTGTACTGCAACAGATCAGACAGTTACTGCAGTTTTATGACGAAAGCTTTGTGTGTCCCAAATGGCACCCTATTTCCTATATATTTTCCCTATGGGCCTAGGTCAAAAGTAGTGCAATATGTAGGGAGTAGGGTGATATTTGGTACTTGGTCATTGTGTTTACCTGAGAACCTGGCGGCTTCGAAGAATCGGGAGAAGAACATAGGCCACTTCTGGCGAGCATAGTCCACCACCTCAGCCTTCACACCTGCTGCTTTCTGCTTGGAGTTGATATATGGACCCTGGTATATGGCAGACAGAGCAGAGGAACATTGTATATGGCAGACAGAGCAGACGAACATTGTATATGGCAGACAGAGAAGAGGAACATTGTATATGGCAGACAGAGCAGAGGAACATTGTATATGGCAGACAGAGAAGAGGAACATGGTATATGGCAGACAGAGCAGAGGACCCTGATATATGGCAGACAGAGCAGAGGACCCTGATATATGGCAGACAGAGCAGAGGAACATTGTATATGGCAGACAGAGCAGAGGAACATTGTATATGGCAGACAGAGCAGAGGACCCTGATATATGGCAGACAAAGAAGAGGACCCTGATATATGTCAGACAGAGAAGAGGACCCTGATATATGGCAGACAGAGAAGAGGACCCTGATATATGGCAGACAGAGAAGAGGACCCTGATATATGGCAGACAGAGAAGAGGACCCTGATATATGGCAGACAGAGAAGAGGACCCTGATATATGAAAGACAGAGAAGAGGAACATGAGACACACAACAGAAGAGAAGGAAACAATAATATTAATCCATACAGCTGTCTCTATGACCAGCAGGGACTTCAGGTCTGTTATTAATACAGCTGTCTCTATGACAAGCAGAGACTTCAGGCCTGTTATTAATACAGCTGCCTCTATGACCAGCAGGGACTTCAGGTCTGTTATTAATACAGCTGCCTCTATGACCAGCAGGGACTTCAGGTCTGTTATTAATACAGCTGCCTCTATGACCAGCAGAGACTTCAGGTCTGTTATTAATACAGCTGTCTCTATGACCAGCAGAGACTTCAGGTCTGTTATTAATACAGCTGTCTCTATGACCAGCAGAGACTTCAGGTCTGTTATTAATACAGCTGCCTCTATGACCAGCAGGGACTTCAGGTCTGTTATTAATACAGCTGTCTCTATGACAAGCAGAGACTTCAGGCCTGTTATTAATACAGCTGCCTCTATGACCAGCAGGGACTTCAGGTCTGTTATTAATACAGCTGCCTCTATGACCAGCAGGGACTTCAGGTCTGTTATTAATACAGCTGCCTCTATGACCAGCAGAGACTTCAGGTCTGTTATTAATACAGCTGTCTCTATGACCAGCAGAGACTTCAGGTCTGTTATTAATACAGCTGTCTCTATGACCAGCAGAGACTTCAGGTCTGTTATTAATACAGCTGCCTCTATGACCAGCAGGGACTTCAGGTCTGTTATTAATACAGCTGTCTCTATGACAAGCAGAGACTTCAGGCCTGTTATTAATACAGCTGCCTCTATGACCAGCAGGGACTTCAGGTCTGTTATTAATACAGCTGCCTCTATGACCAGCAGGGACTTCAGGTCTGTTATTAATACAGCTGCCTCTATGACCAGCAGAGACTTCAGGTCTGTTATTAATACAGCTGTCTCTATGACCAGCAGAGACTTCAGGTCTGTTATTAATACAGCTGTCTCTATGACCAGCAGAGACTTCAGGTCTGTTATTAATACAGCTGCCTCTATGACCAGCAGGGACTTCAGGTCTGTTATTAATACAGCTGTCTCTATGACCAGCAGAGACTTCAGGTCTGTTATTAATACAGCTGTCTCTATGACCAGCAGGGACTTCAGGTCTGTTATTAATACAGCTGTCTCTATGACCAGCAGGGACTTCAGGTCTGTTATTAATACAGCTGTCTCTATGACAAGCAGAGACTTCAGGCCTGTTATTAATACAGCTGCCTCTATGACCAGCAGGGACTTCAGGTCTGTTATTAATACAGCTGCCTCTATGACCAGCAGGGACTTCAGGTCTGTTATTAATACAGCTGCCTCTATGACCAGCAGAGACTTCAGGTCTGTTATTAATACAGCTGTCTCTATGACCAGCAGAGACTTCAGGTCTGTTATTAATACAGCTGCCTCTATGACCAGCAGGGACTTCAGGTCTGTTATTAATACAGCTGCCTCTATGACCAGCAGAGACTTCAGGTCTGTTATTAATACAGCTGTCTCTATGACCAGCAGAGACTTCAGGTCTGTTATTAATACAGCTGCCTCTATGACCAGCAGGGACTTCAGGTCTGTTATTAATACAGCTGTCTCTATGACCAGCAGAGACTTCAGGTCTGTTATTAATACAGCTGTCTCTATGACCAGCAGGGACTTCAGGTCTGTTATTAATACAGCTGTCTCTATGACCAGCAGAGACTTCAGGTCTGTTATTAATACAGCTGTCTCTATGACCAGCAGAGACTTCAGGTCTGTTATTAATACAGCTGTCTCTATGACCAGCAGAGACTTCAGGTCTGTTATTAATACAGCTGGCTCTATGACCAGCAGGGACTTCAGGCCTGTTATTAATACAGATGTCTCTGTTAATAAGGAATATAAAGGGTTCAATTAGTTTCATTTCAATTAAACCCATTTCATGACAAACTTTCAAACTGTAATTTCAGTTAACTTGCTGAATTGACTAAATTGAAATGGAATTCACCACATCCCCCTTTAATGAGTGATCTAACTCATGTTTGTATTTACTGCCTACATGTGTATTATTTTAAATTGTTAAATTTAAATTGTTAAATAAACTGAAATCAGTCAACTCACCTTAGCATGGGCAGTGCTGACCATCTGTAACCATTGGTCCTGAGACTTGGCCTCCAGAAGAGAAGAGTTGATGCAGTCCTCAACTACAGTCTTAGCGTTGTCAAGACTACAGTCTGATCCATACTGGACATAGAAGTGTTTCGCTGACAGCTCGACTATATCATCCTCCTGGAGAGAATGGAGATTAGAAGAGACATTAGTTCAAGATTAAGTGAATTTGTCTTCGGCATTAGGGAGACATCAGTAGGAACTTGTCTTCGGCATTAGGGAGACATCAGTAGGAACTTGTCTTCGGCATTAGGGAGACATCAGTAGGAACTTGTCTTCGGCATTAGGGAGACATCAGTAGGAACTTGTCTTCGGCATTAGGGAGACATCAGTAGGAACTTGTCTTCGGCATTAGGGAGACATCAGTAGGAACTTGTCTTCGACATTACGGAGACATCAGTAGGAACTTTAAAGGGGTAATCTGCCGTTGTAATGCCTTGTGAAAGGGTTTGTTTTGACTGGATCACAGTACAACTCCCTTAAAGGGGTAATCTGCAGTTGTAATGCCTTGTGAAAGGGTTTGTTTTGACTGGATCACAGTACAACTCCCTTAAAGGTGTAATCTGCAGTTGTAATGCCTTGTGAAAGGGTTTGTTTTGACTGGATCACAGTACAAGTCCCTTAAAGGGGTAATCTGCAGTTGTAATGCCTTGTGAAAGGGTTTGTTTTGACTGGATCACAGTACAACTCCCTTAAAGGGGTAATCTGCAGTTGTAATGCATTGTGAAAGGGTTTGTTTTGACTGGATCACAGTACAAGTCCCTTAAAGGGGTAATCTGCAGTTGTAATGCTTTGTGAAAGGGTTTGTTTTGACTGGATCACAGTACAAGTCCCTTAAAGGGGTAATCTGCAGTTGTAATGCCTTGTGAAAGGGTTTGTTTTGACTGGATCACAGTACAGATCCCTTAAAGGGGTAATCTGCAGTTGTAATGCCTTGTGAAAGGGTTTGTTTTGACTGGATCACAGTACAAGTCCCTTAAAGGGGTAATCTGCAGTTGTAATGCCTTGTGAAAGGGTTTGTTTTGACTGGATCACAGTACAAGTCCCTTAAAGGGGTAATCTGCAGTTGTAATGCCTTGTGAAAGGGTTTGTTTTGACTGGATTACAGTACAGATCCCTTAAAGGGGTAATCTGCAGTTGTAATGCCTTGTGAAAGGGTTTGTTTTGACTGGATCACAGTACAAGTCCCTTAAAGGGGTAATCTGCAGTTGTAATGCCTTGTGAAAGGGTTTGTTTTGACTGGATCACAGTACAAGTCCCTTAAAGGGGTAATCTGCATTTGCTACATAAATGTTTGGACTTATACATTAAAGATAGATACTCATTGATTTAGAAATGCCTCATGAGCTTTAGTTCAACTGTTGTACCCCATCAGTAGCCAAAATATAAGATGGTTTATAATGTAAACCAACAATGTATAGCCTTTAAACATGGTTATAACTATAATGTTGATATCACTGTATGTTTATAATGTAAACCAACAATGTATAGCCTTTAAACATGGTTATAATTATAATGTTGATATCACTGTATGTTTATAATGTAAACCAACAATGTATAGCCTTTAAACATGGTTATAATTATAATGTTGATGTCATGGATGCTCAGTCCTTGCATCCATAGCTCTAACTATGAATTTGAGAGTGGTGACATTTCTCCAGCCACATCTTCAGCTTTTTACCGAAACAGTGGAGGACGGGTTGTTATTGTTTCAACTGCGGATTCCCCCTTTAAAGTGGTCTTTCGAGTCAGATATGAACCAGCAACCTTACAGTAGTTATAGGCTTGCGTCCCAAATGACACCCTATTCCCTTTATAGTGCCCATAGTGGACCATAGGGTCCAATTTGGGACACAGCCATGGCTAGACAGAGCTTTACATTACCTACCTTCACACACTGGTACTCTATAGATCAGGGTAAATGTTCCAAACCTTTACAGGTTTGAAACGGATATGAACCAGTGACGTAGATCACTTTACTTCAAGACTGACTGTGTAGGGGGTGGTTGTCCCTAGACGATGATCTTGGGTCAGTTTTGTATTTTCCCCATTAATTGTGAGGGATAGGATTGGGGTAAGGGAAGCTGTTCCTAGATCTGTACCTAGGGGAAACTGACAGAGCATTTCATATAGTGCACTACATCACCTTGTCACACTGGTACTCTCCGAAGCGTAGTCCCCTGATGACCTGTCTGTAGATGAGGTCTGTGCTGACAGAGTCCTCTTTACAGTCGTGCCACGGGGTGAAGATCTCTTTCCTGTAGTAAAGACGCCAGGGGGCGTGCTGCTCGTGGCTGCCCTTTCGCTTCACTTCCTGTTCACACTGGGATATGGCGTCCATCACATGCTCCCGCCCGCTGCCCAGCGACCACACCTGGAGGGGGGAGGGGCCAAGAGACACCTTTAGTGACATCACATCCCCTTTACCCTGGTTTACCCAGAGACGGCGGAAGTAGGCCTGTAACTCTCACATGTAGTCTATTATGATAGCGTTTCTTGCAGTAAAATGACACACCAAATGTTAATTTTGTCTATGGAACAGGAGTGGAGAAATATGATTTATTTCTGTCAGCGTCTTGAGAGAACACAATGACCTGACATTTTCTCTGTTCACAGCTTTTCATTTCCTTGAAACTGGTCAAACTGATGTAATTACGATGTCATTCCCCTGTTTTAGAGTTAGGCTATTGCATTTTCTCCTCGAGCAGAAGTGGAAGAGAAATCTTGACTCATGTCACTAGATTTGGCTTATTATTGATGCATTCATTCTCTCCATTTATGACGTTGTTCTGGTATTAGTCTGCTAGGGCAACAAGTAGATAGATAGATAGATAGATAGATAGATAGATAGATAGATAGATAGATAGATAGATAGATAGATAGATAGATAGATAGATAGATAGATAGATAGATAGATAGATAGATAGATAGATAGATAGATAGATAGATAGATAGATAGATAGATAGATAGATAGATAGATAGATAGATAGATAGATAGATAGATAGATAGATAGATAGATACTTTATTGATCCCCCGGGGGGGAAATTTCAAGTCACGACAGAAGAGAAGCTGCATGTATCTAATTATAGACAAGTTGGCCAAAAAATTGCCTACCAATGTCGGAAAATATATGCAGAAAAATATCTAAAATAAGTTTGAAAGAAACCTGAAGGGGCAGAGAGCTGGGACCGTGACGCGCGTGGACAGCAGTGGATGCATCAATCAATTCAGGCTACAAGTGTGGCTAACGACAACTGTAGAAGGTAGCCAAGTGGTTAGAGCGTTGGGCCTGTAACTGAAAGGTTGCCGGATCGAATCCCCAAGTTGACAAGGTAAAAATCTGTCGTTCTGCCCCTGAACAAGGCAGGTAACCCACTGTTCCTAGACTGTCATTGTAAATAAGAATTAGTTCATAACTGACTTGCCTAGTTAAATAAAGGATAAATAAAATAAATTACACTTCTGGTGTTTTCATTTAATAGATGTTTACTTTCCTTCATTAAATGGCGTTCATTGTTTTAGATGCTCATTATAGAGTGGAACGAATTCAGCTACTTTCAAATGAAAACATGCCACATTTAAAGGTAATACATTTTTATAGTTAAATTATATCTTTACTATTATGAAAACAGAAAGTAACACGCCGTACGCTGCCTGCTCATGCTCCCAGGTGATATTTATTTATAACAACGCTTCCACCCTTAGGTCTTCATCAGGCATCCATTTCCTAGATGGGAGTGGAAGGTCCTATATATAGGGGCAGTACTCAGTGACATCACTTCCTGAAACTGGAGGTAAAAAATGCATAACATGGATTCACAATATTAACATTCACTGTATCAGAATATGATAATCTACAGAAATATACAATATATACACATACCATATTCATACAATATTCAATTAGGATTTAAAAAACAACAACTATTTGGACATATTGAAACTATGAAAACGGTTTCAAGTCAAACTCCTCGTTAAGGCCTAGAGGAGACCGTGTGTTGAGCCTGTGGGTCCAGAAAGATTCCCTTTGAAGAAGTTTCCTCTCAATGTCCCCTCCCTGCGTGACATCCTGACCATTTCTATTCCAATGTCTCTCAGAGAACTAATATGCCCATAAAACATAGGTTCCGGACCCCCTGTCAAAAAATCGTTCTGCCTTCCCTGTGTCTACCACACTCCCTGGATCCCAATCCAGCCTCTAAACCCCTAACTTCCCTGTGTCTACCACACTCCCTGGATCCCAATCCAGCATCTAGCCCCCTAACTTGTGGAGATTTGAGATGATGAGATAGGATTCTGCTATATGGCACCAATTCCACCTAGCCTATCAGAGGGCAAGTTCGAGCTCATCGGTGTCTCTGAAAGTAGGTGGTCAGAGTGAAAGATAACATGGGCTGAATCATTTTTACTAACAATATTACTGATTACCTTTTCATAGAGAGCCACGTAGAGAGAGAATCCGAATGTGTCTTTGAGGTGGACCTTCTCAGAGAGGAACTGGCAGATCTCCTTGGAGGTGGAGGCTGAGTCGACAGGCAGGCTGAGGGTGCGACCGTCCATCAGGGTCACAGACACAGCAATGGCCTTCTTAGACTTGGTCGCCTGTCAGTCAACACAACACAGGTCAGAGGTCAGCTCGTTGGAGAAGATAACTTAAGTTTTGGGGAATCCCAGTTTTAGTCCCAGGTCAAGGATTCAAGTGTCATGTTTCTAATGAAGGACGGTAGTATGAAGACATTCCTTTATTTGTGATAAAACAACAAAACAAAGGCGAGAACGAAACCAGGAACTGATGTGTGACATGAACAAACAAAGAACCAATCACAGGTGGGAACAATAATCAACGTATGGCAGCTGGGGACAAACACAAATGCCCAAAACACCTAGACACCCCTACTGTCAAGCCCTGACCGTAACCCCAAGACAACATAGAGTTGCCCAGAGGCCTACCTACAGTCAGGACCTGACAGTACACCCTCCCCAAGGCCCGGGCTCCCGACCGCAAGATCAGGCACTCCCAAGGGCCCCCACGAGTGTAGCGGCAGGGGCTCCTCTTCATGCAGGTGAGCGGTCACTTGGATAGAGACAACGTAATGCAGCTGCCTCTAATTGGGGACCAACACAAATACCCAAAACATAGAGGTGCCTAGACACCCCTAATGTCAAGGCCTGACCGTAACCCCAAAACAACATAGAGTTGCCCAGAGGCCTCCCTACAGTCAGGACCTGACAGCAAGTAGTTCAAGGAGTCCCAGTTCAAGGATTCCCTAGGAATTTGGGGAAAGTTTCCAGAATTGTGCAACCCTAGGATTCCAAAAAAGGGTTCCTAAGGAGTTCTTCAGCATGGGAGAACCCTTTTAGGTTACAGGTATAACTCTTGGGTTCCATGTAGAACCCTCTATGGAAAGGGTTCTACATTGAACCGAAAAGGGTTCTACCTGGAACCAAAAATTGTTCTTCAAAGGGTTCTCCTATGGGGACAGCCGAAGAACCCTTTTAGGTTCTAGAAAGCAGCTTTTTCTAAAAGTGTAGAAGGACTACCTAATCTAGAGAGTCATGTTTAGAGTTTACTGGATGTCTGTAGTTCCCTCTCACCTCAAGTTCAAGCCAGCTCGGAGGCTCCCCTCGGACTCCATTGGCTAC
>CM042414.1:2200179-2212679 GCA_023634145.1 Thymallus thymallus
GTTTACAGGCTAGGGCAGGTTAGAGGCTAGGACAGGTTAGAGGCTAGGGCAGGTTAGAGGTTAAGGCAGGTTACAGGCTAGGGCAGGTTACAGGCTAGGGCAGGTTAGAGGCTAGGGCAGGTTAGAGGCTAGGACAGGTTAGAGGCTAGGGCAGGTTAGAGTCACAGGTTAGAGGCTAGGACAGGTTAGAGGCTAGGACAGGTTAGAGGCTAGGACAGGTTAGAGGCTAGGGCAAGTTAGAGGCTAGGACAGGTTAGAGGCTAGGACAGGTTAGAGGCTAGGACAGGTTAGAGGATAGGGCAGGTTAGAGGCTAGGGGAAATTAGAGGCTAGGGCAGGTTAGAGGTTAGGGCAGGTTAGAGTCACAGGTTAGAGGCTAGGGAAGGTTAGAGGCTAGGGCAGGTTAGAGTCACAGGTTAGAGGCTAGGGCAGGTTAGAGATTAGGGAGGTTATAGGCTAGGGCAGGTTAGAGGCTAGGGCAGGTTAGAGGTTAGGGAGGTTATAGGCTAGGGCAGGTTAGAGGCTAGGGCAGGTTATAGGCTAGGGCAGGTTAGAGGCTAGGGCAGGTTAGAGGTTAGGGCAGGTTAGAGTCACAGGTTAGAGGCTAGGGAAGGTTAGAGATTAGGGCAGGTTAGAGGCTAGGGCAGGTTAGAGGCTAGGGCAGGTTAGAGGCTAGGGAAGGTTAGAGATTAGGGCAGGTTAGAGGCTAGGGCAGGTTAGAGGCTAGGGCAGGTTAGAGGCTAGGGAAGGTTAGAGGCTAGGGCAGGTTAGAGGCTAGGGCAGGTTAGAGGCTAGGGCAGGTTAGAGTCACAGGTTAGAGGCTAGGGAAGGTTAGAGATTAGGGCAGGTTAGAGGCTAGGGCAGGTTAGAGGCTAGGGCAGGTTAGAGGCTAGGGAAGGTTAGAGATTAGGGCAGGTTAGAGGCTAGGGCAGGTTAGAGGCTAGGGCAGGTTGGGTTCCCAAGTGGTTCAGTGGTCAAAGACACTGCATCTCATTGCTATAGGCGTCACTACAGACAACCTTGTTTGAATCCAGGCTGTATCACAACCCTCCGTGATTGGGAGTCCCATATGGTGGCGCACAATTGACCCAGCGTGGTCCGAGTTTGGCCGGTGTAGAGTACTCTGGGCTCTACTGTCCCTCTAACCAATCTGACATTAATGCAAATTACATTGAAAAATCACATCATCAAAACAGTAGTAGGCCTATCGTACATTTAAAACTCACCTCACTGTGATGATCAGTTTGAAGAAAGAATTTCAACAGCAGGTTGAAACAGTGTAAAACAGTAATAAACTAATTTGACATATTAGTAAAGACAATATTAAATTGAGAATAGTGAGATGGGTGAAAATACGATGACTTGATGAGAGAACAGCTGTATAGATAGATAGATAGATAGATAGATAGATAGATAGATAGATAGATAGATAGATAGATAGATAGATAGATAGATAGATAGATAGATAGATAGATAGATAGATAGATAGATAGATAGATAGATAGATAGATAGATAGATAGATAGAACGCTACTTTCTCAAATCATCAATAGCCTATATTCACACCATGCAGCCGATATATGTTTTATATATATAATATAAAATAATGGCATGGGACTTATAAGCATGTCTTATCAGCTAAATGAACAAGCCTACAGCCTATGGCATGGAGCGTAGCCAGATAACATACAGTGGCCAACCCATATTCTGTTCTTCTGAAATACATTTTCTTCATATCATAATGTTTCTTTAGACCAGACTAAAGTAAATCATGGATTTACTGTGATGATGTATATTAAATTTGCACTACATTTTGCACTCTGTATATAGATTTTCTATTGTGTTTTTGACTATGTTTGTTTACTGTGTAACTCTGTGTTTTTTGTCGCACTGCTTTGCTTTGTCTTGGCCAGGTCGCAGTTGCAAATGAGAACTTGTTCTCAACTGACCTACCTGGTTAAATAAAGGTGAAATAAAAAATCAAAATAAAAAAAATGATTTCTTAGACTTTTTCAAATGTAGACGTTCCAAAGGCGTGTATAAGCGGCTTGTATGCGGAAGATAAAATAACCAGCTGACAAGATGTAATGACTGCCACAACCCTATCAGAGGCACTTGGCCGCCCATCATCCTGGTGTTCTTCATTTCCTACGTGAGATAATCCTAGTGTGGTCCGGTGGTACCCACCTGGTCCAGGCCCACCATGTGGCTCAGCCTCCTGTCCTGCCTGGAGGCCAGGTCCTGAGGCACGGAGCTGTAAGCCATGTTTAACCCTCTGACGCCCCTGGTCCCCTGGCCCTGTACCAGCTTGGGTTCCGGCAGGTCCCCCATGAACCTCAGGATGATCCACCACACTGTTATGGAGGCCTGTGGAAGGAGAGATAACACAAAAATGGGTTCACCATTTTTCCTGTGAGTAATTTTATGTTTAAATGTTAATATTAATGTTTAAAGTAGGAGTTAAAGTAAGTGAAACGTGTTTACTGTTATTAAACAATGGTTATTTTAAGAGACATGGTTAGAGAGCCTACTAAGTTGTGAGGATTAGAAACTGTTAGCAGGAAGTTCAGAAAACCTGCTGCTTCACAATAATGAAGGACACCATGATGAAGGACACCATGATGAAGGACACCATGATGAAGGAGACCATGATGAAGGAGACCATGATGAAGGAGACCATGATGAAGGACACCATGATGAAGGAGACCATGATGAAGGAGACCATGATGAAGGACACCATGATGAAGGACACCATGTTGAAGGACACCATGATGAAGGACACCATGATGAAGGACACCATGATGAAGGACACCATGATGAAGGACACCATGTTGCACGAACAGTTTACTCAATGTACCGGTCACTTCTAATAGGCCAATTTGGTGCCAATGTGGTGATGGGGTTCTATCGAGTGGTTTTGACAAACTCTCATATTTTTATGTGATTTACCATAACATCTCCTTCGCTTTCATGATAGAGTAGTGGCTGTCTGAGCCTCTGGCGGATGTGTGTTGGCGTGGCAGCGCCCTGGAAGTACATGGAGGCAAACTTGGAGAAGGAGTACTCATCCAGGTCGTCATAGTCCTCCTCTGGGATGTCCTCTACCATGGGCAGGTCATCCAGATCCACCTCCTCTGGTCTGGTCCGCTCTCCCTGCTTCTCCAGGTCCTGACAGGCAGACAGGCAGACGGTTAGAATGGATGTTTACATGGATAGTGTTAAAAATGGCACCCTATTTCCTACATAGTGCAATACATTTGACCAGAGCCCTATTCGAAGTGCACTATATAGGGCAGAATAGGATGCCATTTGAGTTGCAGCCATGGATATAGTGACAGTAGCATGATGGGAAACATGTGGTTTCATGCCCCATCAAGAGTTTGGAATCACACTTAGCAAACCTATTTTGCAATGAAAAACGATCAGGACTATCCTTTTTTTGGACAAGTTCATGACCCAGCCACCCAGAGACACTACAACACCTGTAGTAACCACAACGCATCTTACATCATCTATCACAGTGCTTTCTAACCTTGAATCTGATAGGAGCTTGTCCCTCCTGCCCTCCCACCATATTGGGCAGGAAGCCAAAGATGTCGTCCACCATTTCCTGGTCCGTGATGGATTCTGATTGGGCGCTGGCCTTCTTCTCTCTCTTCAGTCGTAGCACCTCCTCTAGTTTCCTCTGTCTCTCCAGGGCTGCCAGCTCCTCCTCACGACGCTCCTTAGCAGATAAGAAAGCCTGGGGGGAACAAGAGATCAGGAACTCAATCAGTTAGTCAATCAGTTAGTCAATCAGTTAGTCATTCAGTTAGTCATTCAGTTAGTCATTCAGTTAGTCAATCAGTTAGTCAATCAGTTAGTCATTCAGTTAGTCATTCAGTTAGTCATTCAGTTAGTCATTCAGTTAGTCATTCAGTTAGTCAATCAGTTAGTCAATCAGTTAGTCATTCAGTTAGTCATTCAGTCAGTCAATCAGTTAGTCATTCAGTTAGTCATTCAGTTACTCATTTAGTCATTCAGTTAGTCATTCAGTTAGTCATTCAGTTAGTCAATCAGTTAGTCAATAAATTAGTCAATCAGTTAGTCAATCAGTTAGTCAATCAGTTAGTCAATCAGTTAGTCATTTAGTCATTCAGTTAGTCATTCAGTTAGTCATTCAGTTAGTCATTCAGTTAGTCAATCAGTTAGTCATTCAGTTAGTCAATCAGTTAGTCATTTAGTCATTCAGTTAGTCATTCAGTTAGTCAATCAGTTAGTCATTCAGTTAGTCATTCAGTTAGTCATTCAGTTAGTCATTCAGTTAGTCATTCAGTTAGTCATTCAGTTAGTCAATCAGTTAGTCATTCAGTTAGTCATTCAGTTAGTCATTCAGTTAGTCATTCAGTTATTCATTCAGTTAGTCAATCAGTTAGTCAATCAGTTAGTCAATCAGTTAGTCATTTAGTCATTCAGTTAGTCATTCAGTTAGTCATTCAGTTAGTCATTCAGTTAGTCATTCAGTTAGTCAATCAGTTAGTCATTCAGTTAGTCTTTCAGTTAGTCTTTCAGTTAGTCAATCAGTTAGTCATTCAGTTAGTCATTCAGTTAGTCATTCAGTTAGTCAATCAGTTAGTCATTCAGTTAGTCAATCAGTTAGTCATTCAGTTAGTCATTCAGTTAGTCATTCAGTTAGTCATTCAGTTAGCATAGTCCATTTTTGCATATACCTCGCTAATTAGATTTTTGGTAAGATCTTGTCATTTTGTGCTAGATAGACAGCTAGATCTAGCTAGCAATTATAGTGCACCGCTATCCCAGATGCTTAGAAGGAAACATCTTGGTCACGCATGTTTTATTTATTTATTTAACCTTTATTTAACTAGGCAAGTCAGTTAAGAACAACTTCTCATTTACAATGATTCAAATGTATGCTGACTCTTTACAACTTCAGCTTTAAGCACACATTTTGTCCCTCTTTGACCAAGAGAACGTGGTCTTGTTTCAATTCTACACAATAGTTGAGTATTTTTCATGTTGAGAGCTCTAAACATCACAGTGAGATGAGACTGTGTTTGCTGCAAGGGAGCTCTATCCTTTCTTTGATAGGCAGATGAGAGGAGAACAGAAAGCGGGACAACCAGAGCGGCCCTGGAGTGCACAGCAATTGATGTTTCGTGGTTCACAGAGCTCTCTGTACACAGAAATGTTGGGCGGAACCGGTCCAGAACCACTATATAGAGGACTTCATGTTTAAGAGATCAATACTGAACAGTGAACGTAGCGTGTTGAAAGGTGAGGTGGACAAGTGCTCATCTTACGTCTCTCTTCATCTTCTTCACTTGCTTCCTAGCCAGCATGCCCCTGGTGTTAGTCTGCAGAAGGACCACCGCATGCCTCTTCCTCCTCCACTCCTTCCTGGCCAGGTACCCCCGTGTCTGGGCCTGGAGCAGGACCGCAGCAGCCCTCTTCTGCTGGTAGTGGTGCTGCAACTGGCGGGCGCGGACCTTCGCCTGCAGTCGGGAAAAACCCAGCTGGACCTGGAGGAGAGAAGGCCATATATATGTAAGGGTTATATGTAAGCTTGACTTAAACCCATTTGCTCTTTGGGGAGCATAGGTCTCTGTAAGCACTTATGCACAACAGAATGTGTCAGGGAATAACTACACACCTCCGGTGGTATGAGAAGGCAAGAGGTGAAAGGTTACGTGCCAGAAACCATATCACACACCAGTGTCATGGTATATTTAGATAGATGGTATATTTAGATAGACTATATATTTAGATAGAAGTGTCATTATTTTTAACAGTGTCTTGAATGGTTTGGATAAGTTAAGCTTGTGTTCTATACTAACTCACCACTCTGTACAGCTTTCTGCCTTTATAGCCTCTCCAGTGTTTCTGAATGACCAGCGCAGAGGACTTCTGTCTCAGGAACTGTCTCCTGCAAGGTGGCAGATAGAAGACAAAGACATCTCAATGGACTGTCACATCACATGACAACAAGACTACCATAGCCTACATCTATTCCCTATATAGTGCACTACTTTTGACCAGGGGTCATAGGGCTTTAGTTAAAAGAAGTGAACTATGTAGGGAATAGGGTGCCATTTGGGACGCCAATATAGTGATGCATTGGCCCCATAGACTGTACATACAATTGCTTGGCATGATATCATACCGATGCTTGTAGCCTCGCAGGACTCTCTGGATCAGCAGGGCTTTCTCATTCAACTCCTTCATTCTCTCCAGCTCCAGCATGGTGTCATGGAAGTCCTGGAAATGAGAGAGACAGACAACTCATATTCCTACACCTTCCACTCCATCATTTATTCTTCAAACCTGGATAGACAACTATGCTAGGGATGCAACTTTAGAGGTCAGCTGAAATGGATTGTTACCTTCAAAAATATCTTTGTCTTGCCAGTCTTCCAGTCACCCTCTTGTCTAGCAAGAACGTTCTGACAGATGCATTCAGAGCATTTCTGTGCAGATTCCTGTAGAAACAACATTCATTCTCTCATGGGCTCTACATGCCAAGTTATGAAGATAGATATCAACAACAAACATGGCTTCTGTGGTTGAGCCACAAGATGTAGTTAAACTGCAGTGATACAATAAACAACAAGATCTGAAACATTGATCTCACCTCTTTGGGGTCACAGAGGGTGGTTTTGAGCAGCACGCGGTATCGCTCCAGGAACTCATTGAAAGTGTAGCGGATGGGATAACCGGCCTTCCTGATCCTAATGGTCTCCATCATCCCAGAGTAGCGCAGCTGACGCATACACAGATCCCTGTCAAACAGCTACAACAGGGAGTTTAAATGAGAGAAATACACAAATGTACAGACAGGGCAATGGGGTTACCAGCCTAGCAACTGTAACTGAGTTGAATTGAGGTTATGTGATCGAAGAAGACACACTGTTAAGCAAGAAGCATGATGTCTGTTACATCACCACTACGTTATCAGTCAGAATATTCAGAGGTTTCTAATATGATAAGAGCTCTATGAACAGTCTCTATGAACAGTCTCTATGAACAGTCTATATGAACAGTCTCTATGAACAGTCTCTATGAACAGTCTCTATGAACAGTTTCTAAATAAAGTTAAGGGACAGACATTAGATCTAACACAACTCTCATTGTTTAAGGTGACTAGATAGATAGATAGATAGATAGATAGATAGATAGATAGATAGATAGATAGATAGATAGATAGATAGATAGATAGATAGATAGATAGATAGATAGATAGATAGATAGATAGATAGATAGATAGATAGATAGATAGATAGATAGATAGATAGATAGATAGATAGATAGATAGATAGATAGATAGATAGATAGATAGATAGATAGATAGATAGATAGATAGATAGATAGATAGATAGATCCCAGAGGGGAAATTTGTCAAGCAGCTACGAAAAAACACAGGGCAGGTGCAAAATGCCAGAACGAAAAAACACAAAAGACAGATACACGATACATGATACACAGAGCTGCAGCAAACCATATAATTACATATTAGAACTAACTTAATACGATCTCTATGATTAAAACCCTCCTGACATACCATGGGCTTCTTGAAGTCATTGGGCTTGATGCAGCGTATGAAGTAGGGCTGGCAGACTGTCAGGGTCTTCATCAGGGCATCCAGGGACTGACGGAACTGACCACTCAACGTAGGAACACGCTTCTTAGAATCAGCCACTTGCTGCTATAGAGAGAAGGAAGAAAAGCCAGAAGAGGGTGTGAGGAGAGAAATATGTAGCAAATAAAAATGAATATGCCCACTATGCAGTGGGCAAAGCTAGTTGATATTACATCATTATAACCACATAATGACATAATTTCAACCAGCTTTTCCCACTGAATATATGTGTTATATTGAAGCTCCTCCAGAGTTTTGTAGTCCCAAGGGATTTTTTCAGGGCTCCACTAACCCGTAAAGAGTTCTTGGGAGTGAACAACATCTTGGGGTTGGCGCTGGGTATCACGCTATTGGAGGAGAGCTCATTCTGGAATGCCTCCTTCAGCAGTTTATTGGACGACGTCCCCACCAGCTGGATGAGGTCAGTGCTCAGAGCATCTCTGTTCTTCTCAAGGAAACCTAAATAACAAGATTATACTAGTGTACGTCCCAAATGGCACCTTCTTCCCTCAATAGTGCACTACTTTAGACAAGGACCCATAGGGTGGTGCACTATGTAGGGAATAGGGTGCCATTTGGGACGCATCCTAGAATATACAAGTTATATACAGAAGTATTGGGCAGATTTCACTATGAATAAGTCAAGTAGTACAGGTAGAAACTCATTTAAACAGGTTAACATTCACAAGGTCACAGAGCCAGACGGATCACCAGGACAGAATCTCTATCGCACTCCACACTTCCCTTTCCCACCTGGACAAAAGGAACACCTGTGTGAGAATGATATTCATTGATTACAGCTCAGCGTTGAACATCATATTGCCCACAAAACTCATCACTTAGCTAAGGACCCTGGGACTAAACACCTCCCTCTGCAACTGGATCCTGGACTTTCTGAAGGGCCTCCCCCAGGTGGTAAGGGTAGGTAACAACCTCTCCATCAACGTCAGCAAGTCAAAGGAGCTAATTGTGGCGGAGGGCCGAGCACGCCCCCATTCGCATCGATGGGGCTGTAGCGGAGCGGGTCGAGATCTTCAAGTTCCTTGGTGTCCACATCACTAACAATCTATCATGGTCCAAACACACCAACACAGTCGTGAAGAGGGCACGACAACGCCTTTTCCCCTTCAGGAGGCTGAAGTGCCCCTACACATGGACTCAGTACTGGTACTCCGTGTATACAGACAAGTTATTACCTGGTACCCCTACACATGGACTCAGTACTGGCACCCCGTGTATACAGACAAGTTATTACCTGGTACCCCTACACATGGACTCAGTACTGGTACTCCGTGTATACAGACAAGTTATTACCTGGTACCCCTACACATGGACTCAGTACTGGTACCCCTACACATGGACTCAGTACTGGCACCCCGTGTATACAGACAAGTTATTACCTGGTACCCCTACACATGGACTCAGTACTGGTACCCCTACACATGGACTCAGTACTGGTACCCCGTGTATACAGACAAGTTATTACCTGGTACCCCTACACATGGACTCAGTACTGGCACCCTGTGTATACAGACAAGTTATTACCTGGTACCCCTACACATGGACTCAGTACTGGTACCGCTACACATGGACTCAGTGCTGGTACTTCCAGTAGATTATAGCAATACAAAGTTTGTGTCTTAGAAATCTTTATAATACCTTTTGAATCGTAGTGGACCACCCCAGCGAAGTGCTGGATTCCAAACTGTGTGTCGTGGTTGTTTTTAGGGGGAATGTAGACATCACCCTTCTCATGTACCTTGTTCATCTTGTTGATCATGGTACTATCTGTACCCTACACACAACAGAACAAAGAACAGAAGAGTTAGGACCTTTGACTTGTCCGAGTCAGAACAGCCCATAGGGTAGGATCCTATTTCTTGTTTCGGTAGCTTGAGGCAGCTTGATGTACATCCCCTAGACAGGACGCTAGTTTATCGCAGGGCCTCACTTGTACTGCTACTTGTACTTTAGGGCTATGCTTCTCAACCTGGGTTACTAGTACTCTTAGGGTACCTGGCCTATCCATAGGGGGTATTTAGGAAGACGCACAAGAACATAGGCCTTATACTTAGTTGCACATGAGGGGGGTACTTCAGAGCAAAATGTAATTGAGGAACAGTAACCAAAGCAGTTGAGAACCACTGAATTAGTTTGCATCCCAAATGTCTTCGTATTCTGTACAGCCATATGGGCAGTAGCGCACTATGTAGCCCTTTGTGACGCAGTCTTAAACTGCAGGGCGGAGGCTGGGTACCTTGGGGAAGTTGCTTTCCTCATCGATAAGTGCCAGGATGTTGAGAGACTTGTTGGCCAGCACGTCCAGTGTTCTCTGGTTGTCGTTGTATTCAATGTGCTTCCAGATGATGTTCTCGTGGGCGTACTCATCCTGCTCCAGCTTGAAGACATGTTTTACAAAGAACTGCTGCAGCTGCTCGTTGGCGAAGTTGATACACAGCTGCTCAAAACTACAACGAAATAAACAAATAAACCACACAATAATCAAAAGAATGGTCGACACACTTTAGGGAGTTAGAGTAAAGTCCTAAAGGGTGACTGACTTTAGGGAGTTAGAGTAAAGTCCTAAAGGGTGACTGACTTTAGGGAGTTAGAGTAAAGTCCTAAAGGGTGACTGACTTTAGGGAGTTACAGTAAAGTCCTAAAGGGTGACTGACTTTAGGGAGTTAGAGTAAAGTCCTAAAGGGTGACTGACTTTAGGGAGTTACAGTAAAGTCCTAAAGGGTGACTGACTTTAGGGAGTTACAGTAAAGTCCTAAAGGGTGACTGACTTTAGGGAGTTAGAGTAAAGTCCTAAAGGGTGACTGACTTTAGGGAGTTACAGTAAAGTCCTAAAGGGTGACTGACTTTAGGGAGTTACAGTAAAGTCCTAAAGGGTGACTGACTTTAGGGAGTTAGAGTAAAGTCCTAAAGGGTGACTGACTTTAGGGAGTTACAGTAAAGTCCTAAAGGGTGACTGACTTTAGGGAGTTACAGTAAAGTCCTAAAGGGTGACTGACTTTAGGGAGTTAGAGTAAAGTCCTAAAGGGTGACTGACTTTAGGGAGTTAGAGTAAAGTCATAAAAGGTGACTGGCTTCAGTCCCCCCTAGGGTTGAAAAATTCTGATAACTTTTCTCCAATTCCAGAATCCTCCAACAAGAATTTCAAGAAAATCAGGGAATTTTGCAAAAGTTACTGGAAGTTTATGAAATATGTTGTGATGGTACAGACCTGTTCTTGTTGAAGTTCTCAAAGCCAAAGATGTCCAGCAGACCAATAGACTGTCTGACGTGTTGAATGTCCTCAGGAGGAGGCTTGAACACAGCCTTGTTGATCTTCCCCACCACCCAAACAAACAGTCTACCATAGATGGCCTAGGGGGAGGATGAAGAACATTATTATGAAATTTCCCCCCCGGGGGATCAATAAAGTACCTATCTATCTATCTATCTTATAATGCATTATCACATATTATCATACATTACATAACAGACATAATTATAGTATATGCATGCATCAAAGATTATAATGTTTTTACCCCATGACTGAAAGGTTCACAAAGAGGAGTGTCTGATTTAAGCTATTATGGTCTTAGTAAGAGCAGATGACATTCCCTAGCCTGTTTGTGCTGTCTTGCCAAGTCCTATGGTCATTATCTATCCTGGTCCCAGACCTGTTCATTCTGTCTTGCCAACTACTATGGTCATTGCCACTCAATTTGGCACGACAGCACAAACAAGACAGCAAGTGATCCCAGCCTCACCTTGACAAATGCGTCTTTGCCATCCATGGCCTGGGCTGAGGTGAGGGGTTTGGCCACACTCTCCCTGGAGGTCATGAAGGAACGCTGGGTCAGACTCTTCTCCAGAGCCTTGGGGTCCACCTGGACCACACACAGAGAGGGACATTACAGAGGTCACTGACGGGTTAGTCTGGAGCTAGCAGATATCACACCATATTCTTGTGTACCCTTCGTATTCTCGAGAACTGAAAGCAGTTTTAGGGTATGGAGAGAGCTGGAACGTCTGGGATTGATGCTAGTGTAGGCTTACCTCCAGAAGTTTGCTGACCATGTTGAAATTATTTGACGTCATGACGTCACAGCCCTCCAGATTATTCAAAATGGTGGCTGGAAGGATCAAAGATAAGGAAGTCAGTTACAGTAGGTCCTTCAGTGATCCAATGGATTTGACATGCAGAAAGGTCTTCTTCTCCAACAGGCCCACACCATGGCTCTCTCAATTTGTCTTTCCGTCATTCCTCACATCCTGTTTTCCTCAACCTTATTATAGTAGTAGGTCCAAAGTACCAATCACAGACCAGGAGAGAGGATGGGTTAGAGTAAAGTACCAATCACAGACCAGGAGAGAGGATGGGTTAGAGTAAAGTACCAATCACAGACCAGGAGAGAGGATGGGTTAGAGTAAAGTACCAATCACAGACCAGTAGAGAGGATGGGTTAGAGTAAAGTACCAATCACAGACCAGGAGAGAGGATGGGTTAGAGTAAAGTACCAATCACAGACCAGGAGAGAGGATGGGTTAGAGTAAAGTACCAATCACAGACCAGTAGAGAGGATGGGTTAGAGTAAAGTACCAATCACAGACCAGTAGAGAGGATGGGTTAGAGTAAAGTACCAATCACAGACCAGTAGAGAGGATGGGAGGAATCAAGGAAGGATGAATAGAGCAAAAACATAAAACCCTCCTCCCTGTTCCTGACCTTCAAAAACATAAAACCCTCCTCCCTGTTCCTGACCTTCAAAAACATAAAACCCTCCTCCCTGTTCCTGACCTTCAAAAACATAAAACCCTCCTCCCTGTTCCTGACCTTCAAAAACATAAAACCCTCCTCCCTGTTCCTGACCTTCA
>CM042414.1:2217679-2345179 GCA_023634145.1 Thymallus thymallus
GGAAACGATCAGCCACATCGATGGGGCTGTAGTGGAGCGGGTCAAGAACTTCAAGTTCCTCGATGTCCACATCACTAAGGAATCAACATGGTCCACAAGCACCCACAGAGCTGTGAAGAGGGCAAGACACCTCTTCCCCACCAGGAGGGTGAAAAGATTTGGCATGGGTCCTCAGATCCTCAAAAGGTTCTACAGCTGCACCAATGAGAGCATCTTGACTGGCTGCATCACTGCTTGGTACGGCAACTGCAAGGTACCCGACCCCATATAACCAGGTTATTACCTGGTACTCCCTGTATATAGCCATGTTATTACCTGGTACTCCTTGTATATAGCCATGTTATTACCTGGTACTCCCTGTATATAGCCATGTTATTACCTGGTACTTCCTGTATATAACCATGTTATTACCTGGTACTTCCTGTATATAACCATGTTACTACCTGGTACTTCCTGTATATAACCATATTATTACCTGGTACTTCCTGTATATAACCATGTTATTTGTTATTCACTGTGTATTTATTCCTCATGTCACTATTTCAAATGTTTCATCTTTATCTTTAACTCTGCGTTGTTGGAAAAGGACCCGTCAGGAAGCATTTCAGTGTTCGTCTACACCTGTTGTTAAGAAGCATGCGACAAATAACATTTTATTTTATTTAGATTTAATTTGATGGGAGAGGGCTGTCCCAGTTTCTGAAGACCTGTGTGTCAAACCATTGTAAGTCTTTGGTGCACACGCACGAGCACACGCACAGACACTCGCACGAGCACACGCACAGACACTCGCACGAGCACACGCACAGACACATGCAAACAAACACACACACCTCCCAACTTACCTGATGACACAGCACTGGTCCTTCTTGTTGCGTCTCATGTTGAAGAAGCAGCTGTCTGCGATGGCGAACACGTGTGGAGGCAGCTCCCCCAGCCGGCGGTCCGTGTACAGATGCACCTGCTCTGTAGTGTAGAGCGGCAGCAGCTGGTACGGGTTCACTGCCACCAGAATGGAACCTGTGTAGGTCTGGACACAGCACAGAGAGAGGGACGTTATCTGGCTGTCTCACACAGAGTGGTACAGATGTCGGTGATGTGGACATAGCTGTGTTTTTAACGTCCCAGTTTTTTATTGTTTTTACTAAACCCAACTTAGTCACCTGTTTTATTATTTCTAGATTTCTATCAAGTCCTGATTGATGTTAAGTAGACAGTGGTGTGGGTTAGGGTGTTGGCAGCTTGGCAGAGCAACACTGGAACGTTCTCATTACACATAGAGAGGCTCATTGGTCTCTATGGAGACAAACACCAGTGTGGTTATCCTGTCTAAAGGGCAGAGTCTATTAGGCATTCACTTCAGCCAGAGAGGAATACAGCTCTGAGCCTCCAATGAGCCCAAACATACCTGGTTCTACCTGGTTCTGCCTGGTTCTACCTGGTTCTGCCTGGTTCTACCTGGCTCTACCTGGTTCTACCTGGTTCTACCTGGTTCTACCTGGTTCTGCCTGGCTCTACCTGGTTCTACCTGGTTCTACCTGGCTCTACCTCGTCATACCTCTACCTTTCACAGACCACACATTTCTCCAACTGCCATAAAGGTTGTTATCAACAAAGTCATAATCCGTTCCATTTTCTTCCATTGACAGATGGAGGGGCTATTATTGGTAACAATGTATACTGTAAAGTGGATTACAGATCAATTAAAATGAACAGGAACTATTCACACACACACACACACACACACACACACACACACACACACACACACACACACACACACACACAGTGCGTTGTATTCAGACCCCTTGACTTTTTCCTAGGCCATTTTGTTACGTTACAGCCTTATTCTAAAATTAATTATACTGTTTTTTTCAACTCATCAATCTACTCACAATACCCCATAATGACAAACCAAAAACTGGTTCTTAGACATTTTTGCCGATGTATTATAAAAAAAAACCTGATATGACATTTACATAAGTATTCAGACTCTTTAACTCAGTACTTAGTTGAAGCACCTTTAGCAGTGATTACAGCCTCGAGTCTTCTTGGGTATGATGCTACAATCTTGGCAAACCTGTATTTGGGGAGTTTCTCCCATTCTACTCTGCAGATCCTCTAAAGCTCTGTCAGGTTGGATGGGGAGTGTCGCTGCACAGCTATTTTCAGGTCTCTCCAGAGATATTCGATCAGGTTCATGTCCGGGCTTTCAGAGACTTGTCCCGAAGCCACTCTTGCGTTGTCTTGGCTGTGTGCTTAGGGTCGTTTTCCGGTTGGAAGGTGAACCTTCGCCCCAGTCCGAGGTCCTGAGCGCTCCGGAGCAGGTTTCAATCAAGGATCTCTCTGACTTTGCTACGTTCATATTTCCCTCGATCCTGACTAGTCTCCCATTGCCTGCCGCTGAAAAACATCCCCACAGCATGATGCTGCCACCTCCATGCTTTTCCGTAGCGATGGTACCAGGTTTCCTCCAGACATGATGCTTGGCATTCAAGCCAAAGACGTCAATCTTGGTTTCATCAGTCCAGAGAATCTATTTCTCATAGTCTGAGAGTCCTTTAGGTGCCTGTTGGCAAACTCCAAGCGGGCTGTCATGGGCCTTTTACAGAGGAGTGGCCACTCTACCATAAAGGCCTGATTGGTGGTGTGCTGCAGAGAAGGAATGTTCTCCCATCTCCACAGAGGAACTCTGGAGCTGTGACCATCGGGTTCTTGGTCACCTCCCTGACCAAGGCCTTTCTACCCCGATTGCTCAGTTTTGTCGGGCGGCCAGCTCTAGGTAGAGTCTTGGTGGTTCTAAACTTCTATCATTTGAGAATGATGGTGCCACTGTGTTCTTGGTGACCTTCAAATCTGCAGAAATATTTTGGTACCCTTCCCCAGATCTGTGCCTCGACACAATCCTGCCTTGGAGATCTACGGACAATTCCTTTGACCTCATGGCTTGGTTTTTGCTCTGACATGCACTGTTAACTGTGGGGCCTTATATAGACAGGTGTGTGCCTTTCCAAATCATGTCCAATCAATTTAATTTACCACAGGTGGACTCCAATCAAGTTGTAGAAACATCTCAAGGATCATCAATGGAAACAGGATGCACCTGAGCTCAATTTAGAGTCTCATAGCAAAGGGTCTGAATACATTTTTTTTTGTTGACATTTGCAAAAATGCTCAGCCATTATGGTGTAGATTGATGATGACATGTTTTAAAATGTATACATTTTAGAATAAGGCTTTAATGTAACAAAATGTCGAAAAAAGTCGGAATACTTTCCAAATGCAAATGTAAATATGTATCTACTATACTAACATATATAATACCCTCCTCGTTATATAGTCTATAGTATACTAACATATATAATACCCTCCTCGTTATATAGTCTATAGTATACTAACATATATAATACCCTCCTCGTTATATAGTCTATAGTATACTAACATATATAATACCCTCCTCGTTATATAGTCTATAGTATACTAACATATATAATACCCTCCTCGTTATATAGTCTATAGTATACTAACATAGATAATACCCTCCTCGTTATATAATCTATAGTATACTAACATATATAATACCCTCCTCGTTATATAGTCTATAGTATACTAACATATATAATACCCTCCTCGTTATATAGTCTATAGTATACTAACATATATAATACCCTCCTCGTTATATAGTCTATAGTATACTAACATATATAATACCCTCCTCGTTATATAGTCTATAGTATACTAACATATATAATACCCTCCTCGTTATATAGTCTATAGTATACCAACATAGATAATACCCTCCTCGTTATATAGTCTATAGTATACTAACATATATAATACCCTCCTCGTTATATAGTCTATAGTATACTAACATATATAATACCCTCCTCGTTATATAGTCTATAGTATACTAACTTATATAATACCCTCCTCGTTATATAGTCTATAGTATACCAACATAGATAATACCCTCCTCGTTATATAGTCTATAGTATACTAACATATATAATACCCTCCTCGTTATATAGTCTATAGTATACTAACATATATAATACCCTCCTCGTTATATAGTCTATAGTATACCAACATATATAATACCCTCCTCGTTATATAGTCTATAGTATACTAACATATATAATACCCTCCTCGTTATATAGTCTATAGTATACTAACATATATAATACCCTCCTCGTTATATAGTCTATAGTATACCAACATATATAATACCCTCCTCGTTATATAGTCTATAGTATACTAACATATATAATACCCTCCTCGTTATATAGTCTATAGTATACTAACATATATAATACCCTCCTCGTTATATAGTCTATAGTATACCAACATAGATAATACCCTCCTCGTTATATAGTCTATAGTATACTAACATATATAATACCCTCCTCGTTATATAGTCTATAGTATACTAACATATATAATACCCTCCTCGTTATATAGTCTATAGTATACTAACATATATAATACCCTCTTCGTTATATAGTCTATAGTATACTAACATATATAATACCCTCCTCGTTATATAGTCTATAGTAAACTAACATATATAATACCCTCCTCGTTATATAGTCTATAGTATACTAACATATATAATACCCTCCTCGTTATATAGTCTATAGTATACTAACATATATAATACCCTCCTCGTTATATAGTCTATAGTATACTAACATATATAATACCCTCCTCGTTATATAGTCTATAGTATACTAACATATATAATACCCTCCTTGTTATATAATCTATAGTATACTAACATAGATAATACCCTCCTTGTGTCGGACCAGGAGGTTCCTGAGGAGCCCGGCCTCGTTGAGGTCCCCTAGTCTGATCATGTCGTCCACTCCGTTAACAGACGTAGGGTGCATGGGCCGGATCCCATTCTCCTTCTTCTTGTCGATCTCATGCTCCTGCAAGGGCAGCGTGTCAGGATCAATTACCCTCAGGGGCCATTCATGAAGGCAATGCCAGATTACAAATTTCACATACTGTATTATATACAGTAGACAGTAAACATGCATCATATCCCCCTTTATTCAATACATAAAGACAGAATACTGTACATATCACTTAAACCAAATATTTAAAGGGAAGAAAAACTAAATTGGACAGGCAATACCTTTCCTTCATCGTCGATCAGCTGCAGCTGTCCAGTGTTGGTTAGTTTGACCTCAGCTCCGATGGGCACCCCTAGACCAGAGTCCACCCACACCCATTCACCCTTCCTCAAAACCACCATGATTGAAAACTTCTTGTCTCCAGTCTATACATTTAAAAAAATAAAACACATATTATAGACTGATAGGAAATGAGACCATATTGTAGACTGATATTGACTTAGGCCATATTGTAGACTGATAGGGAATGAGACCATATTGTAGACTAATATTGACATAGGCCATATTGTAGACTGATAGGGAAGGAGACCATATGTGAGAATATATCAGGCCTATAAAATGGCTTCCATGGGCCACTCCCTTTACAGTAATACGATACTGACTCATGCCATCTGATGGCCGAGGCACTTTGGAGTTCTGGTTCAATAAGTTTAATAAAATATAGAGTTTTCACCTTCTCATTTTAAATAGTATTTTTTGTAAACGTCCCGCTTTGGGGTGGATGTTTTAATGTGTAGTTCATACATGCAGAATCTATGAGCTGAAGTACTGTTTTACCTCAGTTACCCCCTAGTTTGAAAGCGATTGTTTTTCTGGAAGCTGTGTAGCAACATTTTCCTTACATTGTCCCCCTCTAACAATTTGAGTTCAACCAATGAGCTCAAGCCCCTCGCCATATGAGTGACAGCTAGCAAGAGGCTCATCATGCACCCACAGCAGAGAGAGAGAGAGAGAGAGAGAGAGAGAGAGAGAGAGAGAGAGAGAGAGAGAGAGAGAGAGAGAGAGATAGAGAGGGCAATAATGTGGTGGACATATCAGCACATATGTGACGTAATATGTCATTTTCCGGGGACCAATTTCGGCTTGTGAACTCTACTTTCAGAACCATGGGTTAAAAAGTATACAAAAGTGCCAGAGAATATATTTAATCAAATTATTCAATAGAATCTGGATCCCATATTTATCCCTTTATTAAGACATTACTCTCGGTTGACCCAGAACTAAAATCTTGCGTAATTGGTCAGCTGATTGATTAGGTTCTGGGTCCATACGTGTTAAGAGAACAGATGCTAGAACTAGGAGTATAACCAGAACCCTCTCTCTTTGCAAGTTACGGGTAAGTCTATGACCCGAATGTCCGCTCGCTTTCCAAAATTCGAAAGATACCTTCGAAATAGTGACAAAAAACCCAAGAAGGAAAATCATGAAGACATTTTCTTGAAACAGATATGATCAAAAACAGTCTTAAAAGTGTCATAATAAAGACATTCACTGGAGACAAACTTGTAACTGATACAATATGGCTGACTTTACACAATCACAACAGCATTGTAACATAAAATAACTTATGGTGTCAAACCATTATGACAAAAGCAGTCGATCATGTCCATGTTTTACCTGTGGATGTTATCTATATTCCTGTAGAGATCGTAAGACTACCTCCCTGGCTATAGTAAAGCCTCAGTCACCATCCACAGTACTGTCCAGTCCAGAGAGAGAGAGAGACCGAGACGATACTGTGAACCAGGAAACAGATATGCCAATACAGCACAACCAGCACCCCTTTATGGCCTGAAGACTTTGATCCCAGACACCCAGTATGGGTAATAGTCAGGGCAGGTAACACCCAGTGCATAGCAGGTAGGTCCAGCGCAGGTAACACCCAGTGCATAGCAGGTAGGTCCAGCGCAGGTAACACCCAGTGCCATGGGGGTCTCAGAGCATTTCGTATTATTCTGTACGTAAATCCGAGAATCTCCATTTAGTATGATATGTTACGTTTCATATGGTAACATATTGTACAAATTGCAATTCGTAACATATCATACGAAATGGATGAATCCACAAATGAATACATACCATACATACCATACGAAACGTAACATATCATACTAGGCCAAATTGTAGACTGATATTGACTGAGGTCATATTGTAGACTGATATTGATTTACGTACAGAATATGTTGCGAATTTGCTAAACGTATGATATGTTGCTAATTTCCATTGGTTGTGGTTAACGTTAGTTAGCTGGAACTAGGCTAGGGGTTAGAGGTTAAGGTTTGAAATTAGATTAAAGGGGATGGGTTAGCTAACATGCTAAGTAGTTGCAAAGTTATTAATTAGCTAAAATGTTAAAGTTGTCTGTGATGAGACTCGAACACGCAACCTTTGGGTTGATAGACATTCACGTTATTTGCTAGACATTCGCATTATACGCCGACCCATCCACCCTCCTTTCGTTTTTGCCTTAAGAAACCTTCTCTCTTATGTAACAATACCAAATGTAACATATCATACTCATTTGGATGCCCTGGCTTTACGTTTACTATATACGTCTAGTCTATGAGACCAGGCTGCCAGTGCAGGTACACTCTGAGGGCAGGTAACACAGAGGGAAGGCCACCACCCCAAGGAGACCCATCTGTAGGATCAGTGTTTCTATAGTCTGAGACCAGTCTGCCAGTGCAGGTACACTCTGAGGGCAGGTAACACCGAGGGAAGGCCACCACCCCAAGGAGACCCATCTGTAGGATCAGTGTTTCTATAGTCTGAGACCAGTCTGCCAGTGCAGGTACACTCTGAGGGCAGGTAACACCGAGGGAAGGCCACCACCCCAAGGAGACCCATCTGTAGGATCAGTGTTTCTATAGTCTGAGACCAGGCTGCCAGTGCAGGTACACTCTGAGGGCAGGTAACACCGAGGGAAGGCCACCACCCCAAGGAGACCCATCTGTAGGATCAGTGTTTCTATAGTCTGAGACCAGGCTGCCAGTGCAGGTGCATTTTTACCCATCTTCCAATAGGTGCCCTTCTTTGCGAGGCATTGGAAAACCTCCCTGGTCTTTTTGGTTGAATATGCTTGCCATAATAAAGATGTCTAAAAACACAATTCCACTTTGACATAATGGGGTATTGTGTCTCGATCACTGACATAATGATCTAAATGTTATCCATTTTCAATTCAGGCTGTAACACAACAATGTGGAAAAAGTCAATGGGTGTGAATACTTTCTGAAAGCCCTGTATATTACCTTGCTCTATGCCTGTAGTTATTATTACTAGTATTATTCATATTTTAACATTTGCATGCTCTGGCAGTGAGCTACGTATTGCATGTGTTCTAATATTTTCTAATAACTTGTTAAACGAACACGTGCCGTTTCCTGTCTGAAATCAAGTGCAGTTGGGTGTTGCATCAGCTGATATCGCACCAATTAGATCATCACAATGCAAATAGTCCGGGTAGCCATTTGATTACCTGTTCAGGAGTCTTATGGCTTTGGGGTAAAAGCTGTAGAGAAGCCTTTTGGACCTAGACTTGGCGCTCCTGTACTGTTGCTGTGCTGTTACAGAGAGAACAGTCTATGACTGGAGTCTTTGACCATTTTTAGGCCCTTTCTCTGACTACCCTCTGTAGTGCCTTGCGATCGGAGGCCGAGCAGTTGCCGTACCAGGCAGTGATGCAGCCAGTCAGGATGCTCTCGATGTTGCAGCTCTAGAACCTTTTGAGGATCTGAGGACCCATGCCATATCTTTCAGTCTCCTGAGGGGGAAAATGTCAGTAGCCTACAGAGTAATATGAGAAGAACGCAATTGCTGAATTGTTGTAGATCAAATAAAAAATGTCTAATCAAATGTTATTTGTCACATGCTTGGTAAACAGACATATAGTGAGATGCTTCCTTACCTTCCCAACAATACAACAGGTGTAGAATAACAGTGAGATGCTTCCTTACCTTCCCAACAATACAACAGGTGTAGAATAACAGTGAGATGCTTCCTTACCTTCCCAACAATACAACAGGTGTAGAATAACAGTGAGATGCTTCCTTACCTTCACAACAATACAACAGGTGTAGAATAACAGTGAGATGCTTCCTTACCTTCACAACAATACAACAGGTGTAGAATAACAGTGAGATGCTTCCTTACCTTCACAACAATGCATAGTAATATAATAGTAATAGTAATAAAATAATATAAATAATAAATACGCAGTGAATAACATTAACAAGATATTCTAAACTAAATGTAGTAGCAGGTCCATGTAGAATAAACAAGCCTTTACATAATACTGTAGAAGCAGTGTTCTGCTAATAAAACAATGTACTGTGCCGATCAGCATCTTGTCTGGTGGTAATGGGGTTACCTTGACAAACATGTCAGAGTGGTCATACCTTCCTGTGTGGTGAACGAATACAACAGGAGTTCCCTGATCCTGGTGCAGAACACACAGGGTTTCTCCCTCCCCATATCGACTGATACCATTCAATTCATTAATAAAAAAAGACTATACAAGTAAAAGCTGTTTCTAGTCAAATCTAGTAGAATTGCAGGAAATGTGCTTTAACGGTTGACTTTGGGCACGAAAAACAGTCCAACTCTCTAACAGATGGGGTGGTGGTTGATCGATTGGTCTTTCTGGTCGCCGCGACCGACGTAGCTAGTTGGTTAGCTAAGCTAGCCACTTGTAGCTAGTCAGTAACTCCTCCAGTATGTTTTGACGTCACCTCACAGGATTAGTTTTTGGATGGAAGCTGTAGAGATCGGAAAGAAATGGCACTTCTTTAGCCAAACATCTTATTCCTCCATTTCTTATTTGTTCTTAAGCATTACATAACCTGGTATGACGGTGCATTGATCAGTTATACAGTTTAAAGCTGCTATTATTGCTTTTTTGCCTAAAGTCGACCTTTAAAGTAACTGTCCAGTGTTTCCAGATATCTATGAGATATGACCTATAATTAATTACAATATGAGTGAAATAGTTTCCTTCCAAATTGTTTTAATTAAGTATCTTAAAAAGCAGCTTTTCCGTGTTGGAATGGTGTAGGCGTAACCCAAAAACAGAATGGCGTGGGAGTTTACCGGTCATTAAGTAGACCGCTGATTGGCCAGCTCATTCTCCTCAGGAGGATGACGTCGACCTCTATGAGGAAATAACAAGCATTTTTTTTAAACTGTCTGTTTGAGAAAAGTTTGAGGTGGGTTTTTTAAAGGGTTTTGTCTCCAATTTATTTCTTTGGCCACAAATACAAGCTGTAGCAGGTTTAGGGGTGTGGGGTTTCCACGTCATCAAGCTCAATAACAAACAGACACAAACAGCGTCATTTTAATGCAGTTGGGAATTTATTAGGGAAAGAAGTCCACAGTTGGGAAAGGATAAGGGCGGGGTTTTAGATAACAGTTCACAGTCCACAGTTGGTTGTCGTTGTACATTAATCCAAGGGTAAATCCAAAGCACGGTTCTCAGCCAGTCCAATTCAGTACACAGGGTTAAATCCCTCTTCTAGTCATACAGATCACAACTTAACTTGTCACACTCTCTGTAACACGCCTCTTCTAGTCTGCTTCCCTTCTTATCTACAAACACTCAATCACTTAACGATTCACACCTTCTCTCGTTGGTGCAGGAAGTCCCTATAAGGCTCAGGGGTGGAGCCAACGGGCTGCCAGATATCTTCCCTCAACCACCACTCCCCTCACCTCTCCCTGCCGTCTGCCACAATATGTATAGGATGAGTCAACAACATTATGTGGGTATGAGTTAACATTTCTTATTCCCTCTACCATCCAACAGGGAGACAAGACTTCCCGCTACAGTCCCACAGGGAGACAAGACTTCCCGCTACAGTCCCACAGGGAGACAAGACTTCCCGCTACAGTCCCACAGGGAGACAAGACTTCCCGCTACAGTCCCACAGGGAGACAAGACTTCCCGCTACAGTCCCACAGGGAGACAAGACTTCCCGCTACAGTCCCACAGGGAGACAAGACTTCCCGCTACCATCCCACAGGGAGACAAGACTTCCCGCTACCATCCAACAGGGAGACAAGACTTCCCGCTACAGTCCCACAGGGAGACAAGACTTCCCGCTACCATCCCACAGGGAGACAAGACTTCCCGCTACCATCCAACAGGGAGACAAGACTTCCCGCTACCATCCAACAGGGAGACAAGACTTCCCGCTACCATCCCACAGGGAGACAAGACTTCCCGCTACAGTCCCACAGGGAGACAAGACTTCCCGCTACCATCCAACAGGGAGACAAGACTTCCCGCTACAGTCCCACAGCGAGACAAGACTTAGGTTAGATTTCAACAATGTACATACCCTTATGAAACAGTGGCTACTAACCAGTCATTCATATGCATTTCAATCACAACATTTGGCCGACTAAAATGCAGCTTTAGAATGCAACCTCGAGGAGACAGATTTCAGAACACATTATTGCACATCTTTTCTACACTGATTATCCCAGGCTATTGCATGTGACGCTTGCTTTTCCATCTAGCCTAATGGGATTCACAGGTTAAGAACAGGTTGATGTGTTGTAGTTACAGATCAACAGATAGCAGTGGGTGATCCCACTCTTTCCTTATCTAGGATGTGATAGGACTAGGGAGGGAGTCTGTTTATCTCAGCTGGTAAGGTTACCATGACAATGAAGTGCTGCTAATCAAAGCGTTCAAGGGCAATGACCTGAGCAAGGCACAGAGCACAGACAGACAGAACACAGACAGAACAGAACACAGACAGAACACAGACAGAACAGAACACAGACAGAACAGAACACAGACAGAACACAGACAGAACAGAACAGAACAGAACACAGACAGACAGAACACAGACAGAACAGAACACAGACAGAACACAGACAGAACAGAACAGAACAGAACACAGACAGACAGAACACAGACAGAACAGAACACAGACAGACAGAACACAGACAGAACAGAACACAGACAGACAGAACACAGACAGCAAGACAGAACACAGACAGAACAGAACACAGACAGAACAGAACACAGACAGCAAGACAGAACACAGACAGACAGAACACAGACAGAACACAGACAGAACAGAACACAGACAGAACAGAACACAGACAGAACAGAACACAGACAGCAAGACAGAACACAGACAGACAGAACACAGACAAAACAGAACACAGACAGAACAGAACACAGACAGCAAGACAGAACACAGACAGACAGAACACAGACAGAACACAGACAGAACAGAACACAGACAGAACAGAACACAGACAGCAAGACAGAACACAGACAGACAGAACACAGACAGAACAGAACACAGACAGCAAGACAGAACACAGACAGACAGAACACAGACAGAACAGAACACAGACAGAACAGAACACAGACAGAACAGAACACAGACAGAACAGAACACAGACAGAACAGAACACAGGCTCAGCATAAGGGAAAGGAACAATGCTCTCCAGCCAAGATGCATGAATGAAGGAGCAAACTGCAGTAAAGAGGACATACTGTACAGTGCAGTTGATAAGAAAGCCTGTCAGATCTACAGGCAGACACTTATCATGACTTGCTAATTTATCATCGAAAATGAACCAGTCCATATCATTTGTAATTGATTCATTGATCCTAGATCTGCACTGGGTCCAGATAAGACAAGCTGATCTTAGACCATTACTGGGGACTGAGACCAGGGGGTTGGGAGATACTGTGGCCCTGTTCAATGTCACCCCTGGAGAGGGCCCTCTAGGAAGGAGCTTACCCACCCACTCTGGGGCAGTGGTTGTGTGGCTAGCAGAGGCAGAGTTGTGTTGGCAGATCTAAAAAAAGACACAACATTATTTGAATGAGAATTCTGTCCACTTGACAACCAGATTTCAGTATTGTTCTGATGAGACAGATAGAAATACAGATTAAAACATGGAATGTAACACAGATATAGATGATGTGCTTGCCAAATAATAATGTTACTACAGAGAGCTAGCTCTGTCCATGCTTTTCCTGAAAAAGTATATCTGATATTATAGCTAGCTAGTTGATGTTGTTTTAGCTAGCTCACCCAAAGCAGACATGTCTCCTCTTCGCTGGTACGCAGATGCATGACTACATGATCATGATGTTGTGGCTGTAACATCTAATGGACATTGCACTAGGATAACAACAACTACCTAGCTATATCAGATAGATATTTTCAGGAAAAGCAGCTCATAGCAAGCAAATCAAATGTTTCTCACTGCATTGGTTCCACGTTGACATCTAGCTATCTAACTAAGATTAAACAGTGAGATCTCTCAGATTCTCTCTTTGTAGCAGTTTGCTGTCATCTCATCTGGGTATTGCAACACCCCAATTGAAGCAACTGCACATCTAATCTTCTCCCCCATCCTCTCTTGATTCTACAGGGAGACAATTTAACAGGTTAGCCTGTTCTCCTCAAAACGTCGCTAGCAAGCTAACTAACATTAGCCAAATTGTGCAGAGATCTCAGCTTGCTAACTTGCAAAGCCAACCAACTACACACCAAATATACACAAGGCAAACAATCATTTTATAAACTAATGTTAGTTTCAACCAAATGAAACGTTTCTACATACACTACATGACCAGAAGTATGTGGACACCTGATCATAGAACATCTCATTCCAAAATCATGGCCATTAATATGTAGTTGGTCCCCATTTTGCTCCTATAACAGCCTCCACTCATCTGGGAAGACTTCCACTAGATGTTGGAACATTGCTGTGGGGACTTCTATTCAGCCACAAGAGGTCGGGCGATTAGACCTGGCTCACAGTCGGCGTTCCAATTCATCCCAAAGGTGTTTGATGGGCTTGAAGTCAGGGCTCTGTGCAGGCCAGTGAAGTTCTTCCACACCAATCTTGACAAACCATTTCTGTGTGGACCTCGCTTTGTGCATGGGTCATTGTCATATTGAAACTGGAAAGGGCCTTCCCCAAACTGTTGCCACAAAGTTGGAAGCACAGAGTAATCTAGTCAGTGTATGCTGTAGGGTTAAGATTTTCCTTCACTAGCACTAAGGGGCCTAGCCCGAACCATGAAAAACAGCCCCAGACCATTATTCCTCCTCCACCAAACTTTACAGTTGCCATTATGCAGTGGGGCAGGTAGCGTTCTCCTGGCATCTGCCAAACCCAGATTTGTCCGTCGGACAGCCAGATGGTGAAGCGTCATTCATCCCTCCAGAGAACGAGCTTCCAATTACACCACTCCATCCGATGCACATGGAAACCCTGCGGCTTGTGTGTGGCTGCTAGGCCATGGAAACCCTTAGGCTTGTGTGTGGCTGCTAGGCCATGGAAACCCTGCGGCTTGTGTGTGGCTGCTAGGCCATGGAAACCCTGCGGCTTGTGTGTGGCTGCTAGGCCATGGAAACCCTTAGGCTTGTGTGTGGCTGCTAGGCCATGGAAACCCTGCGGCTTGTGTGTGGCTGCTAGGCCATGGAAACCCTGCGGCTGAGCCGCTGTTTATCCTAGACATTTCCACTTCACAATACAAGCATTTCACTACACCCGTAATAACATCTACTAAACACGTGTATGTGACCAATTACATTTGATTTGATTTGATAACAGACCCTTACAGTTGACCGGGACAGCTCTATCAGGGCAGAAATGTGACAAACTGACTTGTTGGGATATTCATTGAAGAGGTAAGGGAGGAGGATGGTACATGTGATCTGCATAACATACCAATACTAATTGACATACCTGTGTATGCCTCCTCGTCTGTATACCTGCAGACAGACACAACAGTGAGCAGTTCAGTCATCTGCACCCAATACAGCTAGCCTTGAACACATTCTTATAGCCTACATATTCTTACCTTTGTTGATTGATATCCATTGAATTGTGTCACATAGACAGGTTAGTTAACCTAGGCTACTACCCCTCCTAAACATAGACAGGTTAGTTAACCTAGGCTATTACCCCTCCTAAACATAGACAGGTTAGTTAACCTAGGCTACTACCCCTCCTAAACATAGACAGGTTAGTTAACCTAGGCTATTACCGCTCCTAAACATAGACAGGTTAGTTAACCTAGGCTATTACCCCTCCTAAACATAGACAGGTTAGTTAACCTAGGCTATTACCCCTCCTAAACATAGACAGGTTAGTTAACCTAGGCTATTACCCCTCCTAAACATAGACAGGTTAGTTAACCTAGGCTACTACCCCTCCTAAACATAGACAGGTTAGTTAACCTAGGCTATTACCCCTCCTAAACATAGACAGGTTAGTTAACCTAGGCTATTACCGCTCCTAAACATTGACAGGTTAGTTAACCTAGGCTATTACCCCTCCTAAACATAGACAGGTTAGTTAACCTAGGCTATTACCCCTCCTAAACATAGACAGGTTAGTTAACCTAGGCTATTACCCCTCCTAAACATAGACAATTCAATGTAGAATTGTTCATCAATTTAGAAAATTCCAAGGAACTGGTATAATACAATACATCGAACGTCTGTAAATATAAAAAAATATATATATAGGTTTGTAACCCTGAAAAATGTGTCTTTCAAATTGCCAAATTGAGCCCGTTTCAAATGATCACCCTTTGAGAATAGGGTACACTTTAAGACCACAAGAGGGCACCAAAGTATTTTCCCAACACTTACCCAGGCTGCCACTGCTCTTGCTCAAACAAAAATGTCCTCTGTGTCACAACTTTTGGGGATATTAGTAGTTTTTAGAGAAGGGGAACTGCCCCCCAGGGGAGATTATGGCATAGGGTTTAACAAGTGTTCAAATCTTAAATGTTACAGACGCTAGATGTGTTTTAGTTTTTTTTAAACTATAAAATGGCTGTCTTGACTGTGATAAGGGCTTGGGAAATAAGAGTGTCTTGTCTGCTAAAAACAAGGCTATGCCCAGTGGTGGGGCAAACAAAAAAATATATGGACATGCAAAGCAACTACACAACACAACACTAAACAATACATTCATTTCACTATAACGGTGACAAACGGTGCCCACAAACTTTTAGGGCCGACATAAAGCTGTCCCAACAGCAGAGTCCCAACAGCAGAGTCCCAACACCTTACCACTGCTACACCTGGCTATCAGTGGAGCCTTGTCTGGCAGCGAAACAGTTCCTCATTTACTGCCTTTTAAAAAACATAGCTGATAATATGGCTGACTTGCTTAAACAAATGTGGTTTCTACTGACAATTGAGATGTACAAACTATGGCAAAAGGGGACGACAAGCGTGTAAGAGGCAATGCATAATTTCGATTAAGACATTAATGAGTGATCTAAGACGGACGTAGTCAATATAACTATTTGTTCAGCACTTTTGAAATGTACAGTAACAGAATTCAGAACATGGGCCTTTCTTGCAGTGTTCTCCCTGTACACCAAGTCAGAACCGTAGGATAAATAAAGGGGGCATATAAACAGACAACGAAAGCTCATACAATATTAAATGATTACATTTTTCAAAAAGAGATTATAGGCTACATGTGCACCACCAAGTCAGAACAGTAGGCTAAGTTATTAAGTGAGGCACATGGGCTTACTATACACCATACACATAGTATTACTTTCTTAGCTACAGTAACAGGAAGATGGCGCGGCATTCTCTGGATTTATGCTGCTTTCAAGATAACTGGGAGCTCTGAGAAAAGTAAGGTAGAATCATGACGTCAGTGATCTTCTGGTCGGAGTTCTGGAAAGATGCTTGAGTTCCCGACTTGGAATTGGATGACCGTTCAAAACTTATCGTCCCAGTTGGAGTAAAAAAATTTCAGAGTTCCCCGTTGTCTTGAACTCATTGAAGTCTGATATTTCCCAGTTCCGAGTTTTCAGTTCCGCTTCTAATAGGCTAATTGACATAACTTGAGTCAATTGGAGGTGTACCTGTGGAGGTATTTCAAGGCCTACCTTCAAACCCAGTGCCTTTTTGCTCAACATCAAGGGAAAATCAAAATAAATCATCTATCTATCACATCGCCTCCCAGCAGGTGATCTACAGTCCACGGCTGACGTTCGCTATGTGTGTCTCATCCTTCTTAGATCTAGCTCCTCACCGTACAGAGGTATTAAGGTCAGAGTAGCCTACAGCCTCTTGGACAAGACTCTGCGTCCCAAAGGGCACACTATTCCATTGGGACGCAGATCACAACACAACAGAATGTCTTTAGAAAGAGAGAAGCTCATTCCCAGAGCAGCATCATGCCATTGTACAGGGAATTGGACCTGTGGCCCTCCATCCTGCGTGCTCCATCCTCCCAAATAGAGCACATTCTCCCAGAGGCTCTGGGTTAAAGCTTGCATGGCCCGGCTGTCTGGAAGAATAAAAATAAGCACTGTGACAAAACACATAAATAACAGCCACCTCTTAGACCGAATATGTGTCCCAAATTGCACCCCATTCCCTATATAGTACACTAGGGGCCAAGGTCAAAAGTAGTGCACTGTATAGGAAATAGGGTGCCATTTGGGATGCAGCCACAGTCTGAGTACAGCTACAGCTTGCTGTCCTTTAGGGTGCATGCTTCTTGTTCCTCCATCCCAGAGAAGGGCTGGCCTGAACGGTCCGGGCGGAGAGATCTTTTCATCTGGATAAACATAGGATGGTGGACCAGGGATGGTTCTATAAAAGGCTTCTCCAGGTTCTCTCATGTTGAGGTATGAGCAGCACCACATACATTCTCCAGATGTGTCTATGAGTGCGTCCCAAATGGCAACCTATTTCCTATATAGTAACACTACTTTTGACCAGTGACTATGGGAATAGGGTGCCATTTGGGACACTGTTTATGTGCCCTCCCTCCCTCCCACTTGCTGGTATGTGGCTGTTTAATTGGAAGCTTGTGAAACGAACATAGCGAACATTCTCTGGATATCACACGGCACATTGCAAAGGAACCATTCTAGGTAATCATGGGGATGGAGTTTCAGTGGAAATGTGATTTGCAGATACAATACTGTAGGCCTGGACAGGTTTGGTAGATATTGGGAGATGATGGCAAACACAGACGTTTCAGTAGCCTATGTCTGTATCTGAAGGAATGTTTACCACTACCGTAGCTGACCAAAGAAAAATAAACGCTAGCTAGAACAGTCTCAGAGGAGTCTGCTACAAAACAGATAAATAACAGCCACCTCTCAGGCAGAGTGTGTCCCAAATAGCAATATATTTCCTACTAACTTTAGCTTTAGTTGAACTCAGGGTTTCAGAGAGACAACAGGTCATAAGAACTCTGCTCCGCCTCAACTCATTCCTGGACCTTCCACATGAACAATCCTCCACGCTGGACTTCCTGGTCTTTTACTGTATATTTATTCCATACATGTACGTACATGCTTATACATGTCTCATTTAACATGCACATGCTAGTTATTCATGTCTGTGTACTAACCACATTGCTTAGTTCTTTTTATATGTACTTTTGGCATAGTCCCTGGGTCCAGGCCATTAGGAGTGCCTCCATTGTTTGTTGTGTAACCCAAGATGGCTACTTCGTCATTGTTACACAAGCAGTATGGCTGCCCATCACACCCGGTCACTTCCTCTTAAGGTCAGAGCCAGAACCATCATGGCCTTGCTGTTATTACATGCTAGCCTAGCATCAGTAGCTTAGAATGCTACTGCTAGCTGTTATCCCATAGCATGCTAACCCGGTACCGCTAACTGTGGTGTTTACATTGTCTGCTATGCCGGCACATAACCATGGCCTACTAGCCTAGCCTAGCCTAGCCTAGCGTGCTAGCTTCTATTAATGCTTATCTAGTTGGCCCTTTTTATACCTTGTATTGCTAATGTTTACTGTTTGTATATACTGCTGTATTGTATTGGAATATTAGCCTGTGTGCTGAGAGAAGGACAGTGTACCGTCCAGCCATACTCCCAAGTATTTGTATGATGTGACTACCTCAAGCTCTAAACCCTCAGAGGTAGTAATTACAACTGTGGGTAGAAGGGCATTTTTCTTACCAAACCGCATGACCTTTGTTTTGGAGGGGCCAGCTGAGTATAAGACTATCATCTGCATTTAAATGGATAAGTGAGCTTCCTACTACCTGAGCTATGTTGTTTATGTAAATTGAGAAGAGCGTGGGGCCTAGGATCGAGCCTTGGGGTACTCCCTTGGTGACAGGCAGTGGCTGAGACAGCAGATGTTCTGACTTTATACACTGCACTCTTTGAGAGAGGTAGTTAGCAAACCAGGTCAAAGTCCCCTCAGAGACACCAATACTCCTTAGCTGTCCCACAAGAATGGAATGGTCTACCGTATCAAAAGCAGCACAACATTTCTTAGAATCAAGGGCAGTGGTGACATCATTGAGGACCTTTAAGATTGCAGTGACACATCCATAACCTGAGCGTAAACCAGATTGCATACCAGAGAGAATACTATAGACATCAAGAAAGCCAGTCAGTTGATTATTGACAAGTTCTTCCAACACTTTGATAAACAGGGAAAAATAGAAATAGGCCTATAACAGTTAGGATCAGCTTGATCTCTCCCTTTAAATAAAGGACGAACCATGGCTTCCTTCCAAGTAATGGGAACCTCCCCAGAGAGGAGAGACAGGTTACCAAGCGTCTATGACAAATCAGGACAGGTTGTTTCACTGAGCAGCCATTTACGAACACAGGCTGTAAAACAGTGATCACTAAGGTCATTACAGAAAACACCAGACTGATACCTATCAGGATTATTTGTGAGGATAACATTGAGGAGAGTAGCCTGTTCTGGGTGTTTGGAGGTATACCTTGTGGGATTGGTAATAATCTGAGAAAGATTTAGGGAGTCCCATTGCTTTAGGACTTGGTCAGGTGGTTTAAGCATGTCCCAGTTTAGGTCACCTAGCAGGACAAATTCAGACTTAGTGTATGGGGCCAAGAGAGATCTTAGGGCAGGTAGGGTACAGGCCGGTGCTGATGGAGGACGATAACACTCAGCAACAGTCAACAAAGAGATATTTGAAAGTTTAATGCTTAAAAACAGCAAATCAAATTGTTTGGGGACAGACTTGTTGGAGACAACTGAGTACTGAAGGTCCGTCTTTCCGAAAAAAGGTTATAACCAGAAAGGTTAACATCAGTAATGACCAACACATCTGGATTGGAGCTGTGAACCCACAGTACAGGGAGAGCTCTACACATCTCTCCTCTCCTAACTCTACACATTCTACATTTGAATGTGCATTAGATGGAAACAAGACCATATTGTACAGCAATTTCATCAGGTAACATGAATACAAAGCCGGCGAGAGATTAGTTAGAATAGGATGGGAGGCCAAGAGTCTGTGTAACCAATAGAGAGTCAGAGTCCCGAGTGTGGGTACAAACAGTCTGTCCCAGTCTGTGGGTAACAAGCAAGTTCATAGTCAACAAAGCATGAAGGAGTCATGAGGCAAATAGCAAAATAGCAAAAATCTGCCTCCCAAATGGCCCCCTATTCCCTACATAGTGCACTACATTTGACCAGAGCCCATGGAGTATAAGGTGCCATTTCAGACTCAGCCCTGGTCTCTGAAACTCTTGATGACAGTGGATTTAACTAAGAATCTCCAGACATCTCTGTAGCTCCATTCCCTATGGACTGTATCATTATGGGTTCAGCCAAGTCTATGCAGTGCTTGACCACATACAAGTAGAATCATTTATTGTTGTGCCCCCCATATAAATAAATGTTTTGTTGAATGTTGGACATACTGTAAAAACAGCAGGAAATCAGCTCCAAGTGATTTTCATTTGCAAAATCTGTTCCAGTGTATTTCCACGCATAATGGAGAGATTATATACAAATGTAAGCAAGGGTTAAAATTATGATGTTTTAGTCAAATATTACATATGTTTGGGTTACTTGCGGTCAATTTGCAGTCTACAAATTATTTGTAATTATGTTCGAGCCCCCGACCATCCACTCAAGATAAAAAAATTGGCCCATGGCTGAATCTAGTTGATGATCCCTGGACTACACAGTCAGCCACAGTCTAGGAAACTGGCTCAAATACATCTGTACGGTATATAGGGAATAGGGTGGCAATTGGGACGCAGAAAAAGACTACAGTATATGTGTTTTGCTCGGCCATAATGACCTGGTTTATGTGAAAACGAGATAAGGCGGAAAGCACATTCCAGGAAGTTAATGAATCTCCAGCTCTCTCTCTACTGAGTATTTCTCTGGCAGAGTTTGAGGGGAAAATGCATCCAAAGCCAAGAGTGAGAGGCCTGTGCTCGGCTTTGCTTTGCTTTCTTGGCGTCCTCTATAGCATGCTAGACACAGACCATTGACTCTAACATACATGAATGTGTAGATACTCCCAAAGCACATGTTTCTGTAACAATGTATCATTATCTTTTTTGGGGGGGGCAGCTCTCTAGAGTTTTCTCCTCTCCTAACTCTTCAATGAATATCATATCATCTGTCATGATGCCCAAAATATTGTTTGTCCAAAGGTGTTTACTTTCATTACAATCCTATTGGATAGCAGCGACAAGTGTCAAAGCCTGAAACCACATTGACCTGAAGACAGACATCTGATACACCTTATGGCAGGCATGCAGCGAACCATTATGAAACAGTCACCTTATGGCAGGCATGCAGCGAACCATTATGAAACAGTCACCTTATGGCAGGCATGCAGCGAACCATTATGAAACAGTCACCTTATGGCAGGCATGCAGCGAACCATTATGAAACAGTCACCTTATGGCAGGCATGCAGCGAACCATTATGAAACAGTCGCCTTATGGCAGGCATGCAGCGAACCATTATGAAACAGTCGCCTTATGGCAGGCATGCAGCAAACCATTATGAAACAGTCACCTTATGGCAGGCATGCAGCGAACCATTATGAAACAGTCACCTTATGGCAGGCATGCAGCAAACCATTATGAAACAGTCACCTTATGGCAGGCATGCAGCGAACCATTATGAAACAGTCACCTTATGGCAGGCATGCAGCAAACCATTATGAAACAGTCACCTTATGGCAGGCATGCAGCAAACCATTATGAAACAGTCACCTTATGGCAGGCATGCAGCGAACCATTAGGAACCAGTCACCTTATGGCAGGCATGCAGCAAACCATTATGAAACAGTCACCTTATGGCAGGCATGCAGCGAACCATTATGAAACAGTCACCTTATGGCAGGCATGCAGCGAACCATTATGAAACAGTCACCTTATGGCAGGCATGCAGCGAACCATTATGAAACAGTCACCTTATGGCAGGCATGCAGCGAACCATTATGAAACAGTCGCCTTATGGCAGGCATGCAGCGAACCATTATGAAACAGTCGCCTTATGGCAGGCATGCAGCGAACCATTATGAAACAGTCGCCTTATGGCAGGCATGCAGCGAACCAGTATGAAACAGTCGCCTTATGGCAGGCATGCAGCGAACCATTATGAAACAGTCATTTTAATGTCAGACATGCAGCAAACCAATGGGATCTTTCTTGGAAAACTCCAGATGTCTCAGGAATGCTCCCGCAGTCCCTGTGGGTAGGAGGGATAAAGGGATGGAGCAGTGGGGAGATGGAAGGGTGGGGGTAGGAGGGATAAAGGGATGGAGCAGTGGGGAGATGGAGGGGTGGGGTAGGAGGGATAAAGGGATGGAGCAGTGGGGAGATGGAGGGGTGGGGGTAGGAGGGATAGAGGGATGGAGCAGTGGGGAGATGGAAGGGTGGGGGTAGGAGAGATAGAGGGTGGAAAGAGGTGGAGGGAAAGAGAGAGGTGATTTTTGACTATGTTTGTTTACTGTGTAACTCTGTGTTGTTGTTTTTGTCGCACTGCTTTGCTTTGTCTTGGCCAGGTCACAGTTGTAAATGAGAACTTGTTCTCAACTGACCTACCTGGTTAAATAAAGGTGAAATAAAAAAAATAAAAAAAAAGGTGGAGAAGAGGGAGAAGGGTGGAGGATACTGGGCTTGCTGAAGCAAGTAAGCTCTGCCACGAATGAACCTCCCTCCGCTCTGAGCGGTGCAGCGAGGGCCGAGGATATGGGAGCTCAGGGAATGCAGATGTTTAAACTTGGCTCAGCGCTCAGTCATATAATCACGACCTCTCAGCCAGACAACCACCGGCATCACCCCAAAGGTATGTGTAGACCTAGAACCCTCTGAAAACATTGGGTATGATGAGTCTAGGGAGAACCAGCCTATAGGCCAGCTACTCAGTTAGTGTGGTTAGTAATACTCATACTAACCACACTAACCATACTATGTGTGATGTGAGTATATAGTATGGTTATTGGCCATAGTAGGGATATAGTTAGTATACCAAAAGTTCTCTGATGTCGTACTACATTAGCCAAAATACGAAGTATACCAGCAGTGGACACTATTTCCGTGCTTTTAGGGACCATAATGCAATTCTTCAGAAAATGGGCATGCTTCACATCGTTTTCAGATTTGAAGAAAATGGCAGAAAATATGCACCCGAAGTCCAACGAGAGCAGATACAAATTCATTGCTTCAACTAATTATGACAAATGTTAAAAAATGTTGAGCAACGTAATAAAGTAAGGACTTTTGAAATAAGTTACACGTTACGTTGTCTGACAATACTGTCCTTACGAACCACACAGCATATCATTACAGCAGTATGTACCGGTATGTTAGCTACCCAGCTAGCACAGTGGATCTGGGCCGATTCCGGTAAAGAGTTGGGGCACTCGGTTGAGAGTCAGACTCGACCAATGTAATGTTGCCCAAGTCTGGACCGCCTTCGGCAGTATTACTTATGGCTGGGATGCAGGGATTGAGCTTGGGACGATTCTGGTGTAAGTTATCTGGCCCAAATGTATTACTTAGCGCTCTGAGAGCGAAACGCTCTGAATTTACAAACGGACAATCTGACAATGCTCTGAATTTATGAACGCCCAGAGCGCACTCTGGCACTCCAGATTGATTTTAAGAACCCACCCCAAGTCGTAAAATGTCTAGCTAGTAATTTGTTATGATAACAAGCTAGCAAGCGTTTGCATAGCAACAGCATCAACTTCTGGTAGGCAGGCGAAGAACTAGTACGCTCAACTGAAACGACACCGTTCGTTTACAGTATACTAAAATGAACTACGGCGGCAGGTAGCCTAGTGGTTAGAGCGTACCCAAGCCGACAAGGTGAAAAACCTGTCGATGTGTCCTTGAGCAAGGCACTTAACCCTCATTTGCTCCAGGGGCTGACCCTGTCGGTAGGCCATCATTGTAAATAAGAATTTGTTCTTAACTGACTTGCCTGGTTAAATAAAAATGTAATAAAATAAAAAATGAATTATCACGTTTAAGGTAAGACCCAGATGCAGACAGTGTTGAAGTAACAAAAGTTTATTATTCGAAAAGAGGCAGGCAAAGGTCAGGCAGAGGTCAGTAATCCAGAGTAGTGGGGCAAAGGTACAGGACGGCAGACAGGCTCAGGGTCAGGGCGGGCAGGATGGTCAAATCCAGGAAAACTAGAAAACAGGTTTGACGAACAAAACGAACTGGCAACAGACAAACAGAGAACACAGGTATAAATACACTGGGGATAATGAGGAAGATGGAGACACCTGGAGGAGGTGGAGACACCTGGAGGAGGTGGAGACAATCACACAGACAGGTGAAACAGATCAGGGTGTGACACCTGGAGGAGGTGGAGACAATCACACAGACAGGTGAAACAGATCAGGGTGTGACACCTGGAGGAGGTGGAGACAATCACACAGACAGGTGAAACAGATCAGGGTGTGACACCTGGAGGAGGTGGAGACAATCACACAGACAGGTGAAACAGATCAGGGTGTGACACCTGGAGGAGGTGGAGACAATCACACAGACAGGTGAAACAGATCAGGGTGTGACACCTGGAGGAGGTGGAGACAATCACACAGACAGGTGAAACAGATCAGGGTGGAGACACCTGGAGGAGCTTGAGACAATCACACAGACAGGTGAAACAGATCAGGGTGTGACACCTGGAGGAGCTTGAGACAATCACACAGACAGGTGAAACAGATCAGGGTGTGACACCTGGAGGAAGTGGAGACAATCACACAGACAGGTGAAACAGATCAGGGTGGAGACACCTGGAGGAGGTTAAGACAATCACACAGACAGGTGAAACAGATCAGGGTGTGACACTAATATTATGTAGTATATACTCATTAAGTATGTAGTATACAGTATGTTACTATGGGTATTTGAACACAGCTATGGGCTATGAGTTCTAGAAGTTCATTCACAGAATGCTTGAGAGCGAACAAGCTCATATCCATTAGACATTCAGCCTACAGGCATTAGATACTGTAGATAGACAGCCATTTATTGGTAGCTTATACAAACTACTGACAAGTGATTCTGGTTTTGAATGCCTGTAGTTGCCAGTAGGTGACCCAGGTACTATAGTAGTAAACCATGGAGTGACCCAGACCCAAGTACAATAGTAGTAAACCATGGAGTGACCCAGACCCAGGTACTATAGTATTAAACCATGGAGTGACCCAGACCCAGGTACTATAGTAGTAAACCATGGAGTGACCCAGACCCAAGTACAATAGTAGTAAACCATGGAGTGACCCAGACCCAGGTACAATAGTAGTAAACCATGGAGTGACCCAGACCCAGGTACTATAGTAGTAAACCATTAGTAGTAAACCATGGAGTGACCCAGACCCAGGTACTATATTAGTAAACCATGGAGTGACCCAGACCCAAGTACAATAGTAGTAAACCATGGAGTGACCCAGACCCAGGTACTATAGTAGTAAACCATTAGTAGTAAACCATGGAGTGACCCAGACCCAGGTACTATATTAGTAAACCATGGAGTGACCCAGACCCAAGTACAATAGTAGTAAACCATGGAGTGACCCAGACCCAGGTACTATAGTAGTAAACCATTAGTAGTAAACCATGGAGTGACCCAGACCCAGGTACTATATTAGTAAACCATGGAGTGACCCAGACCCAAGTACAATAGTAGTAAACCATGGAGTGACCCAGACCCAAGTACAATAGTAGTAAACCATGGAGTGACCCAGACCCAGGTACTATAGTAGTAAACCATTAGTAGTAAACCATGGAGTGACCCAGACCCAGGTATTATAGTAGTAAACCATGGAGTGACCCAGACCCAGGTACTATAGTAGTAAACCATGGAGTGACCCAGACCCAGGTACTTGTCAGGCTCTGGCCATAGAGAAGCCTATTTGCTTCTCTATGTAGCTATGGTCCGAGTCTGACAGTGTCTTTCTTTTCTGTTTCTGTGTGGGGTTTAGGTTGGATCCCTAATTAGAGGCAGCTGCACGGCATTGTCTCTAATTAGGGATCCAATATATGTGGAGTCTGTCCATCACGTTGGTGTGGGTCGTTATCATATCGATATCGATGTATGTCGCAGTCACGGTGAAGTAAGTGTGCCTTTTGTTTTACGTCCGTTCATTCCGTGTGTTTTTGGTGAACGTGACGTTTAGTCGATTGTGTATATTTACCTTGGTTTTGTGTCTGGTAGTTCGTCAGTGTCGTTTTTTGTATATTTACATAGTAATAAATAAACGATGTCGAACTACTATCCCTGCGCTGCGTCTTGGTCTCTCCAAACCCCATTCCGTGACAGAACGACCCACCAATACGAGACCAAGCAGCGCAAATGGGGAGAGACGGAGAGCGAGATAGCCCCGCGTCGGTTTACCAACACCGAACTCCTCGGAGGGTTCGAGTCGGACTCGTTAGAGGAGGACGAGGAGGAGGACATGCTTCGGTTCCCTCACCCGTGGGGGCTCCTGGAGGAGCCAACTCCACTCCCCATGTGGACCATGGGGAGACCCAGGTACCAATGGGGGGCTCAGAGCAAGGTGCAGGAGGAAGAGCTGGAGGAGCATTTTGGGGAGGTTCTGAGGGAATTGGTGGAGATAGAGGAGGAGGTCGAGAGGGAGATGGCGGAGTGGACCAGTCCAGGTCCGGTCAGATACTCCCCTTCCAGGCCAGAGCAATCCGCTTCACCGATGTCCAGTCCGGGTCCGGACCTCTGCCCGACTCCCCGCACCCAACCTCCAGTGCGTGCGTCTAGCCAGGTGCGTCCCGTGCCAGCTCCACGCATTCGACCTCCGGTGCGCCTTCCCAGTCCGGTACGACCCATGCCGGCTCCCCACCCTGAGCCTCCAGCGAGGGTCAGCCACCCTGAGCCTCCAGCGAGGGTCAGCCACCCTGAGCCTCCAGCGAGGGTCAGCCACCCTGAGCCTCCAGCGAGGGTCAGCCACCCTAAACCTCCTGCGAGGGTCAGCGCCTCTAAGCCTCCTGCGAGGGTCAGCGCCTCTAAGCCTCCTGCGAAGGTCAGCGCCTCTCAACCTCCAGCGAAGGTCAGCGCCTCTCAACCTCCAGCGAAGGTCAGCGCCTCTCAACCTCCTGCGAAGGTCAGCGCCTCTCAACCTCCTGCGAGGGTCAGCGCCTCTCAACCTCCTGCGAAGGTCAGCGCCTCTCAACCTCCTGCGAAGGTCAGCGCCTCTCAACCTCCTGCGAAGGTCAGCGCCTCTCAACCTCCTGCGAAGGTCAGCGCCTCTCAACCTCCTGCGAAGGTCAGCGCCTCTCAACCTCCTGCGAAGGTCAGCGCCTCTCAACCTCCTGCGAAGGTCAGCGCCTCTCAACCTCCTGCGAAGGTCAGCGCCTCTCAACCTCCTGCGAAGGTCAGCGCCTCTCAACCTCCTGCGAAGGTCAGCGCCTCTCAACCTCCAGCGAAGGTCAGCGCCTCTCAACCTCCAGCGAAGGTCAGCGCCTCTCAACCTCCAGCGAAGGTCAGCGCCTCTCAACCTCCTGCGAAGGTCAGCGCCTCTCAACCTCCTGCGAAGGTCAGCGCCTCTCAACCTCCTGCGAAGGTCAGCGCCTCTCAACCTCCTGCGAAGGTCAGCGCCTCTCAACCTCCTGCGAAGGTCAGCGCCTCTCAACCTCCGGCGAAGGTCAGCGCCTCTCAACCTCCAGCGAAGGTCAGCGCCTCTGAACCTCCAGCAAAGGTCAGCGCCTCTCAACCTCCAGCTAAGGTCAGCGCCTCTCAACCTCCAGCGAAGGTCAGCGCCTCTCAACCTCCTGCGAAGGTCAGCGCCTCTCAACCTCCTGCGAAGGTCAGCGCCTCTCAACCTCCTGCGAAGGTCAGCGCCTCTCAACCTCCTGCGAAGGTCAGCGCCTCTCAACCTCCTGCGAAGGTCAGCGCCTCTCAACCTCCTGCGAAGGTCAGCGCCTCTCAACCTCCTGCGAAGGTCAGCGCCTCTCAACCTCCTGCGAAGGTCAGCGCCTCTCAACCTCCGGCGAAGGTCAGCGCCTCTCAACCTCCGGCGAAGGTCAGCGCCTCTCAACCTCCGGCGAAGGTCAGCGCCTCTCAACCTCCGGCGAAGGTCAGCGCCTCTCAACCTCCGGCGAAGGTCAGCGCCTCTCAACCTCCGGCGAAGGTCAGCGCCTCTCAACCTCCGGCGAAGGTCAGCGCCTCTCAACCTCCAGCGAGGGTCAGCGCCTCTCAACCTCCAGCGAAGGTCAGCGCCTCTCAACCTCCAGCGAAGGTCAGCGCCTCTCAACCTCCAGCGAAGGTCAGCGCCTCTCAACCTCCAGCGAAGGTCAGCGCCTCTCAACCTCCTGCGAAGGTCAGCGCCTCTCAACCTCCTGCGAAGGTCAGCGCCTCTCAACCTCCTGCGAAGGTCAGCGCCTCTCAACCTCCAGCGAAGGTCAGCGCCTCTCAACCTCCTGCGAAGGTCAGCGCCCCTGAACCTCCTGCGAAGGTCAGTTCACTGGTGCCCATTCCGGGTCCAGCCGCCTGCTCCGCCTCAGTGCCAGAGCAGTCCGCTCCACCGGTACCCATTCCGGGACCAGCCGTCTGCTCCGCCCCAGGGCCAGAGCAGTCCGCTCCACCGGTGCCCAATCCGGGTCCAGCCGCCTGCTCCGCCTCAGTGCCAGAGCAGTCCGCTCCACCGGTGCCCAATCCGGGTCCAGCCGCCTGCTCCGCCTCAGTGCCAGAGCAGTCCGCTCCACAGGTACCCAGTCCGGGTCCAGCTGCCTGCTCCGCCTCAGTGCCAGAGCAGTCCGCTCCACCGGTACCCATTCCGGGACCAGCCGTCTGCTCCGTCCCAGGGCCAGAGCAGTCCGCTCCACCGGTACCCAATCCGGGTCCAGCCGCCTGCTCCGCCTCAGTGCCAGAGCAGTCCGCTCCACCGGTGCCCAATCCGGGTCCAGCCGCCTGCTCCGCCTCAGTGCCAGAGCAGTCCGCTCCACCGGTACCCAATCCGGGTCCAGCCGCCTGCTCCGCCTCAGTGCCAGAGCAGTCCGCTCCACCGGTACCCTGTCCGGGTCCAGCCGCCTGCTCCGCCTCAGTGCCAGAGCAGTCCGCTCCACCGGTACCCTGTCCGGGTCCAGCCGTCTGCTCCGCCTCAGTGCCAGAGCAGTCCGCTCCACCGGTACCCAGTCCGGGTCCAGCCGCCTGCTCCGCCTCAGTGCCGGAGCAGTCCGCTCCACCGGTGCCCAGTCCGGGCCCAGCCGCCTGCTCCGCCTCAGTGCCGGAGCAGTCCGCTCCACCGGTGCCCAGTCCGGGCCCGGCTGTTTTCCCAGCTCCATGGCCGGAGCCGTTTGCCCCACCGGTGCCCAGTCCGGGCCCGGTTTCTTGCCCAGCTCCATGGCCGGAGCCGTTTGTCCCACCGGGGCCCAGTCCGGGCCCGGTTGTTTTCCCCGCTCCATGGCCGGAGCCGTTTGCCCCACCGTGGCCCAGTCCGGGCCCGGTTGTTTTCCCCGCTCCATGGCCGGAGCCGTTTACCCCACCGGTGCCCAGTCCGGGCCCGGCTGTTTTCCCCGCTCCATGGCCGGAGCAGTTTACCCCACCGGTGCCAAGTCCGGGCCCGGTTTATTGCCCAGCTCCATGGCCGGAGCCGTTTGTCCCACCGGTGCCCAGTCCGGGCCCGGTTGTTTTCCCCGCTCCATGGCCGGAGCCGTTTGCCCCACCGTGGCCCAGTCCGGGCCCGGGTGTTTTTCCCACTCCATGGCCGGAGCCGGTTGCCCCACCGGTGCCCAGTCCGGGCCCGGTTGTTTTCCCCGCTCCATGGCCGGAGCCGTTTACCCCACCGGTGCCCAGTCCGGGCCCGGTTGTTTTCCCCGCTCCATGGCCGGAGCCGTTTGCCCCACCGGTGCCCAGTCCGGGTCCGGTTGTTTACCCCGCTCCATGGCCGGAGCCGTTTGCCCCACCGGTGCCCAGTCCGGGCCCGGTGATAAGAAAAGGGCATGGGGCAAAACTGTCAAACTCACCGGAGCCAGAACCGCCCCCGAGGGACTAGTCTTCCCTCCCATTAACCCCCCCTGTTTGGTGTTTTTGTTTGGTTTTGCCGTCCGGGAGTCCGCGCCTTGGGGGGGGGGGTACTGTCAGGCTCTGGCCATAGAGAAGCCTATTTGCTTCTCTATGTAGCTATGGTCCGAGTCTGACAGTGTCTTTCTTTTCTGTTTCTGTGTGGGGTTTAGGTTGGATCCCTAATTAGAGGCAGCTGCACGGCATTGTCTCTAATTAGGGATCCAATATATGTGGAGTCTGTCCATCACGTTGGTGTGGGTCGTTATCATATCGATATCGATGTATGTCGCAGTCACGGTGAAGTAAGTGTGCCTTTTGTTTTACGTCCGTTCATTCCGTGTGTTTTTGGTGAACGTGACGTTTAGTCGATTGTGTATATTTACCTTGGTTTTGTGTCTGGTAGTTCGTCAGTGTCGTTTTTTGTATATTTACATAGTAATAAATAAACGATGTCGAACTACTATCCCTGCGCTGCGTCTTGGTCTCTCCAAACCCCATTCCGTGACAGTACTATAGTAGTAAACCATGGAGTGACCCAGACCCAGGTATTATAGTAGTAAACCATGGAGTGACCCAGACCCAGGTACTATAGTAGTAAACCATGGAGTGACCCAGACCCAGGTACAATAGTAGTAAACCATGGAGTGACCCAGACCCAGGTACTATAGTAGTAAACCATGGAGTGACCCAGACCCAGGTACAATAGTATTAAACCATGGAGTGACCCAGACCCAGGTACAATAGTAGTAAACCATGGAGTGACCCAGACCCAGGTACTATAGTAGTAAACCATGGAGTGACCCAGACCCAGGTACAATAGTATTAAACCATGGAGTGACCCAGACCCAGGTACAATAGTAGTAAACCATGGAGTGACCCAGACCCAGGTACTATAGTAGTAAACCATGGAGTGACCCAGACCCAGGTACAATAGTAGTAAACCATGGAGTGACCCTAGCCAGCTCTAGTGTGTTAACCCTTGCAGTAAGATGGCGCCGACATACTTGGCAGCTCTGTTTCTAGCTCCTCAGCAACTTTGCACTTTTCGGTGGAGAAGAGGTATTTGGAGTGGACTTCTAGTCCGACTTAGGAGGCGTGGCCACCAGCCACCACTTCCGACTATATTACTTGCTAATGTTCAGTCTCTGGACAATAAAGTACACAAGCTCAGGGCGAGGATCTCCTTCCAGAGAGACATCAGGGACTGAATCATGGCTCTCTTGGGATATACTGTCCCCATCCATACAGCCAGACAGGTCTGGCTGTATGACAGGTCCAGTTCATCGGAATAAAGAACTGCGGTGGTGTATATTTCATGATTAACTACTCATGTTGTGATTGCGATAACGTACAGAAACTCATTATTTTCACCCGACCTAGAATATCTCACAATCAAATGGCGACCGTATTATCTCCGAAGAGAATTGCCACAAGTCAGGGTTCCCAGTGACATCTACTCCTGATGTATTTACCTGTTGCAACCTCTACAACCACTGTGATTATTATTTGACCCTGCTGGTCATATTTGAACGTTTGAACATTTTGGAGAAAGATCTGGCCTTAATGGCCATGTATTGTTATAATCTCCACTGGCCACCCCTCAGAGCCTGGTTCCTCTCTAGGTTTCTTCCTAGGTTTTTGCCTTTCTAGGGAGTTTTTCCTAGCCACCGTGCTTCTACATCTGCATTGCTTGCTGTTTGGGTTTTAGGCTGGGTTTCTGTATAGCACTTTGTGACATCAGCTGATGTAAAAAGGGCTTTATAAATACATCTGATTGATTGATTGAGAATTGTATAACTTCTGTCTTGTCACAGATGGATTGGTCTTGTTGATGTAGCAGCCCAGTAACCACGACAATGGACATTGCCACAGTTGCAGAGACTAACTTTTTTCATGTCTCTGCAACAAGGAAACCAACATTCGCAGCGACGGTTTACAGACATTCCACCGGAGTATAAATAAAATGTAGTTTTGACCAGAGACACTTGTCACATTCTAATTGTCTACAGACATGTCGTTAGACCAAGTATGAACTGCCCTTAAGGCTATGAAGTTAAAATGCCTATTTACTGTCCCATCTGACTGCACAATCCACTGTCTTATCAGCCCAGCCAGGCAATTTATAAACTTTATCTCCACTGTAAAAAAAATCATCTAGACATAAGTTCCCCCTTTGTTTAGACTAACATTTAGTTTTCAACAGAGGAGTCTATTGGTAAAGACCAGCCTTGTCTCTTGGTAAAGACCAGCCTTGTCTATTGGTAAAGACCAGCCTTGTCTCTTGGTAAAGACCAGCCTTGTCTCTTGGTAAAGACCAGCCTTGTCTCTTGGTAAAGACCAGCCTTGTCTATTGGTAAAGACCAGCCTTGTCTCTTGGTAAAGACCAGCCTTGTCTATTGGTAAAGACCAGCCTTGTCTATTGGTAAAGACCAGCCTTGTCTCTTGGTAAAGACCAGCCTTGTCTATTGGTAAAGACCAGCCTTGTCTATTGGTAAAGACCAGCCTTGTCTATTGCTGAAGACCAGCCTTGTCTATTGATGAAGACCAGCCTTGTCTGTTGATGAAGACCAGCCTTGTAACTTGATGAAGACCAGTCTTGTGTATGGGTAAAGACCTGTCTTGTCTGATGAAGACCAGTCTTGTTTATGGGTAAAGACCAGTCTTGTCTCTTGATGAAGACCAGTCTTGTCTCTTGATGAAGACCAGTCTTGTCTGATGAAGACCAGTCTTGTTTATGGTTAAAGACCAGTCTTGTCTATTGATAATGAAGTGTTAAGAGAGATAACAGCACAACTGAGAGCTAGACAGTCTCTTTGTTTCAACATGTGCACTTGATCATCCTCCTGACTGGGCGAGGGGTTATACTCGGTCCCTGTGTGGGTGTGTGTTGTTGTGTGTGTGTGTGTGTTGTTGTGTGTGTGTGTGTGTGTGTTGTTGTGTGTGTGTGTGTGTGTGGAATGTGCCAATTGTGTTTTGTGATCCAGGTTGATTGCCATCAGTCAAGCAGGTGGCAGAGTTGTTTGTTTACTCTGCTGTATGGAATATACTATTCATACCTGTCTAGGGGCTCTGATAAGAGGGGTTTGTACTAACGTGTACCTGTGGGGTGACCCCCCAACCCCTGACACAGGAGGTGTTATATACAACCTTGGAAGACATCTTGAACTATGTGATTTAATTGTTACCCTTTCATAATGTGTATTTGCAAGTACACAGTGTGTGGAAGTCCATTTCAACATTCTTCCAACAAAGTTTTAAATATATATATTAAGGTTTTTATTTATTATAAAAATGACTCATTTCAGGTCACATCAGCATAAGGATCAACCAGCTAGAGCAAGGGGTTCGTTTACACTAAACCCTGCAGGTTGTTTTTTTCAAATCTTTGGGATTATGTTTCACATGACTAAATACTAAAAGGAAATAATATACAAAATATATTAACTTCTTCTATCAGTTCAAAATAACAACCCTTTATGTAAACAAAGTCAAATTAATGGTGACAAGGGTATTCATCAAAAAGGAAATGGTTCTGACACAAAGAAATTGACCAGTAAATGGTTCTGGCACAGAGGCATTGACCAGTAAATGGTTCTGACACAGAGACATTGACCAGCAAATGGTTCTGACACAGAGGCATTGACCAGCAAATGGTTCTGACACAGAGGCATTGACCAGTAAATGGTTCTGACATAGAGGCATTGACCAGTAAATGGTTCTGACACAGAGGCATTGACCAGTAAATGGTTCTGACATAGAGGCATTGACCAGTAAATAGTTCTGACACAGAGGCATTGACCAGTACACAACAATCATACAGACAAATGGTTCTGACACAGAGGCATTGACCAGTAAATGGTTCTGACACAGAGGCATTGACCAGTAAATGGTTCTGACATAGAGGCATTGACCAGTAAATGGTTCTGACATAGAGGCATTGACCAGTAAATGGTTCTGACATAGAGGCATTGACCAGTAAATAGTTCTGACACAGAGGCATTGACCAGTACACAACAATCATACAGACTCCTCCCACATTCCAGTTCACAACAATCATACAGACTCCTCCCACATTCCAGTTCACAAGAATCATACAGACTCCTCCCACATTCCAGTCCACAACAATCATACAGACTCCTCCCACATTCCAGTCCACAACAATCATACAGACTCCTCCCACATTCCAGTCCACAACAATCATACAGACTCCTCCCACATTCCAGTCCACAACAATCATACAGACTCCTCCCACATTCCAGTCCACAACAATCATACAGACTCCTGCTCTGTCTGACACACAGAGAGAACTAACTGTTATCAACATGATTCATTAGAGACACTTACAAACATGTAAAACGCATTCAGACCTCAGAAATGTGAGATACTCAAACAATGAGGTGAAAATAGCATACTTCAATATAACACTGGGTTATTTAGTCAACAATAGAAATAGCAGACGCAGCAAAATATGGTCCTCTCTCTCTCTCTCTCTCTCTCTCTCTCTCTCTCTTTCCTCTCTCTCTTTCCTCTCTCTCTCTCTCTTTCCTCTCTCTCTCTCTCTCTTTCCTCTCTCTCTCTCTTTCCTCTCTCTCTCTCTCTCCCTCCATCTCTCCATCTCTCTCGCTGTTTCCAAGACAATATGTATAATTAGTCATCGGTTTAGAAGATGCTCAGATGCTCCTGGTGTAAACCAGCTACCATGGAGGCTTGGTAGAAATAAATAGACTGAAAAAGAGAATAGATCCTAAGAATGCAGAATGCATGCCATGTTAACAGGGTGAGGGGTCAGACTAGATACACTGTTTCTCGGAGCGTGTAGGAGAGTGGGAGAGAGGTAGCATTCCATGAGGAAGGAATGTCAGACGATTATACCCGACTTGTCAGCAGGGGGTTTTGGGGAGAGAGGCATTCTGGGTAGTGGCTGTCTGGGGCCCAAAATGATAACCCCTACAAACACAGACAACAAGAGGAAGCTGGTTAATTTGGTCAAAGGTACTGCACTATATAAGGAATATGGTGCTATTTGGGACGCAGCCTGGCATCTCAAACATCAGGCCTTTGTGCTGTGAACTGTAGCCTCTCCTCTTCATATCCTGTTTCTTCAAGAGGATAAGCAGGCAGGCAGGCAGGCAGACAGGCAGGCAGACAGACATGTCAACCTCCAGTACTCCACCCTCCAGTCTAAAGAAGGCCCATTCCTGTGTAAAGCTGGGAGGGAGCAGGGCCTCAACATACAGGCTATAATATATGGGGAGACGAGGCTTGGGAATGCAATAGTTAGGTTTGTCAGAATTTACGGTACTCAAGCACACTGTGGAATGGACCACTAATCCAAGGACATAGGGTGTAAACACTGTGGAATGGACCACTAATCCAAGGACATAGGGTGTAAACACTGTGGAATGGACCACTAATCCAAGGACATAGGGTGTAAACACTGTGGAATGGACCACTAATCCTAGGACATAGGGTGTAAACACTGTGGAATGGACCACTAATCCAAGGACATAGGGTGTAAACACTGTGGAATGGACCACTAATCCAAGGACATAGGGTGTTAACAACGAGCTTATTACTACAACTGACTTCACTAAGCACACATACTGTACTAGTGTCACAGTATAATAGGAAGGATATGTGTAATCATAGAACAAGTTAAAGTATAATAGGAAGGATATGTGTAATCAAAGTACAAGTTAAAGTATAATAGGAAGGACATGTGTAATCAAAGTACAAGTTAAAGTAGCCGTGAGTTATGTTGTTTTATACAGGAATGTTGGATCATTTGACTTGGCATGCTAACAGACAAAGTAGCTAACAGACTGTCTGTCCATGAGGGAATTTTTTTATTTGATTGAACTAGGCAAGTCAGTTAAGAACAAATTCTTATTTACAATGACGGCCTACCTACAGGGTCAGCCCCTGGAGCAAATTAGGGTTAAGTGCCTTGCTCAAGGACACATTGACAGGTTTTTCACCTTGTCGGCTCGGGTATTCGAACCAGAAAATTTTCGGTAAGTGGCCCAACGCTCTGATCGTTAGGATACCTGCTGTATGCAGTATGATATGTAGTATGAATAGAAGTGTATAGACAAGTAGAGGTGGAGATAGACAGACCGACTGACAGACCGACAGACTGAGAGACCGACAGACAGACATACCGACAGACTGACAGACCGACAGACCGTCATACCGACTGACAGGTCAAACAACGTAGGTAGGTAGGTACGTAGGTAGGGAGCACATGTCCATGTCTCCAAACCTTCCCCACAATGTCTCCAAACTGTCTTTCTCCAAAGGAAGTGTCCATCTGGAGGTCAGTCTGACCAGAGACAGACAGGCAGGTTGTCTTCTCCTCGTTGGGATGGACATACAGGACATGAGGGTCATCTACTGTGTTGTCACCATCCATCCACAGTGGATCCCACAGTTCAGCGTTCAACATTTCTTAAATTAGAATTTCCACCACTTCTGCTGCTGCGTCTGAACTGCTGGTGCTCTTGAGTGGTGCCTGGAAGTGCTCTGAGGTGTAATGGAAAAAATAAACCATGTTTTAGACATTGGATTAAAAACTGCAGGATTTCAGATCCACAATTAGTTATGTAGTAGATCATAGACAAAGGTTCAGTGGGCCACAAGACAGACAAGACAATCAAGCTGTAATGTTTGACAAGACAATCAAGCTGTAATGTTTGACAAGACAATCAAGCTGTAATGTTTGACAAGACAATCAAGATGTCATGTTTGACAAGACAATCAAGCTGTAATGTTTGACAAGACAATCAAGATGTCATGTTTGACAAGACAATGAAGCTGTAATGTTTGACAAGACAATCAAGATGTCATGTTTGACAAGACAATCAAGCTGTAATGTTTGACAAGACAATCAAGCTGTAATGTTTGACAAGACAATCAAGATGTCATGTTTGACAAGACAATGAAGCTGTAATGTTTAACAAGACAATCAAGATGTCATGTTTGACAAGACAATCAAGCTGTAATGTTTGACAAGACAATCAAGATGTCATGTTTGACAAGACAATCAAGTTGTAATGTTTGACAAGACAATCAAGTTGTAATGTTTGACAAGACAATCAAGTTGTAATGTTTGACAAGACAATCAAGTTGTAATGTTTGACAAGACAATCAAGTTGTAATGTTTGACAAGACAATCAAGCTGTAATGTTTGACAAGACAATCAAGTTGTAATGTTTGACAAGACAATCAAGTTGTAATGTTTGACAAGACAATCAAGTTGTAATGTTTGACAAGACAATCAAGCTGTAATGTTTGACAAGACAATCAAGCTGTAATGTTTGCTAATTGGGAAGCTACCAGCCTTGCCTAAACCGTGACTCTTTCCAACACACATAGACACACATTGAAGGTTTCACCATACACATATTGTAGCTCTAGCTGGTATGAATGAATGAGCACTACTTCCCCTCTCTGAGCCTGGAAGGGTGCCATTTGGGACGCAGACTGTGTGCTGTGACCCTGGGCTCTGGTTACATTTCAACCAGCATAGATCAAAATGACCTTTATTATGACATCATCATCTGAAGCCTGTGTTGCACTTTACCTTCACTATACATGTTGTCTGTATTGTATGAAACTGAAATGGGTGCCAGTGCTCATTTTGGGTCCCGGTACTGTTTCTATGTAGGTGCCAGTGCTCATTTTGGGTCCCGGTACTGTTTCTATGTAGGTGCCAGTGCTCATTTTGGGTCCCGGTACTGTTTCTATTTAGGTGCCAGTGCTCATTTTGGGTCCCGGTACTGTTTCTATTTAGGTGCCAGTGCTCATTTTGGGTCCCGGTACTGTTTCTATGTAGGTGCCAGTGCTCATTTTGGGTCCCGGTACTGTTTCTATGTAGGTGCCAGTGCTCATTTTGGGTCCCGGTACTGTTTCTATTTAGGTGCCAGTGCTCATTTTGGGTCCCGGTACTGTTTCTATTTAGGTGCCAGTGCTCATTTTGGGTCCCGGTACTGTTTCTATTTAGGTGCCAGTGCTCATTTTGGGTCCCGGTACTGTTTCTATTTAGGTGCCAGTGCTCATTTTGGGTCCCGGTACTGTTTCTATTTAGGTGCCAGTGTCTACACAAACAGCCATTCCAGAATAGGAGACAGTAGGCTACACACCAGAGGCAAGTGTTGAGGTCGAGGAAGCCTCAGGGGGTGCTAGTGTGCTGGTGGGATCCACTGTAAAATCAGTCTCCTGGGCCAGGACATCACGGTCACACTGGGTGCTGCAGTCCCTGCTTTGGAGGGCCAGGGGGGCACAGGGGTGTTGGTGGGGGGGCAGGGAGAGAGGACACACTGCACCAGCCGTCTGGTCATCAGAGAGGCTCTTCCCTACAAAACACAGACAACTGGTTTATTACTGGATCACAGACAACAAGAGGAAACTGGTTAATTACCAGATCAATCACGTATGCGTTCACGCTCAAACATCTGCTCTGTGAGCTTCCCTGCCACATCTATTCTAGAGCGGATATACTGGAGCGTCTATTCTAGAGTGGCTATTCTAGAGTGGCTATCCCGGAGCAAGGAGACGACATACAGTACATGCATTCTGTTACTAAAAGATGTCGTCATCTATTTGAGGAAGGTCCCTCACCGGGTCCTCTCCCCAACAGTAGTTATATTAGGAAGTGCAACATTCTGCCAAACCTTTGAACGGTAGTGTATATTTATCCCTGTTTTGTTCCGTTTGCTTAAGTTTAAGAAACATTTTTCAACAGAATCGTTGCAATGAATACACCCATGATCACACGCAAACACTGTTCACTTTCATACCAGACACATACAAACACCTTGTTGTATACTGTATATAATTCCTTCTCGCATCTATCTACGTTCTCTTTACCTTCGCTTGTGGACTTCAGCGCACAACACATCAGCTGTCTGTGACCAGGCGAAAAAACCTTTCCAAGCCAAACCTTCATGTCATGACAGCTAACCGCTAACCGCTACACACAGCCTCCATTTTTTGTCAGTCATAGTCACATAGCTACTAGAACTAACGCGTTAGTAAAGCCGCTACAATCATGTACAGTGTTCAGTCAGCAAGCAGTTACACCGGCGCCCCCCAGTGGCAATACATTAATACAACCAAAAGCTTACCTTGACTTAGAAGAGTTCCAGTGTTGGATAGCCATAGCCAGCTAGTTAACATAGCATCCCTCTCTGTTTGACCTGGGTGTTTAAGTAGGCTAAACTAGCTAGCTGCACTTGACACTAGCTAAGTGAAAGTGAAAAAAATTATACTATGAAAGCTAGCTCTCTCTCTCTCTCCCGATCTCTTGCTTCTCCTTAATTTTGGAAGAAATTAAGTTGTTCAAAACTGTTTAATTATTGTCTAGTTGTAGCTTATGCTTTCAGTACTAGATCCATTCTCTGATCCTTTAATTGGGTGGACAACATGTCAGTTCATGCTACAAGAGCTCTGATTGGTAGGAGGAAGTCCTCCGGAAGTTACTGTGTAAGTCTATGGAAGGGGGTGAGAACCATGAGCCTCCTAGGTTTTGTATTGAAGTTAATGTACCCAGAGGAGGACAGAAGCTAGGTGTCCTCCGGCTATACCCTGGTGCTACCCTATAGAGTGCTACTGAGGCTACTGTAGTGTATTTTAATTATTTGGTGACGTGAATATATTTATTATAGTTTATATCTAAAACCTTTTCTGAAATTCACAGAGGAGGGTGGTCCTCCCCAGAGCCCTACGGGCCCTTATCAAAAGTAGTGCACTAGAGGGTACCATTTGGGACTCAGACTTAGTCTTCTTGCCATGAATGTATAACCATGACCCCGGGTCCTAGAGCTCACCTTTCCCCCGGATGGGTTGCTCCGCTGGGCCATTGGTGGATGTTGAGGCATTGGCAGCGGTGCTGATGGAGGGGACAGACCTGGCAGGACGGAGGGCCTGCTGCTCTAACCGGTTCTGCTCTCGTCGAGACCGCTGCTGTAACACCCTGATCACTGCATCCTTCTCCAGGAGCTGGGAGTGCAGCGCTCGGATCCTACACACACAAAGATAGCATACTAAGTTACTCAGATCAGATGTGTGAGTTCCATCTGAACCTAGGTCAGACCGACTGGTGTTACTGTACAACCTCCATTGTTCAGAAAGTTAACAACAGAAATTGCTATGTACTTATTCTCCATCTCATGATGTCTGTGGCTGGATGGCAGGTGGTCGTTGAAGCTGTTGTTGGGTGAGTGGCGAGGGGAGTGTTTGAGGATGCTGGTATCTCTCTGAGCCGCAGCGGTAGCGGCTGCATCCATAGCGAACTGCCTCATGGTGCTCTCCTCCAGGTACTTCTGTTCCCAGCGGGTGATGTCAGCCTCCAGAAGCAGGATACTCTCCTCTCGCTCAGCCAGCAGCTGCTGTACTGATACCGTGGAGCTCAGATCAGAGGGCAGGGAGCAAGGGCCGCTAGCCACGCTGTGGGACTGATACCATAAATGAAATGTAAAGAAGGATTTTTCAAACAAACATGGAGCTGTATTGTTTTCAAAGACTGTGTTTACTGTACAGACTTGGGGGTTGTCAAATATTACGTGTCAAGGTAGATCACAAAGTTTCATTTTATATGCAAGGGATGTTAAATTCTGGTCCTGGAGGGCTGAAACATTTCAGGTTCTGTTTCTACCTGGTAGTTAATTACACTCGGTCTGAATCAGTCCCTGATTAGAAGGACATGATGAAAACCACAAGTGTTCCGGCCTTCCAGCCCTGTATATACGGATTAATCATAGTTTGTGTATGTGAGTGTGTGCGTTTGTGTATGTGTGCATACACACACCACGTGTCTCCTCTCCTCTCCTCTCCTCTCCTCTCCTCTCCTCTCCTCTCCTCTCCTCTCTTCTCCTCTCCTGCTCACCTGTGCTGCTCGGAGGCTCTTCAGCTCCTGCTCCAGCCTGGTTCTCAGCCTCAGTTCCAGGGCCTCTCTCTTCTCACAGGCTGCCTGTAGCTGGCCCAGGGCATTCTGCAGCCGCTCTACCTTCTCTACGTACGCCCTCTTCCTCCAAAGCTCCTCCTCCAGAGCCAGGTTACGGGCCTGTGCCGACCCCAGGGCCAGTTCCAGAACCTCCCGGCGCCGAAGCCACTCCTCCCCGGAACCACGCAGACACTGCACCGCACGATGCTGCTCCTCATCTAGGAGAGAGAGAGGAAAGAGGAGAGGTTAGAAATGTGGGGCTGCTGCAGACATTATGACTCGTACTGTAGTTCCCCAGAACAGTTGAGCCAGTCACCTGGGGGTAAGTGGGAGCAGGTGAGTCCAGCTGAGTATTGATGTCACGGTTTATATTGAAAGTCAAGTGTTTTTGTCTTCTTCAAAAGAGTGATCAGGGACGTGCCATTATACTTTTCCTTCATAGAAAATACATTAGTGAAACACATTCGGCAGAAAAAAGCTAACAATTAATGACCATCCTATTTCTAATGTTTAGTCCTGTCATAGAAAGCATGGAGCCAGCTACATTTCCTAATGTTTTTCTTAAAGTTAATATTGAATTCTCATCTGAGTTTAGAAGTGCAACTGAAGCACAAAACTAGTCTGAAGCAGAAATTACAATAAGAAGCATTTCAGATCTCTGTCACAACCCCTAGTTTAACACGACCCCTAGTTTAACACGACCCCTAGTTTAACACGACCCCTAGTTTAACACGACCCCTAGTTTAATTTTGCTAGTTTTCTAAGTGGTTGAATTAATAAGTTGACGGGGCATCATTTTGTGTTGGCTTTTTGCCGTGTTTGAGAAGGCAAAGCCTTTTGGATCAGTTATCAGTACAGCTGCCACTGCTATCTTGATTTCCTTGCATTTATTTCCCTCTCCGTTCTTGTCTTAGCAACTCCAGACTCCACACAGACACAGCGGGTAACCATGCTGCTTCAGAGCCACTACTGTTAAAACTTTACGTTAAACTTAGTTAATTTGTATTACGTCTCTCATTCACATGTATTTGTAAATGTCAAAATTCACAAAAGAAAACATTCAGTAGCTCCTACCCATATATACAGTTGAAGTTGGAAGTTTACATACACCTTAGCCAAATACATTTAAACTCAGTTCTTCACAATTCCTGACATTTAATCCTAGTAAACATTCCCTGTCTTAGGTCAGTTAGGATCACCACTTTATTTTAAGAATGTGAAATAATAAATAATAGTAGAGAGAATGGTTTATTTCAGCTTTTATTTCTTTCATCACATTCCCAGTGGGTCAGAAGTTTACATACACTCAATTACGGTACAGTGTAAGACTATAGATTCCATGTTACTGTAAAGTACAGTGTAAGACTATAGATTCCATGTTACTGTAAAGTACAGTGTAAGACTATAGATTCCATGTTACTGTAAAGTACAGTGTAAGACTATAGATTCCATGTTACTGTAAAGTACAGTGTAAGACTATAGATTCCATGTTACTGTAAAGTACAGTGTAAGACTATAGATTCCATGTTACTGTAAAGTACAGTGTAAGACTATAGATTCCATGCTACTGTAAAGTACAGTGTAAGACTATAGATTCCATGTTACTGTAAAGTACAGTGTAAGACTATAGATTCCATGCTACTGTAAAGTACAGTGTAAGACTATAGATTCCATGTTACTGTAAAGTACAGTGTAAGACTATAGATTCCATGTTACTGTAAAGTACAGTGTAAGACTATAGATTCCATGTTACTGTAAAGTACAGTGTAAGACTATAGATTCCATGCTACTGTAAAGTACAGTGTAAGACTATAGATTCCATGTTACTGTAAAGTACAGTGTAAGACTATAGATTCCATGTTACTGTAAAGTACAACAACAATGTGATAGTAAACCTGACGTCACATACTGAGGTAAAGAAATGTCCAAAGATTGAGAAATATCTATCAAGGAGTCAGTGTGCTGTGAGTGTGCCTTAGTTCCCCATGAAGAAGGGAGGGAGCTCAGCAGCCCTGCACAGCGGAGTGGGGAGGGAGGAATTCCCAGTGAAAGGAACAGCCTGAAATACCAGAATAAATTCCTGGAATCCAGGCCACATTTACTATAAAGGGCTGTGAATAATGGCTGGCGTTCAAGTGCCAAGGCCGACTCTGTTACCTGGCCGGGGAGGAGCAGAGAGCAGGGGATGTCTCCCTAGCCAGCCTCCCCTCTGACCTCAGGACTCCCCCCCTCTGACCTCAGGACTCCCCCCCTCTTCATCACAAGGAATCGCTAGTGCACAATAAGCCAAGTAAAGCCCACCAAACCCTCCCCTAACCCGGACGACGCTGAGCCAATTGTGCACCGTCCTACGGGACTCCCAGCCACGGCCAGTTATGCCAGGAATGAACCCGCGTCTGTAGTATGCCTCTAGCACTGCGATGCAGTCCCTTAGACCACTGCGCCACTCGGGAGGCCACAGACTACATTGATGTGGCATCAATATCAGACAACAGACCACATTAATGGCAGCAATATCAGTCACAGTCTAGGAGAACTTTGTGCCTGCCACAGAATGCCAGGGTGAAGTGTTTCACAATGCTGTGTAATTTGTAAAAACAGCCCTTGCAAACAGATCTGAAAACACTCTCTCTTGCCCTGTCCTGCCATCTCTCTACAGAAAGTCTTACTCAAACGATTATGAAGAGTCAGTAACAAGAAGAAAGCTAGTGTTTCCTCTCTCCTCTCTCTCAACATTCGGGCGGCAGGTAGCCTAGTGGTTAGGGTGTTGGGTCTGTAACCGAAAGGTTCCTGGATTGAATCCCTGAGCTGACAAGGTAAAAATCAGTTGTTCTGCACCCTGAACAAGCCAGTTAACCCACTGTAGGCCGTCATTGTAAATAAGAATTTGTTCTTAAATGACTTGCCCAGGTTAAATATATATATTTTTAAACAACTAGAAGAATGCTAGTGTTTCCTCTCTCTCAACATGTTGGCATCTCTTCTCTACTTACTTTGTTCGAGGAGTTTGGTGAAGACATGCTGTTTCTGGTCGGCAGATTGAACCTCCTTGGCTGCCCTCTGCTTGGTAGCTGTCTCCAGGTGATCTACAGGTCAAAGATAATATGGATAATTGTAATATTAGGATGCAAACTCAACATGTAATACATGTACAACTCTATATCTGACAAGGTACCGGTGCCTACTTTTTTAAAGCCCATAACCATGTGTGTGAGGTGTATACTTTTGTTTTAGACAACCAAGAAACACTCTGTGTCACCCTGAAAATTAATCTAAACAGGTAGCTAGTGAAGTCTTTAGCTTGGCTATATAAAAAAAAAAAAAATGCAGGTAAGTCCATCAAAAACAGATTCTTATTTGCAATTACTAGCTCTGTTAGCATTAGCATCTAGCTGCTGATAGCCTAACCTCTGAGGTCTCTGTTGAAGTCGAGTAGTCTCTTGATCTCTGACTCCAGTTTGTTCCTCATGGTCTTCTCCAGGGTCTCTCTCTTGGCAGAGCCCTTCATCAGGGTCTCGTAGGCTTCAGATATCCTCTGGATCTCCACTTCCAGCTGGAAGGAAACACACAAGAAGACACTGTCAGTCTGAGGGTCTCTACCTTCTAACACAGCTCATCTCCACCAGTGGTCAAGAGGATACTGTCACCCTCTCTACCTTCGGGTCTCAGAGGTGGAAAAGCGACAACAAGACACTGTGATACTGAATGAATGAGACGTGGAGGAGGGAGCAGGAGGAGGAGGAGGACCCAGAGATATAGAGGACATTCCAGTCTCTTAAACAGGAAAACTACTAGTGATTTCAACTGAATGTGTTAAGACACATAGGCTAACAGATAACACATGCATGAAAATTCCCAAAAGCAGAAAATTAAGTTCCAAGGAATGAATAATGTTCAATGTAAGGAGGTTTGTGTGGGGAAGTTAGAGGTGTGTAAAGGAATGGATTTACTGAAGTGTCTTCTCAATGTACTTTAAGATGTGTAAAGAACCTGTCTGTCTCTAACTGTCACTAAAATAACCTGTATACATGTCTCTGTCTGTCACTAGAAATGAATGTCCCTTTGATCCATTCTCTTAGATCGATCTGCTGCCTTCTACACTGTGATCCTCCTCTCCACCCTCTCAGGGCTGGGTGTCTCCTCCTCTCCACCCTCTCAGGGCTGGGTGTCTCCTCCTCTCCACCCTCTCAGGGCTGGGTGTCTCCTCCTCTCCACCCTCTCAGGGCTGGGTGTCTCCTCCTCTCCACCCTCTCAGGGCTGGGTGTCTCCTCCTCTCCACCCTCTCAGGGCTGGGTGTCTCCTCCTCTCCACCCTCTCAGGGCTGGGTGTCTCAGGCTATGCACACTCTTGGATTGCATCGTACCTGGCAGGCCTCGCCAACCAAGTGATGTGGAGAGGATCTGTCAGCACTACATACTCTCACTACTGGTGTAACCCAGGGCTCAGTTCTAGGTCCTCTCCTCCTCTCTATACACCAAGTCACTCAGCTCCATTATATCCTCACATGGGCTTTCCTATCATTGTTATGCGGATGACACTCAACTTCTCTTCTCCTTCCCCCATTCTGACACCCAGGTGGTGACATGCATCTCTGCATGCCTGGCAGATATCTCAGCTTGGATTTTGGCCCACTACTTCAAGCTCAACAAGACGGACCTGCTCTTTCTCCTGGCGAAGGCCTGCCCGCTCAGACCTCTCCATCACGGTTGACAACTCCACGGTGTCCCCTTACTAGAGTGCAAAGAACCTTGGCTTGACCCTGGTAAACACCCTGTCGTTCTCTGCAAACATCAAAGCAGTGAATCACTCCTGCAGGTTCATGCTCTACAACATCAGTAGAGTACGACCCTACCTCACACAGGAAACGCCACAGGTCCTAATCCAGGCACTTGTCCTCTCCCGTCTAGACTACTGCAACTCACTGTTGGCTGGGCTCCCCACTTGTGCCATTAAATCCCTGCAAGTTATCCAGAATGCTGCAGCCCAGTTTTAAACCTTCCCAAGTTCTCCCATGTCACCCCACTCCACTAAAGACCATGGTACTTGCCTACTGAGCAGCAAGAGGAACTGCCCCTCCCGACCTTCAGGCTACATTCAAACCATACACCCCGACCAGAGCACTCTGTTCTACCACCTCTGGTCTCTTGACTCTCCCACCCCTACGGTCTCTCAGTCCAGTCCAAGCTCTTCTCTGTCCTGGCACCCCAATAGTCGAACAAGCTTACCTCTGAAGCTAGGAAAGCAGAGTCCCTGCCCATCTTCCGAAAACATCTGAAACCCTACCTATTCAATAAGTATTTTAAATAATTATACAGCCCCCACCCCTCACCCCCTCCTCACCCAGCAACCACCCCTCACCCCCTCCTCAGGAGTCTCCTCTCTCTCACCTTCTGAAGTCTGACAGCCTTCTCACTGTACCCCTCCAGCTCTTTCCTCAGTCTCTCATTATCCCTCACCAACAGGTCCATCTGGGCAGTGTTATTGTGGGTACTGGTGCTGCTGTGGCTCATGTAGACCTCTGGACCAGAGTGGACACTGTGTCGAACTATCTCTGCCTGGGGCTGGACAGGTACGTACCTGGGGAGAGGAGAGGGATTCATTAGTATCAAATGGTATCATTCAATAATGGTGGTTGTAAACACATAGGGTCACTGGGATATGGGCTATATTCATCCTGTATAGCAAACAGGGTGTCACTACTGGTCTGGCACCCATTCCAAGATGGCGTAACAGTGTAGACGTATTTTTGGTTGTCCCGTCTCGTGACCCATGTAAATAGTTTGTAGTAGTTTGTAATTTTGTCTTTACATACATTTTTACTTGTTCCCGTTTTACCCCTCCTGCAAGCCACCTTACCCAATGTGATACGGACCAAATATCGGATCAAATATCCGTGCTTTTCCACTATTTAACTGAACCGCAGTCAAAAGTTAGCCTGCTAGCTAGCTTGCTAACCAGCCATCGCTAACCATTGCTAGCGGTCATCACCTCCGCTTCTAGCTGCTCAGACAGCTTTCAGTTCGGACAATATTGGCCAGTCTGCTCAGCGCGCTACCAACCAAGCGCTTATCGGACTGCGTTCCCTTCCACTTCACCAGATTTCCACTGAAATTACAGGACTACCACACCGGATCATCACAGCTAGCTAGCTGCATTCGAGTGACCGGCGTTATAGCTAACCTCCATTGTTTACACGCTACCAATGCTAGCGTGAGCTAGGCTCATCTCCCGGACATCCGACGTGTGCTAGCTACTCTCCCGGGCTCCAGTACCTTGTCAACCTACCTGGACCTTCTACTGTCGACACGGAACCCCACCGAGCCACCGTGACTGGTCTGCCGACGTAATTGTCCGACGTGGTCTCAACAGGGTTCTCCTCTGCGACGTCGCCGAAGATCCATCTGCTAGCTCCGGCCTGCTAGCCCAGCCTGCTAGCCCAGCCTGCTAGCCCAGCCTGCTAGCCCAGCCTGCTAGCCCAGCCTGCTAGCCCAGCCTGCTAGCCCAGCCTGCTAGCCCAGCCTGCTAGCCCAGCCTGCTAGCCCAGCCTGCTAGCCCAGCCTGCTAACACTCTGAACGCCGTGCCCATTTTAACTGATCCCCGGCTCACCACTTTGCTTTTCATCGGATCCTATGATTGCTCAGCTCCACAGCTGATGCCTGCAGGACTGTTTGGTTATATGGTATTTCTTTCTGTTTAACTATCAGGCCTCAGGTCCTGTGTGTAGTACATCACTTTTTCTAACTGACCCTCTTTGTCCATTCATCTCCATTACCCGTCGTTGTTTTAGCTCTCTTAATTAACTGTTTTTTATTTTTATTTTTATTTATTTTTATTTTTCTGCCCCTTTCTTATTTCAATATGCTTTGTCTTTTGCTGTTCAGGCTAGCTATTATTGTTTTATTTCACTGTAGAGCCCCCAGTCCTGCTCAACTGGCCTCTGATAGCTCCGTTGTCCCTCCCCCCACACATGCGGAGACCTCACCTGGCTTAACTGGTGTCTCCAGAGATGCAACCTCTCTCTTCATTACCCAACGCCTAGGTTTACCCCCACTGAACTCACATCCTACCATACCCTTGTCTGTACATTATGCCCTCAACCTATTCCACCACGCCCAGAAATCTGCTCCTTTTATTCTATGTAGCCAACGTACTAGACGTCCAGTTCTGAAAGCCCTCAGCCGAACACTGATTCTATTACTCCTCTGTTCCTCTGGTGATGTAGAGGCAAACCCAGGCCCTATAACCCCCAGTACTACACCTATTCCCCAGGCGCTCTCATTTGTTGATTTCTGTAACCGTAAAAGCCTTGGTTTCATGCATGTTAACATTAGAAGCCTCCTCCCTAAGTTTGATTTATTCACCGCTTTAGCACACTCCGCCAACCCGGATGTCCTAGCTGTGTCAGAATCCTGGCTTAGGAAGGCTACCAAAAAAAAAAAAAAAAAATTCGGAAATTTCCATCCCCAACTACAACATTTCCCGTCAAGATAGAACTGCCAAAGGTGGCGGAGTTGCAATCTACTGCAGAGATAACCTGCAGAGTTCTGTCATACTGTCCAGGTCTGTGCCCAAACAGTTTGAGCTTCTACTCTTAAAAATCCACCTTTCCAGAAATAAGTCTCTCACTGTTGCAGCCTGTTACAGACCCCCCTCAGCCCCCAGCTGTGCCCTGGACTCCATATGTGAATTGATTGCCCCCCATCTATCTTCAGAGTTTGTACTGTTAGGTGACTTAAACTGGGATATGCTTAACACCCCGGCTGTACTTCAATCTAAGATAGATGCCCTCAATCTCACACAAATTATCAAGGAACCCACCAGGTACAACCCAAAATCCGTAAACATGGGTACCATTATTGATGTCATTCTGACTAACTTGCCCTCCAAATACACCTCCTCTGTTTTCAACCAGGATCTCAGCGATCACTGCCTCATCGCCTGCATTCGCAATGGGTCAGCGGTCAAACGACCACCCCTTATCACTGTCAAACGCTCCCTAAAACACTTTTGCGAGCAGGCCTTTCTATTAGATCTGGCCCAGGTATCCTGGAAGGATATTGACCTCATCCCGTCAGTAGAGGACGCCTGGTTGTTCTTTAAAAGTGCTTTCCTCACCATCCTAAATAAGCATGCCCCTTTCAAAAAACGTAGAACTAAGAATAGATATAGCCCTTGGTTCACCCCAGACTTGACTGCACTAGACCAACACAAAAACATCCTGTGGCGCACTGCATTAGCATCGAACAGCCCCCGCGATATGCAGCTATTCAGGGAAGTCAGGAACAAGTACACACAGTCAGTTAGAAAAGCAAAGGCCAGCTTTTTCAAACAAAAATTTGCTTCCTGTAGCACTAACTCCAAAAAGTTCTGGGACACTGTAAAGTCCATGGAGAATAAGAGCACCTCCTCCCAGTTGCCCACTGCATTGAGGCTCGGAAACACTGTTACCACCGATAAATCCACGATTATCGAAAATTTCAATAAGCATTTTGCTACAGCTGGCCATGCTTTCCACCTGGCTACCCCTACCCCGGCCAACAGCTCTGCACCCCCGGCAGCTACTTGCCCAAGCCCCCCCCGCTTCTCCTTCACCCAAATCCAGACGGCTGATGTTCTGAAAGAGCTGCTAAGTCTGGACCCCTACAAATCTGCTGGGCTAGATAATCTGGACCCTCTCTTTCTGAAATTATCAGCCAAAATTGTTGCAACACCTATCACTAGCCTGTTCAACCTCTCTTTCGTATCGTCTGAGATCCCTAGAGATTGGAAAGCTGCCGCGGTCATCCCCCTATTCAAAGGAGGAGACACTCTAGACCCAAACTGTTATAGACCAATATCCATCCTGCCCTGCCTTTCTAAAGTTTTCGAAAGCCAAGTTAACAAACAGATAACTGACCACTTCGAATCCCACCGTACCTTCTCTGCTATGCAATCTGGTTTCCGAGCTGGTCATGGGTGCACCTCAGCTACGCTCAAGGTACTGAACGATATCATAACCGCCATCGATAAAAGACAGTACTGTGCAGCCGTTTTCATCGACCTGGCCAAGGCTTTCGACTCTGTCAATCACTGCATTCTTATTGGCAGACTTAACAGCCTTGGTTTCTCAAGTGACTGCCTTGCCTGGTTCGCTAACTACTTTGCAGACAGAGTTCAGTGTGTCAAATCGGAGGGCCTATTGTCCGATCCTCTGGCAGTCTCTATGGGGGTGCCACAGGGTTCAATTCTTGGGCCAACCCTTTTCTCTATATACATCAACGATGTCGCTCTCGCTGCTGGTGACTCTCTGATCCATCTCTACGCAGATGACACCATTCTGTATACATCTGGCCCCTCTTTGGATACTGTGTTTACTAACCTTCAATCAAGCTTCAATGCCATACAACACTCCTTCCGTGGCCTCCAACTGCTCTTAAACGCTAGTAAAACTAAGTGCATGCTTTTCTATCGAACGCTGCCAGCACCCGCCCACCGGACTATCATCACTACTCTCGACGGATCCGAATTAGAATACGTGGACACCTACAAATACCTAGGCATCTGGTTAGACTATAAACTCAACTTCCAGACTCACATCAACCATCTCCAATCCAAAATTAAATCCAGAATTGGCTTCCTATTTCGCAATAAAGCCTCCTTCACTCATGCTGCCAAACATGCCCTTGTAAAACTGACTATCCTACCGATCCTTGATTTCGGCGATGTCATTTACAAACTAGCCTCCAATACTCTACTTAGCAAATTGGATGTAGTCTATCACAGTGCCATCCGTTTTGTCACCAAAGCCCCATACACTACCCACCACTGCGACCTGTATGCTCTCGTTGGCTGGCCTTCATTATATATTCGTCGCCAAACCCACTGGCTCCAGGTCATCTATAAGTCATTACTAGGTAAATCCCCGCCCTATCTTAGCTCACTGGTCACTATAGCAACACCCACCCGTAGCATGCGCTCCAGCAGGTATATCTCACTGGTCACCCCCAAAGCCAACACCTCCTTTGGTCGCCATTCCTTCCAGTTTGCTGCTGCCAATGACTGGAACGAATTGCAAAAATCATTGAAGCTAGAGGTTCCTATCTCCCTCAATAACTTTAAGCATCAGCTGTCAAAGCTGCTTATCGATCGCTGCACCTGTATATAGCCCTTCTGTAAATAGCCCACACTACTACCTCATCCCCATATTTATTTTTTGTTTTTTTTTCACTAATCTTGCACTCCAGTATCTCTATTTGCACATCATAATTTGCACATTTTTCATTCCTGTGTTAATAATGATAATTCTGTAATTTATGTCACCACTATAGTCTATTTATTGTTCTACCTCTTAACCTTACTGCATTTTTGCACTACATTTTGCACTCTGTATATAGACTTTTCTATTGTGTTTTTGACTGTTTGTTTAATGTGTAACTCTGTGTTGTTATTTGTCACACTGCTTTGCTTTGTCTTGGCCAGGTCGCAGTTGCAAATGAGAACTTGTTCTCAACTGACCTACCTGGTTAAATAAAGGTGAAATAAAAAAATAAAAAAAATAAATAACTGATATATGTGTGTCATATTTACCTGTGCTGTGAGTGGAATGGGGGAGGAGGTTCCTGGTAGTAGTGTCTGTGTGTCTCTTGTGAGTGGCTGAGCATGTATCCAGGAGGCCTGACCAGGAAGGGGTAGTCTGGGGGAGGTCCCCTCTGATCAGGGTACTGGAGAAACTCTGGCCCCTGGTGTTCAACAGGCCCAGAGTGGCCATTGGACAGCTGAGGGTAACTGTGAGAGGAGCTGAGGGGCTGAATGTCTCCACTTGATCTCTCCAGGGAGAGCTGCATGAGACGCTCACTGAGGCTCCGGGTGTGCTCCCGTTTCAGGTCCCACTGGCCCTCTCTCCCTCCCTGGTGATCCATCACCTGCAGACCCAGACCAAGCTGGGGCTGAGCCCGCTGGGAGTGAGCCTTGGCCTCCTCATAGGTGGGCAGCTCCTCTCCGTGTCTGTGGAGCTGGTAGAGGTGACACACGGAGTCACTCTCACAGTGATTGTAGTCTCCCTGGTGCTCCTGGCCCTGGGGATCCTGTCTGGTGGACATGTGGAGGAACTGGGACTCCTCCTGTGTCAGGCTCTCCAGGGAGGAGCGGGGGGATCCGGGACCTCCTCCTCCGCTGCTGTTGCTGTCTCCACGCAGGGCCTGCTGCTGGATGGCCAGGAGGGTGCTGGTGTCTGTGGAGTTCCCGTAACGGAGCTGCTCCTGGATAAGACGGTGCAGGACCGTGCCAGAAGACTCCTCTGCAGTTCTCATCTCAGTCAATCAGAGAATAAATAAGTGAAGGGGTGTGTTGAAGATCTATAGAGAGGAACAATAAGAGAATTAGCTCAATCAAGTAGCTAGCTAATACATTTGGTAACACTTAATTTAAAGCCTTATAATGCATTATGATGCTGTTGTAATTAAGACTTGTTATAAGCATGTATTACTCCCTTTACTATGGTATAATCATCTCATAATAACAATCACCAGAAATCATAATATAGCATCACATTTGGCGTGTACCCTGAAGCCAACAGCTTGAGACCGGTGGGTCTACTTAGCAGCAGCTTAATGTTGTAAAAAGAGAGACCTATTTTCCCCTCCACTGTGGTCCAGAAGCAGGTAGCTAGCAGCAGGTAGCTAGCAGCAGGTAGCTAGAAGCAGGTAGCTAGCAGCAGGTAGCTAGCAGGCAGCACATACCAGCAGTGCCTTCCTTTCCAGACTGTCCAGAATGTGTCGTGCCTCACAGCCTATTCCCATAGTAACTCCAAGTTAGTGCACAAATACCACCCCTGCAACAGCCCTTAGCCGTGGTATATTGGCCATATACTACACCCCCTCGTGCCTTATTGCTGAAACATACCACACACTGTAAATTATAGCATAGGCCTATATTAGCAGGTCAAGACATATTACTAAGCATTATTTTGTAAATTGTATTGTATTTGTATTGAAGAAAAAAGCAAACGTTTATTTTAGTTATTGTATATCATTATATTGAGTCAGTCATTTCCTGCTGCCAGCTACACAGATTCCATTCAGATTCCATTGATTCCAATCAGATTCCATTCAGATTCCATTCAGATTCCATTGATTCCAATCAGATTCCATTCAGATTCCATTCAGATTCCATTGATTCCAATCAGATTCCATTCAGATTCCATTGATTCCAATCAGATTCCACTCAGATTCCATTCAGATTCCAATCATTTAGCCTTTCCAGCATGTGCACATACTATGACAGAGATCAGATGTAAGCCACACATTCATTTAGGCTATTTGTTGAAAGAAAAATGTATGTTTACTCTACAATCTAAACAGTGTGAATAATGTAGGCCTACTGTATACAACATTTACACTCGGTGTCAATAAAGTCTCTATTGTCTACAGCGGCTAGACAGACTTGATCACAGACCAAAGCCGAGTTCCCAACATTAAAAAAAAAGTATCAAATATATGTAATGAGACATTAAAAGTAAATTACTATACAATTATTATAACAAACTAAAAATCGTGATAGACTGTAAAAAAGAAGGATATTTCAAGTTAAAAGGAACAGACCCGAATTTGCGCCTATAATAATACTATTCCCACCATGCAACTTATTCCAAAAAGCAGCTAAACTAAATTCTTACCAATTTACATTCTCATCACGGAAGCAAGTTGTTCACAGCGTATAAAATTTATATTTCTTGTTGACGACAAATAATCCTAATTAAACCTCGTGGAACTGGAAGGTATGTAGTCGTATCCTGATATGTTCCTCTGAGAGAGAGAGTGGGAGAGCTGCTACGGTGCGCGTCTGAGAACATCTCACAACAGACTGAGCCGGAGAGAGAGCCCGCTGCTAATAAATAATTGAGGGCCGATTGTTCGCTGAGACTGGAATGATTGGAATGTGAGAACTCCAAGTCCCCCAGGGATGTAAAGCAGAACCGCAGAGCGCAGGGGGAAAAGGGGGCAGGGCGAGAATGATCGGAACTGCAGAGCGGAGCGGCACCGCGCTCATAGCAGAGAGACAGATGGTAGTCGCCTGCCTGTGTGATGTAAAGCGTTTTGTTGTTGTTAGCAGTTGGGGAGATGGAGTAATTAGTTATAGCATGTTGTGACTAGAAAGAGATTGGGGCACTATTGTGAAGCAGAGACTTAATGTTTTCCATAAAATGTTTTTGTTTAGCCTACATAACATTCTAAACTCCCCATTTAGTATAACATACACACATATTCTATAAATTATATCAATAAATAGTCTATAAAAAATATTGTATCATGATTTGACCCATTGTTTTCATCATCAATGGCTGTGCCTTGCGGTAAATGTAATATAGTTAAGTCTGAGCACGTTGTGACAACTGCTGATGTAACAAGGCTTTAGAAAATACAATACCATGTATGGTGATTAGAGGTGTGATAAAACAGTCCTTACTACTGCGGCAGACATATACTTGGGGCGGCAGGTGGCCCAGTGGTTAGAGTGTTGGGCCCGTAACCGAAAGGTTGTTGGATTGAATCCCTGAGCTGTTGTTCTGCCCCTGAACAAGGCAGTTAACCCACTGTTCCTAGGCTGTCATTGAATATAAGAATTTGTTCTTAACTGACTTGCCTGGTAAAATAAAGACAGGGTATATGGAGATAAGCAGCATTCTTCATTTAAGTAAAGCGTCTTGATGGTTATTTCTTTAAAGGTATTTTGTTTGCATGTGCCTGGTAAATATTTAAGCCGAGGCCCGTGCCGGGTAATGCAGAGTGTGTGGACATTGAGAGTGGCAGGTGTTGTGAGTGTGTGTGTGACTGTGTGTGCATGTATGTATGTGTGTGTGTGTGTGTGTGTGTGCGCTTGTGTATGCCTGTTTGTGTGAGGGGTGTGTGCTGGTCGGGTGTATGAGCCCTGCTACCTGCCAGCTGTCTGGGGGTCCCCTGTCCTCTGACTTATCAGGGTCCGCTCAGGGAGAAGAGATGCATTGTTCTCCTCACAGCAGACATGCCCAGGAGGAGAGGAGAGGAGGGGAGGAGGGGAGGAGGAGAGGAGAAGAGGAGGTGACAGCCCTGCCATCTGCTGTATGGGAGCCCCTCCACCACCATCATCTGCTGTATGGGAGCCCCTCCACCACCATCATCTGCTGTATGGGAGCCCCTCCACCACCATCATCTGCTGTATGGGAGCCCCTCCACCACCATCATCTGCTGTATGGGAGCCCCTCCACCTCCATCATCTGCTGTATGGGAGCCCCTCCACCACCATCATCTGCTGTATGGGAGCCCCTCCACCTCCATCATCTGCTGTATGGGAGCCCCTCCACCACCATCATCTGCTGTATGGGAGCCCCTCCACCACCATCATCTGCTGTATGGGAGCCCCTCCACCACCATCATCTGCTGTATGGGAGCCCCTCCACCTCCATCATCTGCTGTATGGGAGCCCCTCCACCTCCATCATCTGCTGTATGGGAGCCCCTCCACCTCCATCATCTGCTGTATGGGAGCCCCTCCACCACCATCATCTGCTGTATGGGAGCCCCTCCACCTCCATCATCTGCTGTATGGGAGCCCCTCCACCACCATCATCTGCTGTATGGGAGCCCCTCCACCACCATCATCTGCTGTATGGGAGCCCCTCCACCTCCATCATCTGCTGTATGGGAGCCCCTCCACCTCCATCATCTGCTGTATGGGAGCCCCTCCACCTCCATCATCTGCTGTATGGGAGCCCCTCCACCACCATCATCTGCTGTATGGGAGCCCCTCCACCACCATCATCTGCTGTATGGGAGCCCCTCCACCTCCATCATCTGCTGTATGGGAGCCCCTCCACCACCATCATCTGCTGTATGGGAGCCCCTCCACCACCATCATCTGCTGTATGGGAGCCCCTCCACCTCCATCATCTGCTGTATGGGAGCCCCTCCACCACCATCATCTGCTGTATGGGAGCCCCTCCACCACCATCATCTGCTGTATGGGAGCCCCTCCACCACCATCATCTGCTGTATGGGAGCCCCTCCACCACCATCATCATAAATGGCACCCTATTCCCTATTTAGTGCACTATGTTTTAGGATATTTGGGATACAGGCCAGGACTAACCAACACCAACCCCCTGGTCCTAGCTGGGATACAGGCCAGGACTAACCAACACCAACCCCCTGGTCCTAGCTGGGATACAGGCCAGGACTAACCAACACCAACCCCCTGGTCCTAGCTGGGATACAGGCCAGGACTAACCAACACCAACCCCCTGGTCCTAGCTGGGATACAGGCCAGGACTAACCAACACCAACCCCCTGGTCCTAGCTGGGATACAGGCCAGGACTAACCAACACCAACCCCCTGGTCCTAGCTGGCCTGCATTCTTCACACACATTCTGCAGAGGGGGATGCTGCCTAGGCCCTAGGATCAGCTGGCCTGGCTGAGAGAAGTGGATGCTGCCTAGGCCCTAGGATCAGCTGGCCTGGCTGAGAAAGCGGGATGCTGCCAAGGCCCTAGGATCAGCTGGCCTGGCTGAGAGAGCGGGATGCTGCCTAGGCCCTAGGATCAGCTGGCCTGGCTGAGAGAAGGGGATGCTGCCTAGGCCTTAGGATCAGCTGGCCTGGCTGAGGGGGATGCTGCCTAGGCCCTAGGATCAGTGGGCCTGGCTGAGAGAAGGGGATGCTGCCTAGGCCCTAGGATCAGCTGGCCTGGCTGAGAGAAGGGGATGCTGCCTAGGCCCTAGGATCAGCTGGCCTGGCTGAGAGAAGGGGATGCTGCCTAGGCCCTAGGATCAGCTGGACTGGCTGAGAGATGGGGATGCTGGTGGCTGATAAAGGGAGGGACTTGTGGCTCTAGAATGTATAGAGACATCTGATTTTCAGTTATAGATGACATACTTTTATTCAGGATTTCTGTTTAGAGTGATTGTGTTAATAACAAGCCTCAACTTGCTGACTCTGTCAAGACGAGATAGATCCTTATCTTGTCTGAAACACCCACATTTCACCATCTCCTAGTGAAATTACCTCCTGGTTCATTTGCATGGCAGTTGAGGGCCAACTGTTATGACATACATTCTTTCAGCCTGTATAAAATAAAATAAAATGTTATTGGTCGTATTTTGCAGATGTTATCGCAGGTGCAGCAAAATGCTTATGTTTCTAACTCCAACAGTGCAGCAATACCTAGCTAACAATACTAAACCATACACACTAGTCTGTAACTGTTAACATAATATCCCGCCACTAACTCAGTAACCTAAATCTAAACCCTTTTTCCACAGAGCTTGTATGCTGAAGATTTAGATGATATGAATAAAGGTTAAACATTTAATAAAATAAAATAAATAAATACTATACACTGTAACAGAAAACTGTCATTTATATGGTAATTGTAAGTATTATCAAGAGTAAAACACTGTGATACTGTGAATGATGGTGCATTATGGGAGAGTTGCTGTATTTCAAATGGTATTGTAATTCCACCGCACAGAATTCAATACCGTTCCCTATCTTTGAGCAGTATTGTTGTTTCTGGCTCATTAACATATTTTGAGGCATGCCTTGAAAGAGGCTATATTTGTTGCACCCGTGAGTCAGAATGCTGTACTATGTGGTTATATTGCCCCATAAATAAACCTTAAATGGTTGAGCATTTTGTTTTGTCTTTTAGGTCTGTTTTGCCTTGTAGTCGCTGCCAGTTTGGAAGCCTTTGTCAAGGCCTCTAGAAATGGATGTGATATAAAATACCAAATATTCATTAATATGCTGTAATGTGGAAACAGTTTACCTAGCAGCCAACCTGCTTGCACCAATTCCTTGTAATTGCAGTAAAATACTGTCAAATACAAACCCCTCTCCTCAGTGAATTTCATTCATTCCAATTACGGTAGTGTTAGCTTTTTTACAGTATAATACAAGACCTTTCATAGTGTTGTATTGTGTGTCATTACAAGTACTTGCTTGATTCTGTATTTATATTAAAGTAAGTGTACTTTAATACTAAATACAGCACTTAATGCAGGGAAACTTAAATCAGTTTGTCTAATTTCTACCAGCGTGTTACATGTGCCACAAGAGGAAAAAAAACTCTAGACTACCGTTACTCCACACACATACAAAAACACATACAATCCTTCTGTTTCCTGCTTACAAGCAAAAACTAAAGCAGGAAGTACCAGTGACTCGCGCAATAAGGAAGTGTTCAGATGACGCAGATGCTACAGGACTGTTTTGCTAGCTCAGATTGGAATATGTTGCAGGACTCATTTTAAATGATTTATTGTACCGTTATTTAACAAGGCAAGTCAGAAGAAATTCTTATTTACAACAACAGCCTACATTGTTCTACAGGGTCAGCCATAGTAGTACAATGCCCCTGGAGCAAATTAGGGTTAAGTGCCTTGCTCAAGGGCACATTGGAAGGTTTTTCACCCTCTCAGCTCGGATATTTGAACCAGCAACCTTTCGGTTACTGGCCCAACGCTCTAACCACTAGGCTACCTGCTGCCCTAATCAGCTGGCATTGAGGAGTATACCACATCAGTCACCGGCTTCATCAATAAGTGCATCGATGACGTTGTCCCCACAGTGACCGTACGTACATATCCCAACCAGAAGATTACTACATGACTTCTATTCCATAAACCCCAGACTCCATTGTGTTATCAGAAACGAGGATCAATAAAGATATAAAAGCATCTCAATTATCCACCTAGATTGGAAAACCTTCCCTACATAGAAATGGAACAAACGAAACATTTGACAGATAATTAAATGTGTGAAACACAAATTCAACAAAATTCTACCCCTCCTTCCACCTCATGGTGTGAACTGTGAAGCACAGATGTACATCAGATGTGTATTTAGAAGCAGACAGACAGTGCTGTGAAACATATGAGGAGCCATCAGAACCCAAGGTTGGGCCAATTATATTTCAATTTAGTAAATTAACAAAGTAGACTGAAATGAAAATTACGGTTTTTCCAGATTGAACATTGGAATTTCTGTTTACTTCCTGAATTGACTGAAAATGGACTCTAGTAAGAACAACCAAGAACTGTGAACTACCTGGACAGGCCATTAGAACCATCAGAATCTGTTAATTAATGGGCCATTGGGCCAGGCTTAATCTCTGTTAACCAAGTAGTAAAATATTTTACGCATCCTGTTAAATTCTGGCAGATTCTCTCGGACCTACACACAGAATCTGCCTACGGGATATTAGGCCTGGCTTGACTGAGGAAGTAGCAGCACAATGCAGTCTATGAGCGCCTTGTGTTGGGAGGAGGGACACACCAAGGCACTCCACTCCCTTTGGTTAGTTGTGTTGGGAGGAGGGACACTCCCTTTGTTTCCCTGCTAAAGGAGGAAATGGACACATTCCTGACATTACCATGTCCATGGGGGCTGTTATCTGTTACTGCTACCAGCCATTAGAGAGGGAAGAGGGAAGAGGAGGAGAGAGAGGTGGAGGAGAGGAGGAAGAGGGAAGAGGAGAAGACAATTACATGTTTTATTTAACCTTTATTTAACTAAGTCAGTTAAGAACAAATTCTTATTTACAAGGTCAACAAGGTGGATATCAGAGAGAGGGAGGCAGGCGGCAGGGAACTGTTGTGTCTAATGAAGTCAGGGCCATCGTCGTTGACCATGTGGTAAACAAAGGCCCATCACAGAGGCTGCCAGATTAGTTCACCCCAATCTGAAAAGATCAACTGTCAATTCGACCATGAGAACATTTCTGCAGGATATGCACTATGCTTTGTCATGATATTTATAGTAAATGATATATTGTATGCATGTACATTCACGAAAAATGTTACAGTATGATCTACTGACAGTCTACTCTGTTCTACCCTCAGCATTGACAGAAGACCCCACGGTGGTGGTCGTGGCCGTGTGCTGACCGACCAGCAGGAGTGGGCAGTGGTGGAAATGGTGAGGGCCAGGAATTATATACGGCTGTCGGAAATAAAGAACAATGACACCTTTGCCAATGTGGCATCCATCAGCCTACCAACAGTAGCCCACCTTCTGAAGAGACACCAGGTATCATTGAAACACATTTACCTGGTGCCTTTAGAGAGAAACAATGACCGGGTGAAACAACTAAGGGCTGAGTATGTTCAGGTACATCACTATATACTGTATTACTGTTACTATTAGTATGTTCAGGTACAGCACTATATACTGTATTACTGTTACTATTTGATGCACATGCTACTTCACAATATCATATTGGAACCACAGTATACAGTAAAAAATGTGTCTTTGTTGATGAAGCTGGCTTCAACCAGTCCAAAACTCATCGGCCAATAGACGACCGTCCAAGTGCCTGGACAACGTGGGGGAAACATCTCCACGTGAGCAGCTATCTCTGAAGATGGTGTGGTAGGCGTAGGCCATGACCTGGATCTTACAACGCTGCACACATCATTGTGTTTCTCAATGAAATAGAGCAGGCCTGTCATTGTGTGGGACAACGTCAGGTTTCACCATGCAGAGGTGGTTCAGGCATGGTTTTGGGCCCATCCCCGATTTGTGACCCTATCTACCCCCATTCTCTCCTTTCCTCAACTCTATTGAGGAATTGTTTTTCAGCATGGAGGTGGAAGGCGTACGATCACCATCCCCATGAGCGTGCCGCCCTCCTTCTGGCCATGAATGAGGCATCCAACGACATCAATGCAGACCAATGTCAAGCTTGGTTCAGGTGTACTGGCTGTCCATACAGGTAGTCAGGTGTTCAGGTGTACTGGCTGTCCATACAGGTAGCCAGGTTTTCAGGTGTACTGGCTGTCCATACAGGTAGTCAGGTGTTCAGGTGTACTGGCTGTCCATACAGGTAGCCAGGTGTTCAGGTGTACTGGCTGTCCATACAGGTAGCCAGGTGTTCAGGTGTACTGGCTGTCCATACAGGTAGCCAGGTGTTCCGGTGTACTGGCTGTCCATACAGGTAGCCAGGTGTTCAGGTGTACTGGCTGTCCATACAGGTAGCCAGGTGTTCCGGTGTACTGGCTGTCCATACAGGTAGCCAGGTGTTCAGGTGTACTGGCTGTCCATACAGGTAGCCAGGTGTTCAGGTGTACTGGCTGTCCATACAGGTAGCCAGGTGTTCCGGTGTACTGGCTGTCCATACAGGTAGTCAGGTGTTCAGGTGTACTGGCTGTCCATACAGGTAGCCAGGTGTTCAGGTGTACTGGCTGTCCATACAGGTAGCCAGGTGTTCCGGTGTACTGGCTGTCCATACAGGTAGCCAGGTGTTCAGGTGTACTGGCTGTCCATACAGGTAGCCAGGTGTTCCGGTGTACTGGCTGTCCATACAGGTAGCCAGGTGTTCAGGTGTACTGGCTGTCCATACAGGTAGCCAGGTGTTCAGGTGTACTGGCTGTCCATACAGGTAGCCAGGTGTTCCGGTGTACTGGCTGTCCATACAGGTAGCCAGGTGATCAGGTGTACTGCCTGTCCAGACAGCCAGCCAGGTGTTCAAGTGAACTGCCTGTCCAGACAGACAGTCAGGTGTTCCGGTCTACTGCCTGTGTATCATTAGCAGTGTTAAGACACACCATTCTATGACGATCTTCATTGACACAGGCTCCTTGTCGTTCTGGCAGCAGCCTTCACAGGCAGGTGACATGTTTCTCTTCTGCTGAAGTAGAACAATAGAAGCCTTGGTGTCAGAGAGTCATTCAATGCATCAAAGGCCCGGTCCCAAATTGCACCCTATTCCCTTTATAGTACACTACTTTGACCAGGACCCATAGACCTGTGCACTATAAAGGGAACATGGAGCCATTTGGGAAGCACCAGAGAGTCCAGACAGTGTTTCAGATAGAGTTGAGTACAGCTGACCTGTTGATGTTGATCTCCAAATAGCATTTCATAATCATAGATGAAACTATGATTCAATTGATTTCTGAAAGGCAGTTTCTGATAACTAGGGTTATGCAATGGAACGTTGATAGACGTAGAAGATGCTGTTTGAGGAGAAGAAATACCTAAAACATTTACAGTTTAGCGGAAAATCTGACCTTTCTTTCTGTTATGTTATCAGAGCAACAATGGAACAATGTGGAATCAATGGAACAATGTGGAATCAATGGAACAATGTGGAATCAATGGACAATGTGGAATCAATGGAACAATGTGGAATCAATTGAACAATGTGGAATCAATTGAACAATGTGGAATCAATGAACAATGTGGAATCAATGGAACAATGTGGAATCAATGGAACAATCTGGAATCAATGGAACAATGTGGAATCAATGGAACAATCTGGAATCAATGGAACAATGTGGAATCAATGGAACAATGTGGAATCAATGGAACAATGTGGAATCAATGGAACAATGTGGAATCAATGGACAATGTGGAATCAATGGAACAATGTGGAATCAATTGAACAATGTGGAATCAATTGAACAATGTGGAATCAATTGAACAATGTGGAATCAATTGAACAATGTGGAATCAATTGAACAATGTGGAATCAATGAACAATGTGGAATCAATGGAACAATGTGGAATCAATGGAACAATGTGGAATCAATGGAACAATGTGGAATCAATGGAACAATGTGGAATCAATGGAACAATCTGGAATCAATGGAACAATCTGGAATCAATGGAACAATCTGGGAGCCTGGATGGAAAAGTAAGGTAGCTGTGTCAGTGCCTGTGTCAGTGCCTGTGTCAGTGCTTGTGTCAGTGCCTGTGTCAGTGCCTGTGTCAGTGCTTGCTTGCCTTTGACTGGCTGCTACATGGGAGGCAAATATTCCATGATGCCAGTGTTGCAGAAAAGTATTTAAAGGTACCAAAGTCCAATTTCACCATCTCAGGAAAATAAACAACATCATTCCTTCATGATTATTTAATGAGACGGCAGTTTCTGTTCAGATGTTGTTCATCCCAGCATCATGTTGTGGAATCAATACGTCACAACATCTGTATCAACACTTAAATGAGAAATGTGCTCTTGCTAATCTTTCCATTATTAGAAATTATCTCAAGCTTGTCAAGATGATTAATGTGTGAACATTCACATCCACATCAAATTATGGAAACAAAATTAGAGAATTGAAAATCTAATTCATCAGTTTTAACTTGCTCGAGGCAGAGGCGGCTGGTTTGTGTGTAGTGTTTGTGTGTGTTTTGCGTAACCGAAGAGAGGCAGCATATCTCTTGGCCCAGGGGTCCTGCAGGGTTTTATAGTTGCAGATGCACCTGTCCTGTCAGCATACCCCCCTTATCACCATATGGCTGGTCTGTCTCTAGAGAGAGAGATATTAACCCAGATGTCCATAAACACACCCCTCCCTGCAAACATACAATAGAAAAATACACACACACAGACACACACACACAGACACACACACATAGGCACCCACAGACATGCGTACAGACATATACACAAACACACACACAGGCACCCACAGACATGTGAACAGACATATACACACACACACACACACACAGGCACCCACAGACATGCGTACAGACATATACACACACACACACACACACACACACACACACACACACACACAGGCACCCACAGACATGTGAACAGACATATACACACACACACACACACACACAGGCACCCACAGACATGTGAACAGACATATACACACACACACACACACACACAGGCACCCACAGACATGTGAACAGACATATACACACACACACACACACACACAGGCACCCACAGACATGTGTACAGACATATACACACACACACACACACAGGCACCCACAGACATGTGTACAGACATATACACACACACACACACAGGCACCCACAGACATGCGTACAGACATATACACACACACACACACACACACACACACACACACACACACAGGCACCCACAGACATGTGAACAGACATATACACACACACACACACACAGGCACCCACAGACATGTGAACAGACATATACACACACACACACACAGGCACCCACAGACATGTGTACAGACATATACACACACACACACACACAGGCACCCACAGACATGTGTACAGACATATACACACACACACACACAGGCACCCACAGACATGTGAACAGACATATACACACACACACACACAGGCACCCACAGACATGCGTACAGACATATACACACACACACACACACACACAGGCACCCACAGACATGTGAACAGACATATACACACACACACACACAGGCACCCACAGACATGTGAACAGACATATACACACACACACACAAATCAAAATCAAAGTTTATTGGTCGCATACACAGATTTGCAGATATTATCGCAGGTGAAGCAAAACACTTGTGTTTCTAGCTCCAACAGTGCAGTAATACCTAGCAATATATATATATATATATATATATATATATATAAAAATACATACACAGTTGAAGTCGGAAGTTTACATACACTTAGGTTGAAGTCATTAAAACTCATTTTTCAACGACTCCACAGATTTCATGTTAACAAACTATAGTTTTGGCAAGTCGGTTAGGACATCTACTTTGTGCATGACACAAGTAATTCTTCCAACAATTGTTTACAGACAGATTATTTCACTTATAATTCACTAAATCACTATTCCAGTGGGTCAGAAGTTTACATACACTAAGTTGACTGTGCCTTTAAACAGTTCGGAAAATTCCAGAAAATGATGTCATGGCTTAAGAAGCTTCTGATAGGCTAATGGAATTTTTTTTTGTCAATTGGAGGTGTACCTGTGGATGTATTTCAAGGCATACCTTCAAACTCAGTGCCCCTTTGCTCGACATCATGGGAAAATCAAAAGAAATCAGCCAAGACCTCAGAAAAACAATTGTAAACCTCCACAAGTCTGGTTCATCCTTGGGAGCAATTTCCAAACGCCTGAAGGTACCACGTTCATCTGTACAAACAATAGTACGCAAGTATAAACACCATGGGACCACGCAGCCGTCATACTGCTCAGGAAGGAGACGCGTTCTGTCTCCTAGAGATGAACGTACACTTTGGTGTGAAAAGCAAATCAATCCCAGAACAACAGCAAAGGACCCTGTGAAGATGCTGGAGGAAACAGGTACAAAAGTATCTACATCCACAGTAAAACGAGTCCATGAGAGCAATTATTGAACTGGGAAGATTTTCACGCTGGCAGCATGACGTCACAATCAGAATGATGAGAACGACTAGAAACCAAATCACTCTAATGGACACTAGAAACTAAATCACTCTAATAGACACTAGAAACTAAATCACTCTAATAGACACTAGAAACTAAATCACTCTAATAGACACTAGAAACTAAATCACTCTAATGGACACTAGAAACTAAATCCCTCTAATAGACACTAGAAACTAAATCACTCTAATAGACACTAGAAACTAAATCACTCTAATAGACACTAGAAACTAAATCCCTCTAATAGACACTAGAAACTGAATCACTCTAATAGACACTAGAAACTTAATCACTCTAATAGACACTAGAAACCAAATCACTCTAATGGACACTAGAAACTAAATCACTCTAATAGACACTAGAAACTAAATCACTCTAATAGACACTAGAAACTAAATCCCTCTAATAGACACTAGAAACTAAATCACTCTAATAGACACTAGAAACTAAATCCCTCTAATAGACACTAGAAACTAAATCCCTCTAATAGACACTAGAAACTTAATCACTCTAATAGACACTAGAAACCAAATCACTCTAATGGACACTAGAAACTAAATCACTCTAATAGACACTAGAAACTAAATCACTCTAATAGACACTAGAAACTAAATCCCTCTAATAGACACTAGAAACTAAATCACTCTAATAGACACTAGAAACTAAATCACTCTAATAGACACTAGAAACTAAATCACTCTAATGGACACTAGAAACTAAATCCCTCTAATAGACACTAGAAACTTAATCCCTCTAATAGACACTAGAAACTAAATCACTCTAATAGACACTAGAAACTAAATCACTCTAATAGACACTAGAAACTAAATCACTCTAATAGACACTAGAAACTAAATCACTCTAATAGACACTAGAAACTAAATCCCTTGAATAGACACAAGAAACTAAATCCCTCTAATAGACACTAGAAACTTAATCCCTCTAATAGACACTAGAAACTAAATCCCTTGAATAGACACAAGAAACTAAATCCCTCTAATAGACACTAGAAACTAAATCCCTCTAATAGACACTAGAAACTAAATCCCTTGAATAGACACAAGAAACTAAATCCCTCTAATAGACACTAGAAACTAAATCACTCTAATAGACACTAGAAACTAAATCCCTCTAATAGACACTAGAAACTAAATCCCTCTAATAGACACTAGAAACTAAATCCCTCTAATAGATACTAGAAACTAAATCACTAGCCTTCTACCATATGGAGCTCAGGTCACACATGTGCTTGCATGCATTGCGCCTTAAAAGTTATCTTTCTCTCCTCCATCTCACCCCCTCCATTCATCCCTCCAGCTGAGGCCAGCGCTAGGAGCAGATGGCTAGGAGCAGATGGCTGGGAAGAACCATGGCTGTGTCCCAGATAAAGACATCTATCTACTGGACCATGCTGACCGGACCTGCTCATCAGCCATTGTAATGAGATGGATGCTTCTCTCTGCCTGCAGCCTAGTGACAACAAGAGGGCAGGTGGTGGAGGAAGAAGGGGGACACATACCTCACAAACCCCCAGTCACTGGAAAGAAGGGATGTTCCATGAAGTAGCTGTTAGAAATACCCATAACAAAGCAAGACATTTTAAAGGACAGTGATGTAGGGTGGTACATCTCCAAAAAGTCACATGGTATGAACTTCATCAACCTTCTGTTAAATCACTAAAACATTTATGCTTTACAAAAACATTTGAAGTACATCTAAACGATAAAGAGATAAAGAGGGCTAGCTTTAGGGACAAAGACTGTGAAAGCCAACAGAATAGACTGCAGAATTTCTAGGAAAGCCAGCAGATACAGTGGGGATTGTTTGTGTGTTTAAGGAGGGGTTGTTGTTTTAGCTCTGGGGGACCAACAGGATTTCCCTGAAAAACTGTGTGACTGTCTGCCTCTCTGTCTATCTGAGTGTTCAGGACAGGGGGTCCCTAGCAGTAGTCCAAGCATGCAGTATACAGTACAGTGCCTTGAGAAAGTGTTCACACCCCTTGACTTTTTCCGCGTTTTGTTGTGTTACAGCCTGGATTTAAATAAAAAATGAAAGCGAGTCAATAAGTATCCAACCCCTTATTTATAGCAAGCCTAAATAAGTTCAGGAGTAAACGTTTGCTTAACAAGTCACATAATTAGCATGGACTCACTCTGTGTGCAATAATAGTGTTTAACATGATTTTTGCATGACTACATCATCTCTGTACCTCACCCATATAATTAGCTGTAAGGTCCCTCAGTGAAGCAATGAATTTCAAACAAAGATTCAACCGCAAAGAACAGGGAGGTTTTCCAAAGCCTTTCAAAGAAGGGCACCTATTGGTAGATGTTTAAAATAAAGCAGACTTTGAATATCCCTTTGAGCATGGTGAAGTTTTTACACGTTGGATGTGTAATCAATATTTTATATATTAAGTAGGTGGTGAGTAGGTGTGTGGTTCAGTAGTTGTGTTCAGTAGTTGTCATCAGTAGTTGTGGCCAGTAGTTGTGTTCAGTAGTTGTGTGGTTGTGGTCAGTAGGTGTGGTCAGTAGTGGTCAGTAGTTTGGTTCAGTATTTACCGTATTGCCAGTAGCTGTGTGGCTGTAGTTAGAAGTTGTGGTCAGTAGTTATAGTCTTTAGCTGTGTTGTTGTGTTCAGTAGTTGGTTGGTGGGTTCAGTAGTTGTATGGTTGTGGTCAGTAGTTGTGTGGTTGTGGTCAGTAGTATGGTTCAGTAGCTTGATTGGTGTGGACTGTGGACCCATATCGAATAGACCCAAAAACATTTAGTAAAGATTTGTCATTACTGCCAGCCGTAACATATCCGAAAATGTATAACTATCTTGTTAATACAGTATCTGCATACACGTCGCAGGAGCTGAAGGCGTTCAAGTCGCTTGACTCATATAACTATTTTATCTCTGGCAAGATCGGCGAACGTTCTACATTTGTTCCACCAACGACATCGTCAAACATTGTCGTGATCGCAGAGGTATATAAATGTTTGTTTGATGTTTTTATGATCTGATAGTAACTTAACGTTACTTGCATAACTTACCCTGATGATGTTTGCTAGCTAACGTTAGAATATAAGATCAACAACAACTGAAGCTATCGCGTTTGTTGTCACTATAATGTTAGTTTCTTTGTTTCTGCTTCAGAGACCATACCACAATATATGAACATCTTTTGAAACTGTGCTTAAAACGTAGGCGTGGGAACTGCAATTTGCCATATAATAAGAATAGAAGCTGACATTGATCATATGTGATAAAATGATGGGCACAGACTTTGCTGATCTAACCATCATTTTACCTATGGTAAGTTTTGGAAGCAGCTATGGTAAATGATGCAAACAGACTAACGTCAACAATATGGCCGCCGCGGCATTGATGACGTAGATCGAATAAGCCCTATTGAGTGCTTATTGTTCAACCATTTATATTTTGAGACCTTAAGCAGCATCAGGTGGTGCTGGAGTGTCTACTGATGGCATTTCCATCTTTTTGTGAGAAATTACACTGGTCTCAAAACATGTATAAAGTATAAATAGCCCACACTTTAGACGAGGCCACACAAAAAGATTGAAATACTGATTAGTAAATGGTTTATAACCTATATTCAATTTCTTATGAATAGAGTAATGATTCATAAATTATAAACTATTTACTAACCTATTATACAGGTTTGATTACGTGGAGTTATTATAGTGCTAACAGTAATATCATATTAATAATAGGTCTGTGCAGTAACCTTTAATATTATAATAATAGCAGGTCTGTGCAGTAACCTTTAATATAATAATAATAGCAGGTCTGTGTAGTAACCTGTAATATTATAATAATAGCAGGTCTGTGTAGTAACCGGTAATATTATAATAATAGCAGGTCTGTGTAGTAACCTGTAATATTATAATAATAGCAGGTCTGTGTAGTAACCGGTAATATTATAATAATAGCAGGTCTGTGTAGTAACCTGTAATATTATAATAATAGCAGGTCTGTGTAGTAACCGGTAATATTATAATAATAGCAGGTCTGTGTAGTAACCGGTAATATTATAATAATAGCAGGTCTGTGTAGTAACCTGTAATATTATAATAATAGCAGGTATGTGTAGTAACCTGTAATATTATAATAATAGCAGGTCTGTGTTTTCCACCACCATCAACAAAACACCCAATGATGTAATTTCTAGTGGAAGATGGTGTTGCATCCCTCCAATAGAGTTCCAGACATTGAATCTGTTCTGGCTCCTGGTGGCCCAACGCCATATTAAGACACTTTATGTTGGTGTTTCCTTTATTTTGGCAGTTACGTGAAGTAGCTGGACCTAGCTAGTGGGGTTTGACACAATTTACCCTGTCTGCCCCCCGACTGGTGGCTGATTGTCTAACTAGGTGCTTATGGCAATCTACTCCCATTGTTGTATACTTCCTGTCCTGCCAGGAGGGTCTCTGTAAGACGGGACTCAGTCAACTGCAAAACAATGCAGACGGCCCTTTATAATACTACACACGTTTCCAAGCATTTATGACTCGGGCCAATTCCTGACATTTACAATGAGGGGATGTCTGAAGCTCAGGCAATACAGTACATACAATACAATACATACATACATACATACATACATACATACATACATACATACATACATACATACATACATACATACATACATACATACATACATACATACATACATACATACATACATACATACATACATACATACATACATACATACATACATACACACAATACATACATAAAGAGTACAAACTTTAATCCTGCACTGGTGGGATACATAGTTGACGGACGTGACAGACACTGGTGGGATACATAGTTGACGGATGTGACAGACACTGGTGGGATACATAGTTGACGGACGTGACAGACACTGGTGGGATACATAGTTGACGGACGTGACAGACACTGGTGGGATACATAGTTGACGGACGTGACAGACACTGGTGGGATACATAGTTGACGGACGTGACAGACACTGGTGGGATACATAGTTGACGGATGTGACAGACACTGGTGGGATACATAGTTGACGGACGTGACAGACACTGGTGGGATACATAGTTGACGGACGTGACAGACACTGGTGGGATACATAGTTGATAGACGTGACAGACACTGGTGGGATACATAGTTGATAGACGTGACAGACACTCGTTTTCAATGGTAATCAGAGAAGGAATATTTAGTCATACTTTGTCATTACAATACTGGTTACCCTAACATACCTGATATCATTACAATACTGGTTACCATAACATACCTGATATCATTACAATACTGGTTACCATAACATACCTGATATCATTACAATACTGGTTACCCTAACATACCTGATATCATTACAATACTGGTTACCATAACATACCTGATATCATTACAATACTGGTTACCATAACATACCTGATATCATTACAATACTGGTTACCATAACATACCTGATATCATTACAATACTGGTTACCCTAACATACCTGATATCATTACAATACTGGTTACCATAACATACCTGATATCATTACAATACTGGTTACCATAACATACCTGATATCATTACAATACTGGTTACCATAACATACCTGATATCATTACAATACTGGTTACCATAACAAACCTGATATCATTACAATACTGGTTACCATAACAAACCTGATATCATTACAATACTGGTTACCCTAACATACCTGATATCATTACAATACTGGTTACCATAACATACCTGATATCATTACAATACTGGTTACCATAACATACCTGATATCATTACAATACTGGTTACCATAACATACCTGATATCATTACAATACTGGTTACCATAACAAACCTGATATCATTACAATACTGGTTACCATAACATACCTGATATCATTACAATACTGGTTACCCTAACATACCTGATATCATTACAATACTGGTTACCATAACATACATGATATCATTACAATACTGGTTACCCTAACATACCTGATATCATTACAATACTAGGGGATTCTGAAGGTCAGTGGTCCATCACGGGAGGAGATGAGACCACCTCTCCATGGTCACCAGGGGAGAGGAGATGACGCCACCTCCACCTCTCCATGGTCACCAGGGGAAAGGAGATGAGACCACCTCTCCATGAACACCAGGGGAGAGGAGATGACGCCACCTCCACCTCTCCATGGTCACCAGGGGAATGGAGATGAGAAAATGAAGTTTCCACAGGCCATAGTAGACCCTATTCTCCACTGTGAGCCAAGTGACTGAAATGTATTTTGTGAAACGAGGAAGGGCGTCTCTTCGGACAAATTTCACTTGAAAGAAGTGAATAATCAAAACATGAACTGCTGTTTACATCAATGCCCCAGAAAGAGGCCTCGCTCTATCACTCTCTAAATCCCAGGATGCCTCGGCCTCGCTCGATCGGCGGAAAAATTAATCCAAAATGCAAGCATAAAAAATGGTCATAAAAAATAATTGAATTGAATTGAGTGAGAGCTAACGTTTTCCTCCTGACCCGTCTGTCTGGCAGCGTTCCACAAGCCCACCGCCCCACCGCTGCACACGTCCCTCTATCTCTGCAGCATTCCAGCACAAGCCCCGTTAGACATCTACGCAATCAGCCCGGTGAACAATGAGACCTTCCCGTCAGACAGATGGACAGACGGCTGGAAGTGGGACACAGAGACACAGAGGCAGGACAGGCATTCTCTCTCTCTCTCTCTCTCTCTCTCTCTCTCTCTCTCTCTCTCTCTCTCTCTCTCTCTCTCTCTCTCTCTCTCTCTCTCTCTCTCTCTCTCTCTCTATAAAGAATTAATGCAGGCAGCAACAATCATGGGAATGTCGCTATCTTCTCGTGTCTCGTAAAGGAATTTCAGCCATTTGACTCAAAATCATACCATCATATTAGATGGTAGAATAAGTCAGGATGGGTGGAGGGGCTTGTGTTTCATGTATCAGGGGTATTGTTATACTATTTTCCCATATACTGTACGGGAAAACAGCTATGGTCACTGAGAAAAACGTTTTAAGTAGGAATATCCCTGTAGTCAAGAGGGGTACAACATCTATACCATACCATTATACAGTGCCTTCAGAAAGTTCACCCCAATACTGTTACTGTTACTGGCCTACACCCCAATACCACACAATGTCTAAGTGGAATTATGTTAAGAAATCTTTTACAAATGGATAAAAAATGACACATTTGCTTAACAAGTCACATACTCACTCTGTGTGCAATAATAATAGAGCATGGTGAAGTTATTAATTACACTTTAGATGGTGTATCAATACATCCAGTCACTACAAAGATACAGGTGTCCTTCCTAACTCAGTTGCCGGAGAGGAAGGAAACCGCTCAGGGATTTCACCATGAGGCCAATGGTGACTTTAAAACAGTTACACAGGGTTTAATGGCTGTGATAGCAGAGAACTGAGGATGGATCAACAACATTGTAGTTACTCCACAATACTAACCTAATTGACAGAGTGAAAAGAAGGAACCCTGTACAGAATAACAAATATTCCAAAACATGCATCCTGTTTGCAATAAGGCAGTAAAATAAAACGGCAAAAAACCTGGCAAAGAAATTAACTTTATGTCCTGAATACAAAGTGCTATGTTTGGGGCAAAACCAACACGACACTGAGTACCAGTAGTAGGGCTGACCAGAGAGGTAAGACTGTAGTAAGGCTGTAGTAGGGCTGACCAGAGAGGTAAGGCTGTAGTAAGGCAGTAGTAGGGCTGACCAGAGAGGTAGGGCTGTAGTAAGGCAGTAGTAGGGCTGACCAGAGAGGTAAGGCTGTAGTAAGGCAGTAGTAGGGCTGACCAGAGAGGTAAGACTGTAGTAAGGCTGACCAGAGAGGTAGGGCAGTAACACAACGAGTTGGGTTTTTACCAAAAAGTTATATTTTGGTTTCATCTGACCATATGACATTCTCCCAATCCTCTTCTGGATCATCCAAATGCTCTCTAGCAAACTTCAGACGGGCCTGGACATGTACTGGCTTAAGCAGGGGGACACGTCTGGCACTGCAGGATTTGAGTCCCTGGCGGCGTAGTGTGTTACTGATGGTAGCCTTTGTTACCTTGGTCCCAGCTCTCTGCAGGTCATTCACTAGGTCCCCCCGTGTGGTTCTGGGATTTTTGCTCACCGTTCTTGTGATCATTTTGACCCCACAGGGTGAGATCTTGCGTGGAGCCCCAGATCGAGGGAGATTATCAGTGGTCTTGTATGTCTTCCATTTCCTAATAATTGCTCCCACAGTTGATTTCTTCACACCAAGCTGCTTACCTATTGCAGATTCAGTCTTCCCAGCCTGGTGCAGGTCTACAATTTTGTTTCTGGTGTCCTTTGACAGCTCTTTGGTCTTGGCCATAGTGGAGTTTGGAGTGTGACTGTTTGAGGTTGTGGACAGATGTCTTTTATACTGATAACAAGTTCAAACAGGTGCCATTAATACAGGTAACGAGTGGAGGACAGAGGAGCCTCTTAAAGAAGAAGTTACAGGTCTGTGAGAGCCAGAAATCTTGCTTGTTTGTAGGTGACCAAATACTTATTTTCCACCACAATTTGCTAATAAATTCATAAAAAATCCTACAATGTGATTTTCTGGAATTTATTTTCTCATTTTGTCTCTCATAGTTGAAGTGTACCTATGATGAAAATTAAAGGCCTCTCTCATCTTTTTAAGTGGGAGAACTTGCACAATTGGTGGCTGACTAAATACTTTTTTGCCCCACTGTATCTACATGACTGGCTGTGATCAGGAAGATGACGAGGAGTACTGTGGTGTTACCAAAACAGCACAGCTCCTCTCTCTCTCTCTCTCTCTCTCTCTCTCTCTCTCTCTCTCTCTCTCTCTCTCTCTCTCTCTCTCTCTCTCTCTCTCTCTCTCTCTCTCTCTCTCTCTCAGCATGAGTGGTTGGGTATAGCTGCACAAGTTACATTTCCTTATCCAGTTTTCAGTAAACTGAACTGACCAACTGTGTCTGTGTCTGTCCTATCCTGGTTCAGACCTCACTATGTAAAACAGCTGTGAGAGGACAGTGTTTTACGGGACTCCATCTCATCCTGACTGAGAGAAATGTACTCACTAGAACACTAAATATGTTCCAGACTTCAGTGATGTCGGGAATCTTAGCTATGACGGAGGCAGCATTCCAGAAACAGCTATGGTATGGCATGGGACGCCAGGATGTGTGCAATAACATTTACCAGGTCTGTACTTTATGGGACCTATTTAGACTTGACATAAGTTGATTTAACAGTCATTTAATTGACTGAAGTCTGTGTTGAGTCTACTTATTTCCCGTCTGAATCGGGCCCTAACTGTGTAAACAAATAAGCAATTTAAAATGTTCAAATTTAACCCCCAAAAAACAATGGAAGTCAATGAGGAAAAGTGGAATCAGTGATGTAATGTTAGTCACTCAGTGAGTGAATCTGTGATGTAATGTCAGTCACTCAGCAATGCTGTTAGGAATCTGTGATGTAATGTCAGTCACTCAGTGAGTGAATCTGTGATGTAATGTCAGTCACTCAGTAATGCTGTTAGGAATCTGTGATGTAATGTCAGTCACTCAGTAATGCTGTTAGGAATCTGTGATGTAATGTCAGTCACTCAGCAATGCTGTTAGGAATCTGTGATGTAATGTCAGTCACTCAGCAATGCTGTTAGGAATCTGTGATGTAATGTCAGTCACTCAGCAATGCTGTTAGGAATCTGTGATGTAATATCAGTCACTCAGCAATGCTGTTAGGAATCTGTGATGTAATGTCAGTCACTCAGCAATGCTGTTAGGAATCTGTGATGTAATGTCAGTCACTCAGTAATGCTGTTAGGAATCTGTGATGTAATGTCAGTCACTCGGTAATGCTGTTAGGAATCTGTGATGTAATGTCAGTCACTCAGTAATGCTGTTAGGAATCTGTGATGTAATGTCAGTCACTCAGTAATGCTGTTAGGAATCTGTGATGTAATATCAGTCACTCAGTAATGCTGATAGGAATCTGTGATGTAATGTCAGTCACTCAGTAATGCTGTTAGGAATCTGTGATGTAATGTCAGTCACTCAGTAATGCTGTTAGGAATCTGTGATGTAATGTCAGTCACTCAGTAATGCTGTTAGAACCTGAAGCAGAGACCAATGATGGCAGAGACTTGAAAGCTGCATGAAAGCTGCCAGGGAAACCTGTAGCTTAAAATGTCTGTCAACATCATGTGTAGATACAACAGGTTACTGTATCCCTGTAACAATCTATATCTAGCTGTCAACAGGTTACTGTATCCCTGTAACAATCTATATCTAGCTGTCAACAGGTTACTGTATCCCTGTAACAATCTATATCTAGCTGTCAACAGGTTACTGTATCCCTGTAACAATCTATATCTAGCTGTCAACAGGTTACTGTATCCCTGTAACAATCTATATCTAGCTGTCAACAGGTTACTGTATCCCTGTAACAATCTATATCTAGCTGTCAACAGGTTACTGTATCCCTGTAACAATCTATATCTAGCTGTCAACAGGTTACTGTATCCCTGTAACAATCTATATCTAGCTGTCAACAGGTTACTGTATCCCTGTAACAATCTATATCTAGCTGTCAACAGGTTACTGTATCCCTGTAACAATCTATATCTAGCTGTCATCATAGTAATGGCATTGCTCTTCCCTGGTGAATAATGAACTGCATGAGTGCAAGAGAGCAATATGTAACAGCACCCTCTGCTGCTTGTTTTCAGAAGGGCAGTTCAATTCAACTTACTGTTTTTTATTTTTTTTAACCTTTATTTAAGGTTAAGAACAAATTCTTATTTACAATGACGGCCTAGGAACAGTGGGTTAACTGCCTTGTTCAGGGGCAGAACGACAGATTTTTACCTTGTCAGCTCGGGGATTCGATCCTGCAACCTTCCAGTTACGGGCCTAACACTCTAACCACTAGGCTACCTGCCGCCCCGCCACTGTGGTCCAACTACATGCTGCTTATTGTTATACAACAAGAACAAGACGTAGCCCCTCGCTCTCCTCTGCTCCAGCATAGAGAGTAGCTAGCTAGGTCTGAATTACACTCTCTCAGCCCCAGTAACCAGGGTTACTAAATACCATTGTGAAAAACCTTTGGAAGGAGACTGAAGCGATACATATTTCCCGAACACACAAGTCCCTAATCTACAAAATAGATGGAACAGAAAACAAATCATAAATTCCTCAAAAATGTGATTTATTTGGAATATTAATATTTTGTCTTTATTTCCCTACATTCCCACACACACCCGGGGTCCTAAATTGCAGCAGTGCACTCATTCCCCATAAAGTGCACTACTTATAACCAGAGTGCTATGGGCCTTGTTTGTGTGTCGTGGGAAAGGGTCGGGATGAGAGCCAAGGACACCCCTCCCTCTGTTCTACCATGTTATCCCTCGACTGAAGAGATGAGGTGAGACATGGTGGAATCCTCACAGTATCACAGAGAGGATGGCAGCTTTTCTGGCACTAACAGATTCCCCTCTCTGTCTCTCTCTCTCTCTCTCTCTCTCTCTCTCTCTCCTGTGAGTACTTTGTCCTACAGGGAGGGATGCAGTCACACCAAATCCCTTAACCCTGAGGAGAGAGACCCCACCCACACACTGCTGGCTGAGAGAGAAGATGTACTTTGTACTTGTCAACAAGGAAGGACAGCATCTGAGCCATTGGAAAATGAGGTTGAATAACTTATATATTTCTATGTTTACTAACAGTTACATTCCTGGGTATATGGATGATGTCACAGGAGGCAAGCTGTCAACAAAAACAATCACTGCTATATCACTGCCAAAATACATTCCACATCCAGAAATACAGAAGTTCTAACAGGTACATAAGGAAAGAGATTATCAAGGAGGAATCTGAGCAGCACTAACTTGGCTTAACGATACAGTGCGTTTCTAAAGTGCTTTAAGGGTGCTAACTCACACGACAACACTGTAGAGTTGAGTCAGTGGGCTCACAGACACACCTACACCACCCTGGACTAATCACACACATTAACTCTCCAACAGGAGGGCCTGTCATCAGTCACAGTACCATTTACAGTGAGTCTTTCCAACAGGTCCATCCGTAGACTAAATGCTAAATTACTCAAATGTCATGTAAATGTATCTGGATGGTCAGGAGGGTTAAGGTCAGGAGGTGTCTGGATGGTCCAGGTATTTAGAAACGGTCCTGACGTTGTCCTGTCTCATGTCCTGGATGTGAGCGTCTAGTCTTTGGAGTAGTTCCTGGGAGCGCAGGTTCTCCTCCTCCAGGTACCGGGACGCCACTGAGCCATCAGGTGAACCCACACAACGCTCCTGGAGAACAGAAGGAGGTGTTAGACACTACGGACTGCACATTCTACTCCCCACTATACCAGCATCATATTCTACTCCCCACTATACCAGCATCATATTCTACTCCCCACTATACCAGCATCATATTCTACCAGCATCATATTCTACTCCCCACTATACCAGCATCATATTCTACTCCCCACTATACCAGCATGATATTCTACTCCCCACTATACCAGCATCATATTCTACTCCCCACTATACCAGCATGATATTCTACTCCCCACTATACCAGCATCATATTCTACTCCCCACTATACCAGCATCATATTCTACTCCCCACTATACCAGCATCATATTCTACTCCCCACTATACCAGCATCATATTCTACTCCCCACTATACCAGCATCATATTCTACCAGCATCATATTCTACTCCCCACTATACCAGCATCATATTCTACTCCCCACTATACCAGCATCATATTCTACTCCCCACTATACCAGCATGATATTCTACTCCCCACTATACCAGCATGATATTCTACTCCCCACTATACCAGCATCATATTCTACTCCCCAATATACCAGCATCATATTCTACTCCCCACTATACCAGCATCATATTCTACTCCCCACTATACCAGCATCATATTCTACTCCCCACTATACCAGCATCATATTCTACTACCCACTATACCAGCATCATATTCTACTCCCCACTATACCAGCATCATATTCTACTCCCCACTATACCAGCATCATATTCTATTCCCCACTATACCAGCATCATATTCTACTCCCCACTATACCAGCATGACTCACTACTGTAGTGGCTCTGGATAAGAGAGTCTGCTAAATGACTCACTACTATAGTGTCTCTGGATAAGAGCATCTGATAAATGACTCACTACTGTAGTGTCTCTGGATGAGAGTCTGCTAAATGACTCACTACTGTAGTGTCTCTGGATAAGAGAGTCTGCTAAATGACTCACTACTGTAGTGGCTCTGGATAAGAGAGTCTGCTAAATGACTCACTACTGTAGTGGCTCTGGATAAGAGAGTCTGCTAAATGACTCACTACTGTAGTGTCTCTGGATAAGAGCATCTGATAAATGACTCACTACTGTAGTGTCTCTGGATAAGAGAGTCTGCTAAATGACTCACTACTGTAGTGGCTCTGGATAAGAGAGTCTGCTAAATGACTCACTACTGTAGTGGCTCTGGATAAGAGTGTCTGATAAATGACTCACTACTGTAGTGGCTCTGGATAAGAGAGTCTGCTAAATGACTCACTACTGTAGTGTCTCTGGATAAGAGCATCTGATAAATGACTCACTACTGTAGTGGCTCTGGATAAGAGAGTCTGCTAAATGACTTACTACTGTAGTGGCTCTGGATAAGAGAGTCTGATAAATGACTCACTACTGTAGTGGCTCTGGATAAGAGAGTCTGCTAAATGACTCACTACTGTAGTGGCTCTGGATAAGAGAGTCTGCTAAATGACTCACTACTGTAGTGTCTCTGGATAAGAGCATCTGATAAATGACTCACTACTGTAGTGTCTCTGGATAAGAGAGTCTGCTAAATGACTCACTACTGTAGTGGCTCTGGATAAGAGAGTCTGCTAAATGACTCACTACTGTAGTGGCTCTGGATAAGAGTGTCTGATAAATGACTCACTACTGTAGTGGCTCTGGATAAGAGAGTCTGCTAAATGACTCACTACTGTAGTGTCTCTGGATAAGAGAGTCTGGTAAATGTAAATGTATCTTAACAGAGCAGCTGAATATAGTAACCACACAAGTCTGGCAGAGTCAGTGTACCTAAAGTGTCACTGACAGGTAGCCTCACCATTGGTAGTGCGTCTTGGCTGGCCAGCAGGTGTAGAGCCTCCTCTGAACAAGAGAACTGGCCCTCAGCACCACCAGGTACAGAGACAGGTAGAGGGGTAGGTCCATTAGGAACACAGACAAGGGCTGAGGCTGTCCCCCGGGTTAGTCTGCTCGCTCTACAGGAGGAGGAGGAGGAGGAAGAGGAGGCTGAGAAAGGCTTGTGGTCCAGGGTCTGGCCGTGGTGTCTGGGAGGGGAGGGGTGGGAGGAGAGGGCCTCTAGCTGTCGGAGGAGGCGCTGGATCTCCTCTTCATAGTGCAAGGTGTTCTCCTGCATCTTGGTCTCCATGGCTAACATCTCCTCTCTGTGTTTCTGCTGCAGCTGCTCTTCACTCCTGCAGCAGGAACAGCAGAGGTTCACTAAACATCTAACAGAGAACAGAAATCATATTCACCAGGCTTTGTGTGACCTGAGTGAGACTGCAGTCTGTGTGTGTGTATATATATATATTTATATTTGTCTGTCTACTGTAGCCTACCCGTCCTGTGCTTGTCGTGGGCCGGCCCTAGACTGGTTGTGTAGCAGGGCTCGGTCTAGCTTGTCCTGCCAGGTCTGTGTAGAAGCCTCCAGGCGAGCCTTCACCTCTGCAAGCTCCTGTCTCATTTGCCTGTTCTCCTGCTCCAAGCAACTCAGAGACGATATGTAGCTCTCTCTCAGAGAGGCCAGGCAGGGGTCCCCTTTCTGTGGGGGGGACAGAGAGAGAGAGAGAGACAGAGAGAGAGGTAGAGATAGAGAGAGAGAAAGAAGGGGTTGAGAGAGATTGAAAAAGAGGGCAAGAGAGAGTCAATTAAAAATATACTATAGATTTGGACAACATTCCAATATAGTATAAATCAGTCCAGACCTTAGTAGACCTTGACTCCACTCTCTCCAGCAGATCATTGAGATGTTGGTTCTCAATCTTCAGAGTTTCCAGCTGCACCTGAGTCACCTGGAAGGGTCAGAGTAACAGAGCCACTGGCATAAGCAGGGTACAATATCATATCGCTGTATTTTTCAAATTTCAGACCATATAACGGTATTTTATGTTGTTGAATAATACAAGTGGATAATAAAGTAGTAATGAGTCTTTCTCCTTTCTGACTGTTTTATATTGTTCTAAAACTATTTCCTGCATTTCTGTCAATTTCTGCACATATTTGGGAATGTCCACACTGTCATGTAGAGCTGCACGATATGGGCAAAAAAATGGGCCTTATTGTTAACAAAATGTTGCAATTGTGATTTGACTTGGGTGAACTGAAAGGCCGCTCAGCAAGGAAGAAGCCACTTAAGGACAACAAAGTCAAGTTCATTCCAGTGTTAATGCTAATTTGTAATTATTTCACCACTATGGCCTATTTATTGTCTTACCTTCCTAATCTTACTACATTTGCACTCTGTATATAGATTTTCTATTGTGTTATTGACTGTATGTTTGTTTATTTCCCATGTGTAACTCTGTGTTGTTTTTGTTGCACTGCTTTGCTTTGTCTTGGCCAGGTCGCAGTTGTAAATGAGAACTTGTTCTCAACTGACCTACCTGGTTAAATAAAGGTAAAAAACCTTTTATTGTGCCTTTTAAAATGATAAACTTGGATTAGCTAACACAACGTGCCATTGGAACACAGGAGTGATGGTTGCTGATAATGGACCTCTGTACGCCTATGTAGATATTCCATTAAAAATCAACTGTTTCCAGCTACAGTAGTCATTTACAACATTAACAATGTCTACACTTTATTTCTGATACATTTTATGTTATTTTAATGGACTAAAATGTGCTTTTCTTTCAAAAACAAGGACATTTCTAAGTGACCCCAAACTTTTGAATGGTAGTATACATTAGCTCTATAATTTTTTTATTTTTTTATTTATTTTATTTTATTTTTTATTTCACCTTTATTTAACCAGGTAGGCCAGTTGAGAACAAGTTCTCATTTGCAACTGCGACCTGGCCAAGACAAAGCAAAGCAGTGCGACAAAAAACACAGAGTTACACATTAAACAAACATAGTCAAAAACACAATAGAAAATCTATATACAGAGTGCAAAATGTAGTGCAAAATGCACTACTACTAATTTACTACTGACACCTTATGGACTGAAGTAAAGAAAGGTAGAGTGTAACCAAAATGAGATCACTAGTCCAGAACAGCTATTACAGGCTAATGATTGCTATTACAGGCTAATGATTGCTATTACAGGCTAATTAAGAGGAATGTTATTACTTCTGGTGGGCCTCACCTTGAGCTCAGCCGCCCGGCGCTCTGCCCTCTCCACCTCGCCACTTAGCTGACGCTCCACGCTGGAGGCGGAGCCACTGAGGGTGGCGATGGTGATGTCACGCTGGTGCAGCTCATTGGTCAGCTGGGACACTTCCTTCCTCATCCCCTCCACCTCCCAGCAGCGTGTCTGCTCCGCCCTCGCCAGCTCCTCATGCAGCTACAACAGAATAGAATGGACTATAATAGGGTTGTCCTATCGTGATTATGTACTCATTAAACATTGTGGTACTGCCCCCCTATTGGCCAACCGCTGAAAACGACCACTGCATGCTACAACTGGACGAATCATGACGAAATATAATGTTATTGAAAGCCTTGACAGAGGCTAAGTACAGGGAAATCTGTGTCTGGTGGAGCTTCAGCATGGAACAGGTGTGAGTGTGTCTAACAGTGTCTGTGTGGAGCGAGTCAACTGATGAGGAATGGGCTGTCTTGTAGTAGTGAGTTAGGTTATACTTCATGGGCTGTCTTGTAGTAGTGAGTTAGGTTATACTTCATGGGCTGTCTTGTAGTAGTGAGTTAGGTTATACTTCATGGGCTGTCTTGTAGTAGTGAGTTAGGTTATACTTCATGGGCTGTCTTGTAGTAGTGAGTTAGGTTATACTTCATGGGCTGTCTTGTAGTAGTGAGTTAGGTTATACTTCATGGGCTGTCTTGTAGTAGTGAGTTAGGTTATACTTCATGGGCTGTCTTGCAGTAGTGAGTTAGGTTATACTTCATGGGCTGTCTTGTAGTAGTGAGTTAGGTTATACTTCATGGGCTGTCTTGCAGTAGTGAGTTAGGTTATACTTCATGGGCTGTCTTGCAGTAGTGAGTTAGGTTATACTTCATGGGCTGTCTTGTAGTAGTGAGTTAGGTTATACTTCATGGGCTGTCTTGTAGTAGTGAGTTAGGTTATACTTCATGGGCTGTCTTGTAGTAGTGAGTTAGGTTATACTTCATGGGCTGTCTTGTAGTAGTGAGTTAGGTTATACTTCATGGGCTGTCTTGTAGTAGTGAGTTAGGTTATACTTCATGGGCTGTCTTGTAGTAGTGAGTTAGGTTATACTTCATGGGCTGTCTTGTAGTAGTGAGTTAGGTTATACTTCATGGGCTGTCTTGCAGTAGTGAGTTAGGTTATACTTCATGGGCTGTCTTGTAGTAGTGAGTTAGGTTATACTTCATGGGCTGTCTTGCAGTAGTGAGTTAGGTTATACTTCATGGGCTGTCTTGCAGTAGTGAGTTAGGTTATACTTCATGGGCTGTCTTGTAGTAGTGAGTTAGGTTATACTTCATGGGCTGTCTTGTAGTAGTGAGTTAGGTTATACTTCATGGGCTGTCTTGTAGTAGTGAGTTAGGTTATACTTCATGGGCTGTCTTGTAGTAGTGAGTTAGGTTATACTTCATGGGCTGTCTTGTAGTAGTGAGTTAGGTTATACTTCATGGGCTGTCTTGTAGTAGTGAGTTAGGTTATACTTCATGGGCTGTCTTGTAGTAGTGAGTTAGGTTATACTTCATGGGCTGTCTTGTAGTAGTGAGTTAGGTTATACTTCATGGGCTGTCTTGCAGTAGTGAGTTAGGTTATACTTCATGGGCTGTCTTGTAGTAGTGAGTTAGGTTATACTTCATGGGCTGTCTTGTAGTAGTGAGTTAGGTTATACTTCATGGGCTGTCTTGTAGTAGTGAGTTAGGTTATACTTCATGGGCTGTCTTGTAGTAGTGAGTTAGGTTATACTTCATGGGCTGTCTTGTAGTAGTGAGTTAGGTTATACTTCATGGGCTGGATAGTAAATCATCCTCCTCTCTTAATATTGTATTGTAGCTCTCATTAATCTGTGATTGAGAATAGCCTATGCCCAGGCCACTTTCATTCTTGTTATTGTAGAAAGTGGCACCTTTAGGACACCTTCTTAGGCTATTAGAATATTTGGGAAATAATTGCTACCCACGATTCTGGCCCCGATTTAGCTGTCCCAGACAAGTTTTTGAGATCGGAGACAAAATCCCCATGTCCTTGCCTACTCGGGACGTGCAGCCGTCACCGATGCCCGTAAATGTGAGCGGGTCAAATATGCAATCTGAGGGCTACTGATCCAGTCTTTGAGCAGTCCCAGACTTCCCGATATTCTCAAACATGTTTGATTTCATCTGCGAACATCATTGTTTTGGAGAGACAGTGTGGTGGTATGGAGTATGGACCCCCACACCCGCCCCCCGTTTCTGCCACATCATGTAGTATGTCACTTACCCGTTTCACCTCAGTTACACAGCGACTCCTCTCTTCCTTGATGTGCTTCAGCTCCGTTTCTCTCTTGACCAGCTCTCCTCTCTGTCTGCTCATAGTCTCCAGTCTGAGGAGAGAAGACATGTTTCACTACTGGCACAACATTTTGTAAAAACATTAAATTGTGCTGCATATAAAGTGATACCAGGCTGCAGGATGATGGCAAGCAGATGCTGTTCCTTCATCCAACAGTCACATGCAGATTTACAAAATGATAAACAGAGGACCCACAATTCAACAGTTTAGTTTGAATATTTTCCCAATTCAGTGTAAACTTTTCAACTCAACAAACTTCATTCAACATAACTATAAAATCAAAGATACCATGTTGTTTTTAAATGGACTCAATTCCCATGTGATACTTCTAGACTTTATTCAGACAATTTAACAAGGAAGTGGGAGACAGAGAGGGCAGTGTGTGACATGGGTCAGTCAGTCATTTAGTCAGCCAGCCAGTCATTTATACAGTCAACCAGACAGCCAGCCAGCCAGTTTACCAGTCAGACAGTCAGTCAGTCATTTAGTCACAGTCAACCAGTCAGTCAGCAAGCGAGTCAGCCAACCAGTCGGTCAGTAATTTAGTCAGTCAGACAGTCAGCCATTTAGACAGTCAACCAACCTGTCAGCCATTTAGTCATACAGTGAGTCAGTCAGATCACCTGTCTCTGAGTCTGGCCAGTTCAGTCTTCAGGTGGACCTCACAGGCCTGGGCAGAGTGTAGCTTGGTGGTTGTCTTCTCTAGGTCCTGTCTGAGGACCTGTAGTCCTGTACCACCTCTCCCCTGGGCTCCTAGACACTCCTCTAGAGAGCGTATGACTTGTTCTTTAGCCTGCAGGGTCTTGGTCAGCTTGGACAGGTCATTACAGAACTGCTGCCTCTCATGCTCCTCTGTCAGCACCTGCAGGGGGAGCAGAGTGAACCCACAGTCTATCAATCAGTCTATAACCCATAGTCTATGAATCAGTTCGGCTATTCTCTCTCTCTCGCTCTCTCTCTCTCTCGCTCTCTCTCTCTCGCTCTCTCTCTCGCTCTCTCTCTCGCTCTCTCTCACATGCTGCTCCCTCCTGGGCTCTCGCCCCAGCTGCTCCTGAAGGTGTCTGAGTCGTTCAAGCTCCAGCTCCTGGGAGTGCAGTGTATCCTGGGCCCTCTCCAGCTGACCCCTCAGCCTCTGCAGATCTGCCTGCCCTGCACGCCCTCCTCCTGGGTCCTGCAGCCACGCTGCTCCCTGGGACTGGAGGGGGAGGTACAACAGTTATCACATGACTGTGTGGCTCATTTCAAGTTATTTTGAAAGTGGGGGAAGGTCATTTTCCTATAAAGTCTTAAGGCTCCTTAATTCTAATGTCAACAGTAGTCTTCAGTGTTGAGATGGGTGATTATAGAAGACTAGAATCAGCCTGTAAACTGTTATGTAAAACTATCTGCAACACAACATACAGTAAATAGTAAAGTCATTTAAGCGTGTTAACCCTTGCAAGGCTGCCGGCCCAGATGTCATCCCTAGACCCACTTCAATTTGCTTACCGCCCCAATAGATCCACAGACGATGCAATCGCCATCGTACTGCACACTGCCCCATCTGGGAGTGTGGTGCCAAGAAAATAACGTCTCTCTCAATGTCAACAAAACAAATATATATTTCTTAATTCCATTATTTTACTTCTAGATTTGTGTATTGTTAGATATTACTGCACTGTTGGAGATAACGAAATGCTTGTGGTCCTACAGCCGTAATAACATCTGCTAAATAAGTGTATGTGACCAATAAAATTAGATTTGATTTGAAAGTCCTTGGTTGCTAGTTACCTTCATATTAGTGAACTGCTCTGCCAGACCCTTCCTCTGGGCCTCCAGGGAAGATACCTGTTTCTGGTACTGGATCCTCTGGTGCTCCCACTCTGCTGACCGCTGACGGAACTCCTGATGAACACAACACAGAGGTCAGGGGTCAACACAACACAGAGGTCAGGGATGAACACAGCTAGGGACCAGCAGAGGGTGCCAAAAGGCACATCCGGGGCAATATGTATCAAGTATCTCAGAGTAGGAGTGCTGATCAAGGATCAGATCCTCCTTGTCCATAGAATCTTATTAATGAGGATCAAAAAAGGTCAAACTGATCGTCGATAAGTAGTCAGGAACACTGGTCCATAGCTTCTGAGAGTAGAACTACACCATACCTCTATCTTTCCATTGAGGCGGGTCACCTCTGTCCTGTCCTCCTCTCTGCTCTTGGCTCCTCCACGAGACTCCTTCAGCTGTTTAGTCTGGAGCTTCTGGTAGCTGCGCTTCAGCTTAGACAACTGGAGGGAGGGAGAGAGGAGAGACATGGGAATGATGCAGCCCTCTGTACCCACCAAACTAGACATGGGAATGATGCAGCCCTCTGTACCCACCAAACTAGACATGGGAATGATGCAGCCCTCTGTACCCACCAAACTAGACATGGGAATGATGCAGCCCTCTGTACCCACTAGACTAGACATGGGAATAATGCAGCCCTCTGTACCCACTAGACTAGACATGGGAATGATGCAGCCCTCTGTACCCACTAGACTAGACATGGGAATGATGCAGCCCTCTGTACCCACTAGACTAGACATGGGAATGATGCAGCCCTCTGTACCCACTCAAGACATCAGTCAGGAAGTTAAAGCTTGGTCGCAAATGGGTCTTCCAAATGGACAATGACCCCAAGCATACTTCCAAAGTTGTGGCAAAATGGCTTAAGGACAACAAAGTCAAGGTATTGGAGTGGCCATCACAAAACCCTGACCTCAATCCTATAGAACATTTGTGGGAAGAACTCAAAAAGCATGTGCCAGCAAGGAGGCCTACAAACCTGACTCAGTTACACCAGTTCTGTCAGGAGGAATGGGCCAGAATTCACCCAACTTATTGTGGGAAGCTTGTGGAAGGCTACCCGAAACGTTTGACCCAAGTTAAACAATTTAAAGGCAATGCTACCAAATACTAATTGAGTGTACGTAAACTTCTGACCCACTGGGAATGTGATGAAAGAAATAAAATCTTAAATAAATCAATCATTCTCTCTACTATTATTCTGACAGAGACACAGACAGACAGACAGACAGACAGACAGACAGGCAGGCAGACAGGCAGACACAGTCTTTGTGTAGCACTAAAGCACTCACAAACATACCTCATCTTTGACATGCTGCAGTTGTTCCTCAAACGTACCTCATCTTTGACATGCTGCAGTTGTTCCTCATATGTAACGACGAGCTCTTGCTTCCCTGTCTGGACCTCATCTAGCTGCTTGCGGAGCAAGCCCACCTGTGGGCAGGTAAACAGGCAATAAGGCCTAGTGTCAAGAAGAACTGCTTTGCCGGCTGCATTCATAGCTACTAACACACTTTAGGAACAACACGGTCATGCAGAAATGCATGTTTCATTTTACACCGTTCGTAGTCACAGAATTGTTCCAATGTTGAGTCTGATGTGTCGGACACAACAACAACTTGACAGCCTTTGAAGTTCATTCCATTAGTGTGCTTCATTTGGAAGATTATCATTCAAGCTCAGTTTCAGGCCCCACACTTTTAGTTAGACTGATGTAAAGATGAACGCTCACATTACATGCAGCAGAAAAGCTTGCCTCACACATAGGTTTGCAAAAATCTGATAACTTTTCCAAAAGGTTTTCCAGAAATCCTGGCTGTAGGACTCAAGTGTTTTTTCGCTTATTCCCTCCTGATTTCAATCATCTTCTAAACAGGATTTCTAGAAAATTTGGGGGAAGTTAACAGTTTTGCAACCCTACTTACACATAGCCTCTCAGCCTAGTTCACCTGGATCAGCTCTTTCTCCACTACCACTTTCAACATCCGACAGCCAGTGTTCTGTAGGTCTAACAGTGAAACTATAGCCACTGTCACTTTGTACATCTTCCACAGGGTAAAGGCAAGAAGTTAAAACACAGAGATGATATACACTTTTTTCACATTTTGTTGTGTTACAGCCAGAATTTAAAATGCATTAAATTGAGTTGTTGTGTCACTGGCACACACACACAATACCCCATAATGTCAAAGTGGAATTATGTTTTTTGAAATTTAAAAAAATAAATAATAATAATTAAAAGCTGAAATGTCTTGAGTCAATAAGTATTCAACACCTTTGTTCTGGAAAGCTTATATCGTTTTTATCACGGCCGGTTGTGATACAGTCTGGATTCGAACCAGGTTGTCTGTAGTGACGCCTCTAGCACTGAGATGCAGTGTCTTAGACCACAGCGCCACTAGGGAGCTTAAATAAGTTCAGGAGTAAAAATGTGCTCAACAAGGTCACATCATGAGTTGCATCTCTGTTCTCCACACATACAATTATCTGTAAGGTCTCTCAGTCGAGCAGTGAATTTAAAACACGGATTCAACCACAAAGACCAGGGAGGTTTTCCAATGCCTCACAAAGAAGGGCACCTATTTTTAAAAAGCAGACATTGAATATCCCTTTGTGGTTGAATCCGTGTTTGAAATTCACTGCTAGACTGAGGGACGTTACAGATAATTGTATGTGTGAGGTACAGAGATGAGGCAGTCATTAAAAAATCATGTTAAACACTATTATTGTCCATGCAACTTATTATGTGACCTTGTCGGCTCTGGACCTTTTACATTATGTATGGGTTATTGTGTGTAGACCAGTGACAAACAAACTCAATTTAATCTATTTTAAATTCAGGCTGTAACACAACAAAATGTGGAAAAGGTCAAGGGGTGTGAACTTTCTGAAGGCAGTGTAAATGCACTATAGAGGAACAATGGGTCCATATTGAAGAAGCACATGCTCATCCCCAGAATCTATTTACAAAGGATGGAGCTTAAGAACATTAACAACTTCATAGTTCAGAACACTATAACAATATGGAAGAAAATGAAGAAGGATTTTTAAACCTTGAGACAACTGAGACATGGTATGACGCAGTAGGTTCCAGGTGCAACGGTTTGTGGCAAGAACTGCAACGTTGCTGGGTTTTTCACGCTCAACAGTTTCCCATGTGTATCAAGAATGGTCCACCACTCAAAGGACATCCATCCTTGGCACAACAGTGGGAAGCATTGGAGTCAACATGGGCCAGCAACCCTGTGGAACGCTTTCAACACCTTGTAGAGTCCATGTCCTGTCTTAAGAGTAAAACTAATAATGACTCATAATCCATGCCTTCTGGGACTGCTATAATGTCCAACAGTTATTGGTGGAGTTAGAAAGTTGGCTGTCAGAAGTATTACAATGTAAAATTACTTTGAATTGGTCTGTCTGCATATTTTTTAAGACATGACATATGAGAGTGCAGTGAGATTCCCGACAGGTTGGACAATACCTTTCTTGTCAATCCTCTTGAAAAAACATTTACAGTTGAAGTCGGATGTTTACATACACTTAGGTTGAAGTCATTAAAACTCATTTTTCAACCACTCCACAGATTTCATGTTAACAAACTATAGTTTTGGCAAGTCGGTTAGGACTGGGCGTTGGAGATGGGGGTGGGGTCTGGGCGTTGGAGATGGGGGTGGGGTCTGGGCATGGATGATGTTGATGTTTGTCTGCCCTTGTATGTTGTTTGTGTGTGTTCTGTATTGTTTGAAAATAAATACAATCTTACAACAAAATATATATATGCACAACTGTACCTCTGAGTTCCTTTGGTCTATGAGGTTTCTGGTTGAGAGGAGTTCCTCTTCTCCGTTGTGCAGACGCAGCTCCATGGCATGGATCTGTGCCTCCCACTCGGTCCTCTTATGGTTCACCATTATGTCTATCTGTCTCATCAGCTCCTGCAACTCAGGCTCACAGGACGTCAGGACAGAGCTGGAAGGGTGGAGCAGGACAACATTTAGTATCTGAAATGCTGAGGTCTTTAAAATTCATATCTTCAATGCATACCTACTACTATTGGAACTAATGGTAGCTACTGGTGTCTGATCTCACCTCACGTCATGGTCTTGCAGAGATCCCAGAAAGGCATCCATCTCGAGTAATTTGCTTCTAACAGAAATCCACTTAGATAGATAGATAGATAGATAGATACTTTATTGATCCCCGGGGGGAAATTTCTTTGTCTAGCAGCTACAACAAAACATTGTGCAGGTGCAAAATGCCAGAAAACTACTAACTACATAAAGTCTCTGTAAATAAAACGAATAATGTAGGACTGGGAAGCTACTTTTGAAATTCACTTAGTTAGATGGCTAACGTTAACAGTTACCTAGCAAGCAGTCCATCAGCAGCACTGTCAGCAGGGAGGCCACCAGGACAAGCTTTGACCATGCAGACATCTACACCAACTTCTCAACAAGCTCGTTCTTATCCAACCAGATGGTATCTAATGCATTGATCGTCAGCTAACGTTAGTTAGTTTTCCAGACAATGCCGTTTTTTGTGCTAGTTAGCTAGCTAGCTAAGTAACCAAGGACAGGCTGGATAAGAGTAGCTTGTTAACTACTAACGAGCTAGTTAACTGTTGATAACAAAGCTAGAGACTATTTACTAGCTATGGATGTAACGCGCAGTCAAACATCCATGAAAATACAATATGAGAATCTATAGTTGTGAATAGCAAGGCCTCGTAGATACAACTAGTGAGTTGTAGATAACTACTGTTGTGTTTACAGTTGGAGAGCCCGTTTCCCCGCAGGGCATTCTGGGACGTCCGCCCATAACGACGTTAGTAAACTACAGTAGTTAGTTGTGGTTAGAATGGCTAAGTTAACAGTAACATATGTGATAACGGTTCGGTAACATATTTATCCATCCTTAATCAAACAATGCAACGTGTAATTTGCTATTATAATTGCTTTGTATAGTCGAATTGTGGTCTTATCAGAATGGTTGGTAGTGATTTATAAAGTAAAACGTCGTCTGCCAATGCACGTGGCTCGTTGGTCTAGGGGTATGATTCTCGCTTCGGGTGCGAGAGGTCCCGGGTTCAAATCCCGGACGAGCCCGATTTGTTTTTTTTACATTGACGTCTGCTAATTCCGAATGATGTTAACTATGCGTTTCGTTAGATTAGAGAGAGGGGAACTTTATTTCTTCGTCAAGCAGCTACGAAAAAACACAGAGCAGGTGCAAAATGCCAGAACGAAAATACAGATACACGATACATGATACATAGAGCAGCAGTATGAAAAAGTATAAAAATCAAGAAGTCTGGAGTGCAAAAAGATATAAAAAGGCATTGCATAGTATCAGTGGTTGGATGAATATGGACACTATACATTGTTACAGAGTGTCAGGTGAAAACAAAATTCATAAAAAGTTGATATAGATAAATAAGGAGTATTTGCATGGTTAACTATACTATACAGGTATAGACGTTTACTATACAGGTATAGACACAGACGTTTTTCCATTCGGTCGAACAAATAATGGTGGCCGGTGTGTGAAGTTTGCAACTTTTTATTGTAAAGATTTGACAGTGCTACTGTCAATTCAGCACATACGACATTCTATAATATAATTGTATTATTTGACGTGTCAAATTAATCGTGTTATTTAACGTGTATCTGTTTTGACACGAAAAGACCAGAACTGCGTTCCAAATGTTATAATGCCATTTGTGATCGCCAATCCGTTTTGAAATTATATATGTTTATATATGTTATATATGTGTTGTAGTATTTCTGCAAAACATTATATCGCGGCTCGTTGGTCTAGGGGTATGATTCTCGCTTTGGGTGCGAGAGGTCCCGGGTTCAAATCCCGGACGAGCCCGCTTTTTTCCCAATCGCGATATGTCATAAATCAGACTCATGCGTTCACCTCGAACGATGCAGATAATTGACCTACATAGAGAAAATAATCAGTCTTCGGACTAAGGGTTTTAATGGTTTTGCTTTTATGTTTGACTGTAATCTCTCTCCATTACAAATGAGCTTTATTGGCAAGGGAAACGTTTACATTGCCATAGCAAGTGAAATAAACAATAAACACAAGTGAGAAGACACAAAACAACAACAAAACTATTACAATTTAACAATAAGTATTGCACTCAAAAAGGTTTCCCTCCCCCTCCACCATCCCTCTGTCAGGCACCCTAAACAAAGGGAGTGAGCTCCCAGCCAGTCAGACAGCTTTGAGCCCAGTCACCCCTCCTCCTCTGGGCTGCTAGTAAACCTTCACACAGGCAGGCCATCACTTGGCTGCCACAGCTGCTCCGCCGGTTGGGCCTGCTCATAGAGAGAGACATCCCCAAACTGCCCCTCAACACACATACACTGAAAAGGAGGCAGGCAGCAGAGCTTTCTTTCTTTCTGTCTCTATCTTTCTAACATATAGGAGAACTACAGGACCACCACTTTTACCTCCTGGAATATATAGGAGAACTACAGGACCACCACTTTTACCTCCTGGAATATGGATCCATATTCACTGTAAGTACATTTTACTTTAAAAGTAACCTTTTTATTGATTGAGAAGTTTCATCTAAGTGTGATGTTCATTTTGAACAGAAATGGTCATGATATATTTTTTGTAACAATTCATTAGCTAATTGATTTTGAAGATCAGACCTTGAGAACTTATTAACGACAACTTGTAAATAACTAACCTTTTGAGTGACAATCTCTTAAACCTGTTCACCTAAAACTCTTTGTAATACACACTTTTAATTTGTCACTAATTTTGAATATCTCTGAATGTAAAGTATATAATGACTGAATCATCTGCACCTGGATCTTTTTAACCACAGAGAGGAGAACAGAGAAGAACTGAGAAACTAAATAACTGGGACACAATAACCATCAACCCAATTTCTGCTGGTCCTCTTCCTCTTACACATACAGACTGACAGCCGCATCCAGCCAGGTCATCTGACAGCCCCATCCAGCCAGGTCATCTGACAGCCCCATCCAGCCAGGTCATCTGACAGCCCCATCCAGCCAGGTCATTTGACAGCCCCATCCAGCCAGGTCATCTGACAGCCCCATCCAGCCAGGTCATCTGACAGCCCCATCCAGCCAGGTCATCTGACAGCCCCATCCAGCCAGATCATCTGACAGCCCCATCCAGCCAGGTCATCTGACAGCCCCATCCAGTATCTAGTTAAGTGTCCAGTATCTAGTTAGGTGTCAAGTATCTAGTTAAGTGTCCAGTATCTAGTTAGGTGTCAAGTCTCTAGTTAAGTGTCCAGTATCTAGTTAAGGGTCCAGTATCTAGTTAGGTGTCCAGTATCTAGTTAGGTGTCCAGTATCTACCCAGTAGCTCCAGGCTCGGCTGCTCCAGCCCAGTGCTCCAGTCTCTGCAGCCCACCCAGGCCCTTCCAGACCAGGCTTCCTCAGGTCTACTGGTTCAGCCATACTAACCCATATAGGCCTGCCAGCCCAGTGCTCTAGACTTGCTGCTCCACCCAGGCTCTTCCAGTCCAGGTCCAGCTAACGCTGCCCGGCCCGGCCATGGTTCTGTGTGAGGACAGGGAGTGCGGGGTGTGTTATCAGCCCTACTCCCGTCAGGACCGGATCCCCCGGGTGCTCCACTGCAGACACACCTTCTGTGCCACCTGCTTAGAGACCATGTCCCAGTCCAAGAGTGACATGCTCACCGTGTGCTGCCCACTGTGCCGCCAGACCACCTGTGTAGGACGCGGCCTCAGCCTTCAGGAGGCGCTGTGGGTCAACTCACGCCTCTGGGACTACATACCTGAGAGCAAAGAAGAGGAGGAGGAGGTGAAGGAAGAGGAGGAGGAGGAGGTGAAGGAAGAGGTGGAGGAGGAGGAGGAGGAGGAGGAGGAGAGGTTGGAGGCTAACAGACAGACACAGGCCTCCTCACAGGCAGAATGGTGAGCCTTCTCCACAAAATACTACAGTTTACTATAGAATACTACAGTTTACTATAGAATACTATAGAATACTATAGTTTACTATAGAATACTACAGTTTACTATAGAATACTATAGAATACTACAGTTTATTATAGAATACTACAGTTTACTAGAGAATACTACAGTTTACTATAGAATACTACAGTTTACTATAGAATACTATAGAATACTACACTTTATTATAGAATACTAGTTTACTATAGAATACTACAGTTTACTATAGAATACTACATTTTATTATAGAATACTACATTTTATTATAGAATACTACAGTACTTACTATATAATACTGCAGTACTTACTATAGAATACATTTTTTTGACATTTATGTAATTTAGCAGATGTTCTTATCCAGAGCAACTAACAGTAGTGAGTGTATACATTTTACACACTTTTTCCACACTGTTCCCACCGTACTGGTTTATATACCGCGGTACTTAGTATAGAATACTAAGGCTACAGTTTGCTATAGAACACGACCATATTATTATAGCATACTACAGCTTTTATGATAGAATACTAAAGTACTTACCATAGAATAATACAGGACTTAATATATAATACTACAGTTTACTATAGAATACTACAGTACTTATGATATAATTTGATAGTAAACTGTAGTGTACTGTGGAATATTATACTATACACTGTGTAGTACTTGCTACACACACACACACACATCTGTTCACTTTTATCTAGACATTCCTCTGTCTTACCCACCATACTACCATGCCCCAACCCTCAGTGTCATAATAGAGGAGGGTGGCTGTTTAGTAACACTGTTGTCTGGTTGTCCATAGGTGGATCTAGGCTACATACAGTACCATGATGACACAATACTAGACACTGTTGTCTGGTTGTCCATAGGTGGATCTAGGCTACATACAGTACCATGATGACACAATACTAGACACTGCATAACCATAATACTGCTTTAACCACAAACAATGTCCTAATGGCAAATACATAACATGACTACTCTTCCTCCACTGTCCTTGGCCTGTTCCTGTTACTCACCAAATGTATCTCTCTCTCTCTCTCTCTCTCTCTCTCGCCCTTCATCCTCTCAGTCCTACGTCAAAGCTCTCTAGAAAAAAGCTGAAATTTCCGGCCTTCCTCAGGAAATTCAGTCTGACAAAACCACAGCATCAAGAGAGGATTGTGCCTGTTTGTGCCAATGTGTAAGTCCTCCTCACCTTGTGTTGGATCATCTGCTTTATCATTGGTTGCGTCCCAAATGGCACCCTTAATTTGTTGCTGAGAATTTTCCTTGAACTGCAAACTTGTAGTGTATTCAAGGTTTAAAAAGGCTTCTAAAGTTTGTCATTTCCTGTTGCTGCAGGATAATTTTCCTGCTGTAGCAAACAAGCTCAAATTAAGATCCTACATCTGTATAATGCCTGCTGATGTTGCGTACTGTTGGTAGAAACACTGCAACATCCTACTAACTAACTCTGTCATCAAAACATGTTGAGAAATCCTAAACGTTCTCCTGTAATCAAGGTAGAATGAGTTCTATACCTATCTTCTGTACCAGCCGTAATATGTCATGTTATTACATTTATGGTTATTGAAAGCAAAAGTGGTCACTTATGTTTACAATGGTGAAACTATGACGTTTTTAATATATTCATTTGAGGTTCACTTGAAATGTTAATTCATTTTTGTGCGTGGCTATGTGCAGTAATGTATGTCTTTTGTGTTTCTAACAGGGAGATGAAATCCTGGCGCAGGCTTCCAACTGCTGACAACTTTTAGGTCTCTCAGGGATGTACGTGTACTGTATCAACAGGAGGGTGTTTACAGTTCCTCTCGGATATAGTAATCTGCATCTTTTGAACAAAGAGGTGTAGATTACCAGCTGACCCCCACAATCAACTGTCAACCCCGTTAGAACAGCTCAGAGACAGTTAGTCTGCATCCCAAACGGATCCTTATTCCCTGTGGGCTCTGGTCAGAAGTAGTGCACTATGTAGGGAATAGGGTGCCATTGGGACGTCCGTTTAGAGAACCCAGTATGCGTCCATGTGTGTCTGACTCTGACAAGACATTAGTGTTGAAAAGCAGTGAAACCGTCACAGTTGTCCTGTCTTTTAGCCTTAATCCCCCACAGCTGGTGCAGTGGGATTTGGTTCAGCTGTCACTATAGGACAGACGTCCCAGTGGAAGCCAGGGTGCCCCCTCCAACCCCTCCCTCCTACTGGCCCCCCCTCTTAACAGATGGCCTCCTGGGGATGACCCAACTCTTCCCCAGTGTCTGCAAACATAGCATTTATCGTATTAGCATCTTTTGTATTTACGTTCATTTTTTATATATTATCTTTAATAAAAAAAATATATTAACTTTGTGTGTTGTTCTGTGTTCATGGGGTTCAGAAGTAATATGACCTTTACACAGTGTTCAGTCAGTGATCCTTCAGTTGACAATGGGTTTAGTTTCACCATGTGGTTTTACTCAGATGGTCTCTTGTGAGCACAGTCATCACAACATGCATCCCAGAGTCCACCCATAATAACACACAATATTCGTGCTATAGTACTTGCATAAATTGTGTGTTTTGTTTTATATGTTACAGTCACTCAGTAAAGGAAATATAATCTTACCACAATGAACCAATTTCTATCCTCCCCCTCTATCAGAAACTCTGATCAGATGGTTGTTATAGTTACATTCAAAATGTAAACATGGTGCAGACGAACGGTGTCAACTCAGCTGTGGGTGCGATACAGGGAGAGTATTCACAATGAGGAAACCCCTAGTCTGTGTTCCAAATGGCACCCTATAACCCAACATAGTGCACTATTTTGGGCTGTAGCCCTATGGGCCATGGTCTTCAGCAGTGCACTAAGGGAACAATTCCGACCAGAGTTAAGGGTGTGTAAATGGAACATAATTCCCTTTTTATGCACTGTTCTCTATGTGTGTTCTGACCTTGAACTGAAGCATGAGAACAGCATGCTATTCACCCGCTATTCGTTTGGGGTGGAGTTGAAAGAAATGAAGGTGTGGTGGTGGTGTGTCTACAGATACACTGTATTCTGACCTTGACTTAATTCCCTCATAACACTTTTACGCGTAAAGAACCAATGAATAAGGTCTAGCAAACCTACTGATTCCAAGTGGAAAAAGCATCTACCTCTGGTAGAAATAACAACCTTCTCCATGCACTGTAATTGACAACATGATAAGAGCTATTGATAAGATCGAGGTAAATGAGGCATCCGTTTGGATAAATATAGATTACATTTGTTTTAGATATATTTGACCTTGTAATCTCTGGAGATTAATGTGAAACCAGTCATATGGCAGCAAATTGAAGCCTTTCAACATATCATCTTTCCCACAGTAAAGTTGATGAAACGCTGGGCCATTATGCAGAATTGATATTGTAGCCTATAATTAATTATTCGAGAGTACCCATCTCTGCAAGTTACAAGGTTGTACAATTTAATAAAATTTATTCAGAGTGCGCAAGTTAGCCATACTTGCAGAGCACATTAAATGACTGAATAACGTCTGAATACCAAATACTGAGAAATGTGTAGGAAAGGCGTGTGTAGGAAAGGCGTGTGTAGGAAAGGCGTGTGTAGGAAAGGCGTGTGTAGGAAAGGTGTGTGTAGGAAAGGCGTGTGTAGGAAAGGCGTGTGTAGGAAAGGCATGTGTAGGAGAGGTGTGTGTAGGAAAGGTGTGTGTAGGAAAGGCGTGTGTAGGAAAGGTGTGTGTAGGAAAGGCATGTGTAGGAGAGGTGTGTGTAGGAAAGGCGTGTGTAGGAAAGGTGTGTGTAGGAAAGGCATGTGTAGGAGAGGTGTGTGTAGGAAAGGCGTGTGTAGGAAAGGTGTGTGTAGGAAAGGCGTGTGTAGGAAAGGCGTGTGTAGGAAAGGCATGTGTAGGAGAGGTGTGTGTAGGAAAGGTGTGTGTAGGAAAGGCGTGTGTAGGAAAGGTGTGTGTAGGAAAGGCATGTGTAGGAGAGGCGTGTGTAGGAAAGGCGTGTGTAGGAAAGGCGTGTGTAGGAAAGGTGTGTGTAGGAAAGGCATGTGTAGGAGAGGTGTGTGTAGGAAAGGTGTGTGTAGGAAAGGTGTGTGTAGGAAAGGTGTGTGTAGGAGAGGGGGATGTAGGAAAGGTGTGTGTAGGAAAGGTGTGTGTAGGAGAGGGGGATGTAGGAAAGGTGTGTGTAGGAAAGGTGTGTGTAGGAAAGGTGTGTGTAGGAAAGGTGTGTGTAGGAGAGGTGTGTGTAGGAAAGGTGTGTGTAGGAAAGGTGTGTGTAGGAAAGGTGTGTGTAGGAGAGGTGTGTGTAGGAAAGGTGTGTGTAGGAAAGGTGTGTGTAGGAAAGGTATGCGTAGGAAAGGTGTGTGTAGGAGAGGGGGATGTAATGGGACACAGCCTGATTGTTCTGAAACAGGTACTAGTGGCTACTTCACCGTGGGCCAACCATAGAAATATAATCTATGAGTGTAGCCATGAGTTTACCAGTCAAATTGACGAGGTTAGAGATTCCAAGCCCCTTCTATTGATTCTATTTCTGTGCTCCTATAGCTGTGAAAAAGGTATTAGACTAGCGACTACTTCCCTCACCTAGTTTCCCTTTTCCACATCACCGACCCATGACACCTACAGGTATACCACTTCAAGGACTGGTTAAACAAAAATGATGCAAGTGGGAGATTTGTCAACGCTACAATGTGGTTAACATTACTCTGAGGGCCGTGGGACAGAACAACGCTACAATGTGGTTTACATTACTCTGAGGGCCGTGGGACAGAACAACGCTACAATGTGGTTAACATTACTCTGAGGGCCGTGGGACAGAACAATGCTACAATGTGGTTTACATCACTCTGAGGGCCGTGGGACAGAACAATGCTACAATGTGGTTTACATTACTCTGAGGGCCGTGGGACAGAACAACGCTACAATGTGGTTTACATTACTCTGAGGGCCGTGGGACAGAACAACGCTACATCTGTGACGATTACACGTTAAGAGATATGAGTCCAGAATATGGGATACACTGTACACTGTTATAGCAGATGTTATAGCAGATGTTATAGCAGATGTTATAGCAGGTGTTATAGCAGGTGTTATAGCAGGTGTTATAGCAGGTGTTATAGCAGGTGCAGCGAAATGCTTATGTTACTAGGTAGATGGGCTTTCTCTCATTGTGCTATACATGCACAGATAAATTCACTGAAGCCATTATACTGGCATTAAGACAGGCTGTTACAGTTACATTGAGGATAAACTCACTGAAGCCGTCATACTGGCATTAAGACAGGCTGTTACAGTTACATTGAGGATAAACTCACTGAAAGACAGAGGTCAGTTTACTTTTAGACATGTGCTGATGATGGTGAACTAGAGAACCAACAAATACACATATCAAAGCACTTCAAAGGCATTACTCAATGGCTGATGAACCTATAGGCACATAGCTCCATGAAGATCATCAGTAATCATCAAACTCTATGAAGGTCAGTGGGGGACCGCTGTAATCGGTTTTGTTTATAATGAATGGATTTTTTTTTTTTAAGACAGTATTGTTAGTTGAGTTTACCATAATTGTGTTGGAAGTAAGCTGATCTGGTTGATTTAAAGAGCCGTCACACCAAACGGCCACCATCTGTCTTTAAGAAGTCAGTCATCTCTGTTTGCTGACAGTGACCTCTTCAAGACATTGTGGACCCAAAGCGAGGGCATGGACCATGTGCAAAGGTTTCTGTCAGAAAGTAGGTTGCGTGAGAATGAGAGGAAGGGTCATTCAGGGTTAAAAGGCCAATCAGTGAGGACAGGTGGTCAGGTCAAAGGTTGTCTGTGAGATCAGATATTTAAGAGCATGTTTCCATGCAGGCTCATTTGGTTAGAGGTTGAACCTATCTTGTACAACTAACCTTGTGGACACACACAATTCAGTCCCATTCAAAATACTATTTTCCCTAACCCGTAACCCTAAACCTAACCCTGACCCTAACCCTGACCCTTACCCTTACCCATACCCTTTCCTTAACCTGAAAACCTAACCTTAACCTTAAGCCTAGCTCCGAACCCTAATCTTAACCTTAACCCTAGCTACTAAACCTAACACTAATTCTAACATTAACCCTAAACCACCTAGAAATAGTATTTGACCTTGTGGGACTAAGAAAATGTCCCCCGTTGGTCAAATTTCTGTTTGTTTACTATTCTTCCCCCTTAGAACACATGGTCTCTTCCCCCATAGAACACATGGACTCTTCCCCCATAGAACACATGGTCTCTTCCCCCATAGAACACATGGTCTCTTCCCCCATAGAACACATGGTCTCTTCCCCCATAGAACACGTGGTCTCTTCCCCCATAGAACACATGGTCTCTCCCCCCATAGAACACGTGGTCTCTTCCCCCATAGAACACATGGTCTCTTCCCCCATAGAACACATGGTCTCTTCCCCCGTAGAACACATGGTCTCTTCCCCCATAGAACACATGGTCTCTTCCCCCGTAGAACACATGGTCTCTTCCCCCATAGAACACATGGTCTCTCCCCCCATAGAACACATGGTCTCTTCCCCCATAGAACACATGGTCTCTTCCCCCATAGAACACATGGTCTCTTCCCCCATAGAACACATGGTCTCTTCCCCCGTAGAACACATGGTCTCTCCCCCCGTAGAACACATGGTCTCTTCCCCCATAGAGCACATGGTCTCTTCCCCCATAGAGCACATGGTCTCTTCCCCCATAGAGCACATGGTCTCTTCCCCCATAGAACACATGGTCTCTTCCCCCATAGAACACATGGTCTCTTCCCCCATAGAACACATGGTCTCTTCCCCCATAGAACACATGGTCTCTTCCCCCGTAGAACACATGGCTTCTCCCCCCCCCCCCCCCCCACCCCGTAGAGCACATGGCAAGCAGCTTCCCCTATCAACTTTGCTGTCCTCCTTCTAGTATTCACAACATCCATATTATTGCAATAATAGAGACACTGTGGTAGATTAGAGGCATGGTGTTTCCCATCATAACAACAATAGCCTATGTTAATGTGTGCAACTGAAAAAAGGCTTGTTTGGTTATACCTGTCTAACTAGATCACCTTGCAATAGTCATATGACCAAGGGCTTGACACAACATGTACCGGTAATAGTCTTGTTTCACAATTACATTTCCTACCCCAAGAACTCATAAAACCTCAACATCTGTAGTAGTAGTAGTAGTATCATACCTATATAATAACAGAGTCAGTAGTAGTAGTAGTAGTATCATACCTATATAATAATAGAGTCAGTAGTAGTAATATTATGACTATATAATAACAGAGTCAGTAGTAGTAGTATCATGCCTATATAATAACAGAGTCAGTAGTAGTAGTAGTAGTATCATACCTATATAATAATAGAGTCAGTAGTAGTAATATTATGACTATATAATAACAGAGTCAGTAGTAGTAGTATCATGCCTATATAATAACAGAGTCAGTAGTAGTAGTAGTAGTATCATACCTATATAATAACAGAGTCAGTAGTAGTAGTATCATACCTATATAATAACAGAGTCAGTAGTAGTAGTAGTAGTATCATACCTATATAATAACAGAGTCAGTAGTAGTAGTATCATGCCTATATAATAACAGAGTCAGTAGTAGTAGTAGTAGTATCATACCTATATAATAACAGAGTCAGTAGTAGTAGTAGTATCATACCTATATAATAACAGAGTCAGTAGTAGTAGTATCATGCCTATATAATAACAGAGTCAGTAGTAGTAGTAGTAGTATCATACCTATATAATAATAGAGTCAGTAGTAGTAATATTATGACTATATAATAACAGAGTCAGTAGTAGTAGTATCATGCCTATATAATAACAGAGTCAGTAGTAGTAGTAGTAGTATCATACCTATATAATAACAGAGTCAGTAGTAGTAGTATCATACCTATATAATAACAGAGTCAGTAGTAGTAGTAGTAGTATCATACCTATATAATAACAGAGTCAGTAGTAGTAGTATCATGCCTATATAATAACAGAGTCAGTAGTAGTAGTAGTAGTATCATACCTATATAATAACAGAGTCAGTAGTAGTAGTAGTATCATACCTATATAATAACAGAGTCAGTAGTAGTAGTATCATGCCTATATAATAACAGAGTCAGTAGTAGTAGTAGTAGTATCATACCTATATAATAACAGAGTCAGTAGTAGTAGTATCATGACTATATAATAACAGAGTCAGTAGTAGTAGTATCATACCTGTATAATAACAGAGTCAGTAGTAGTAATATTATGACTATATAATAACAGAGTCAGTAGTAGTAGTATCATACCTATATAATAACAGAGTCAGTAGTAGTAGTAGTAGTATCATACCTATATAATAACAGAGTCAGTAGTAGTAGTATCATACCTATATAATAACAGAGTCAGTAGTAGTAGTAGTAGTATCATACCTATGTAATAACAGAGTCAGTAGTAGTAGTATCATACCTATATAATAACAGAGTCAGTAGTAGTAGTATCATACCTATATAATAACAGAGTCAGTAGTAGTTGTAGTATCATGCCTATATAATAACAGAGTCAGTAGTAGTAGTATCATGACTATATAATAACAGAGTCAGTAGTAGTAGTATCATACCTGTATAATAACAGAGTCAGTAGTAGTAATATTATGACTATATAATAACAGAGTCAGTAGTAGTAGTATCATACCTATATAATAACAGAGTCAGTAGTAGTAGTAGTAGTATCATACCTATATAATAACAGAGTCAGTAGTAGTAGTATCATACCTATATAATAACAGAGTCAGTAGTAGTAGTAGTAGTATCATACCTATGTAATAACAGAGTCAGTAGTAGTAGTATCATACCTATATAATAACAGAGTCAGTAGTAGTAGTATCATACCTATATAATAACAGAGTCAGTAGTAGTTGTAGTATCATGCCTATATAATAACAGAGTCAGTAGTAGTAGTATCATACCTGTATAATAACAGAGTCAGTAGTAGTAATATTATGACTATATAATAACAGAGTCAGTAGTAGTAGTATCATACCTATATAATAACAGAGTCAGTAGTAGTAGTAGTAGTATCATACCTATATAATAACAGAGTCAGTAGTAGTAGTATCATACCTATATAATAACAGAGTCAGTAGTAGTAGTAGTAGTATCATACCTATGTAATAACAGAGTCAGTAGTAGTAGTATCATACCTATATAATAACAGAGTCAGTAGTAGTAGTATCATACCTATATAATAACAGAGTCAGTAGTAGTTGTAGTATCATGCCTATATAATAATAGAGTCAGTAGTAGTAGTAGTAGTATCATACCTATATAATAACAGAGTCAGTAGTAGTAGTAGTAGTATCATACCTATATAATAACAGAGTCAGTAGTAGTAATATTATGACTATATAATAACAGAGTCAGTAGTAGTAGTATCATACCTATATAATAACAGAGTCAGTAGTAGTAGTAGTAGTATCATACCTATATAATAACAGAGTCAGTAGTAGTAGTATCATACCTATATAATAACAGAGTCAGTAGTAGTAGTAGTAGTATCATACCTATGTAATAACAGAGTCAGTAGTAGTAGTATCATACCTATATAATAACAGAGTCAGTAGTAGTAGTATCATACCTATATAATAACAGAGTCAGTAGTAGTTGTAGTATCATGCCTATATAATAATAGAGTCAGTAGTAGTAGTATCATACCTATGTAATAACAGAGTCAGTAGTAGTAGTATCATACCTATATAATAACAGAGTCAGTAGTAGTAGTATCATACCTATATAATAACAGAGTCAGTAGTAGTAGTATCATACCTATGTAATAACAGAGTCAGTAGTAGTTGTATCATACCTATGTAATAACAGAGTCAGTAGTAGTAGTATCATGCCTATATAATAACAGAGTCAGTAGTAGTTGTATCATACCTATGTAATAACAGAGTCAGTAGTAGTAGTATCATGCCTATATAATAACAGAGTCAGTAGTAGTTGTATCATACCTATGTAATAACAGAGTCAGTAGTAGTAGTATCATACCTATGTAATAACAGAGTCAGTAGTAGTTGTATCATACCTATGTAATAACAGAGTCAGTAGTAGTAGTATCATACCTATATAATAACAGAGTCAGTAGTAGTAGTATCATACCTATGTAATAACAGAGTCAGTAGTAGTAGTAGTAGTATCATACCTATGTAATAACAGAGTCAGTAGTAGTAGTATCATACCTATGTAATAACAGAGTCAGTAGTAGTTGTATCATACCTATGTAATAACAGAGTCAGTAGTAGTAGTATCATACCTATGTAATAACAGAGTCAGTAGTAGTAGTATCATACCTATGTAATAACAGAGTCAGTAGTAGTAATATTATGACTATATAATAACAGAGTCAGTAGTAGTAGTATCATGCCTATATAATAACAGAGTCAGTAGTAGTAGTATCATACCTATGTAATAACAGAGTCAGTAGTAGTTGTAGTATCATGCCTATATAATAATAGAGTCAGTAGTAGCAGTATCATACCTGTATAATAACAGAGTCAGTAGTAGTAGTATCATACCTATATAATAACAGAGTCAGTAGTAGTAGTATCATACCTATATAATAACAGAGTCAGTAGTAGTAGTATCATACCTATATAATAACAGAGTCAGTAGTAGTAGTATCATACCTATATAATAACAGAGTCAGTAGTAGTAGTATCATACCTATATAATAACAGAGTCAGTAGTAGTAGTATCATACCTATGTAATAACAGAGTCAGTAGTAGTTGTATCATACCTATGTAATAACAGAGTCAGTAGTAGTAGTATCATACCTATATAATAACAGAGTCAGTAGTAGTAGTGTCATACCTATGTAATAACAGAGTCAGTAGTAGTTGTATCATACCTATGTAATAACAGAGTCAGTAGTAGTAGTATCATACCTATGTAATAACAGAGTCAGTAGTAGTAGTAGTAGTATCATACCTATGTAATAACAGAGTCAGTAGTAGTAGTATCATACCTATGTAATAACAGAGTCAGTAGTAGTTGTATCATACCTATGTAATAACAGAGTCAGTAGTAGTTGTAGTATCATGCCTATATAATAATAGAGTCAGTAGTAGCAGTATCATACCTATATAATAACAGAGTCAGTAGTAGTAGTATCATACCTATGTAATAACAGAGTCAGTAGTAGTTGTATCATACCTATGTAATAACAGAGTCAGTAGTAGTAGTATCATACCTATATAATAACAGAGTCAGTAGTAGTAGTATCATACCTATGTAATAACAGAGTCAGTAGTAGTTGTATCATACCTATGTAATAACAGAGTCAGTAGTAGTAGTATCATACCTATGTAATAACAGAGTCAGTAGTAGTAGTAGTAGTATCATACCTATGTAATAACAGAGTCAGTAGTAGTAGTATCATACCTATATAATAACAGAGTCAGTAGTAGTAGTATCATGACTATATAATAACAGAGTCAGTAGTAGTAGTATCATACCTGTATAATAACAGAGTCAGTAGTAGTAATATTATGACTATATAATAACAGAGTCAGTAGTAGTAGTATCATACCTATATAATAACAGAGTCAGTAGTAGTAGTAGTAGTATCATACCTATATAATAACAGAGTCAGTAGTAGTAGTATCATACCTATATAATAACAGAGTCAGTAGTAGTAGTAGTAGTATCATACCTATGTAATAACAGAGTCAGTAGTAGTAGTATCATACCTATATAATAACAGAGTCAGTAGTAGTAGTATCATACCTATATAATAACAGAGTCAGTAGTAGTTGTAGTATCATGCCTATATAATAACAGAGTCAGTAGTAGTAGTATCATGACTATATAATAACAGAGTCAGTAGTAGTAGTATCATACCTGTATAATAACAGAGTCAGTAGTAGTAATATTATGACTATATAATAACAGAGTCAGTAGTAGTAGTATCATACCTATATAATAACAGAGTCAGTAGTAGTAGTAGTAGTATCATACCTATATAATAACAGAGTCAGTAGTAGTAGTATCATACCTATATAATAACAGAGTCAGTAGTAGTAGTAGTAGTATCATACCTATGTAATAACAGAGTCAGTAGTAGTAGTATCATACCTATATAATAACAGAGTCAGTAGTAGTAGTATCATACCTATATAATAACAGAGTCAGTAGTAGTTGTAGTATCATGCCTATATAATAACAGAGTCAGTAGTAGTAGTATCATACCTGTATAATAACAGAGTCAGTAGTAGTAATATTATGACTATATAATAACAGAGTCAGTAGTAGTAGTATCATACCTATATAATAACAGAGTCAGTAGTAGTAGTAGTAGTATCATACCTATATAATAACAGAGTCAGTAGTAGTAGTATCATACCTATATAATAACAGAGTCAGTAGTAGTAGTAGTAGTATCATACCTATGTAATAACAGAGTCAGTAGTAGTAGTATCATACCTATATAATAACAGAGTCAGTAGTAGTAGTATCATACCTATATAATAACAGAGTCAGTAGTAGTTGTAGTATCATGCCTATATAATAATAGAGTCAGTAGTAGTAGTAGTAGTATCATACCTATATAATAACAGAGTCAGTAGTAGTAGTAGTAGTATCATACCTATATAATAACAGAGTCAGTAGTAGTAATATTATGACTATATAATAACAGAGTCAGTAGTAGTAGTATCATACCTATATAATAACAGAGTCAGTAGTAGTAGTAGTAGTATCATACCTATATAATAACAGAGTCAGTAGTAGTAGTATCATACCTATATAATAACAGAGTCAGTAGTAGTAGTAGTAGTATCATACCTATGTAATAACAGAGTCAGTAGTAGTAGTATCATACCTATATAATAACAGAGTCAGTAGTAGTAGTATCATACCTATATAATAACAGAGTCAGTAGTAGTTGTAGTATCATGCCTATATAATAATAGAGTCAGTAGTAGTAGTATCATACCTATGTAATAACAGAGTCAGTAGTAGTAGTATCATACCTATATAATAACAGAGTCAGTAGTAGTAGTATCATACCTATATAATAACAGAGTCAGTAGTAGTAGTATCATACCTATGTAATAACAGAGTCAGTAGTAGTTGTATCATACCTATGTAATAACAGAGTCAGTAGTAGTAGTATCATGCCTATATAATAACAGAGTCAGTAGTAGTTGTATCATACCTATGTAATAACAGAGTCAGTAGTAGTAGTATCATGCCTATATAATAACAGAGTCAGTAGTAGTTGTATCATACCTATGTAATAACAGAGTCAGTAGTAGTAGTATCATACCTATGTAATAACAGAGTCAGTAGTAGTTGTATCATACCTATGTAATAACAGAGTCAGTAGTAGTAGTATCATACCTATATAATAACAGAGTCAGTAGTAGTAGTATCATACCTATGTAATAACAGAGTCAGTAGTAGTAGTAGTAGTATCATACCTATGTAATAACAGAGTCAGTAGTAGTAGTATCATACCTATGTAATAACAGAGTCAGTAGTAGTTGTATCATACCTATGTAATAACAGAGTCAGTAGTAGTAGTATCATACCTATGTAATAACAGAGTCAGTAGTAGTAGTATCATACCTATGTAATAACAGAGTCAGTAGTAGTAATATTATGACTATATAATAACAGAGTCAGTAGTAGTAGTATCATGCCTATATAATAACAGAGTCAGTAGTAGTAGTATCATACCTATGTAATAACAGAGTCAGTAGTAGTTGTAGTATCATGCCTATATAATAATAGAGTCAGTAGTAGCAGTATCATACCTGTATAATAACAGAGTCAGTAGTAGTAGTATCATACCTATATAATAACAGAGTCAGTAGTAGTAGTATCATACCTATATAATAACAGAGTCAGTAGTAGTAGTATCATACCTATATAATAACAGAGTCAGTAGTAGTAGTATCATACCTATATAATAACAGAGTCAGTAGTAGTAGTATCATACCTATATAATAACAGAGTCAGTAGTAGTAGTATCATACCTATGTAATAACAGAGTCAGTAGTAGTTGTATCATACCTATGTAATAACAGAGTCAGTAGTAGTAGTATCATACCTATATAATAACAGAGTCAGTAGTAGTAGTGTCATACCTATGTAATAACAGAGTCAGTAGTAGTTGTATCATACCTATGTAATAACAGAGTCAGTAGTAGTAGTATCATACCTATGTAATAACAGAGTCAGTAGTAGTAGTAGTAGTATCATACCTATGTAATAACAGAGTCAGTAGTAGTAGTATCATACCTATGTAATAACAGAGTCAGTAGTAGTTGTATCATACCTATGTAATAACAGAGTCAGTAGTAGTTGTAGTATCATGCCTATATAATAATAGAGTCAGTAGTAGCAGTATCATACCTATATAATAACAGAGTCAGTAGTAGTAGTATCATACCTATGTAATAACAGAGTCAGTAGTAGTTGTATCATACCTATGTAATAACAGAGTCAGTAGTAGTAGTATCATACCTATATAATAACAGAGTCAGTAGTAGTAGTATCATACCTATGTAATAACAGAGTCAGTAGTAGTTGTATCATACCTATGTAATAACAGAGTCAGTAGTAGTAGTATCATACCTATGTAATAACAGAGTCAGTAGTAGTAGTAGTAGTATCATACCTATGTAATAACAGAGTCAGTAGTAGTAGTATCATACCTATGTAATAACAGAGTCAGTAGTAGTTGTATCATACCTATGTAATAACAGAGTCAGTAGTAGTTGTAGTATCATGCCTATATAATAATAGAGTCAGTAGTAGCAGTATCATACCTATATAATAACAGAGTCAGTAGTAGTAGTATCATACCTATGTAATAACAGAGTCAGTAGTAGTTGTATCATACCTATGTAATAACAGAGTCAGTAGTAGTAGTATCATACCTATGTAATAACAGAGTCAGTAGTAGTAGTAGTAGTATCATACCTATGTAATAACAGAGTCAGTAGTAGTAGTATCATACCTATGTAATAACAGAGTCAGTAGTAGTTGTATCATACCTATGTAATAACAGAGTCAGTAGTAGTTGTAGTATCATGCCTATATAATAATAGAGTCAGTAGTAGCAGTATCATACCTATATAATAACAGAGTCAGTAGTAGCAGTATCATGCCTATATAATAATAGAGTCAGTAGTAGCAGTATCATACCTATATAATAACAGAGTCAGTAGTAGCAGTATCATAACTATATAATAACAGAGTCAGTAGTAGTAATATTATGACTATATAATAACAGAGTCAGTAGTAGTAGTATCATGCCTATATAATAACAGAGTCAGTAGTAGTAGTAGTAGTATCATACCTATATAATAACAGAGTCAGTAGTAGTAATATTATGACTATATAATAACAGAGTCAGTAGTAGTAGTATCATACCTATATAATAACAGAGTCAGTAGTAGTAGTATCATGCCTATATAATAATAGAGTCAGTAGTAGTAATATTATGACTATATAATAACAGAGTCAGTAGTAGTAGTATCATACCTATATAATAACAGAGTCAGTAGTAGTAGTAGTAGTATCATACCTATATAATAACAGAGTCAGTAGTAGTAGTAGTAGTATCATACCTATATAATAACAGAGTCAGTAGTAGTAATATTATGACTATATAATAACAGAGTCAGTAGTAGTAGTATCATGCCTATATAATAACAGAGTCAGTAGTAGTAGTATTATGACTATATAATAACAGAGTCAGTAGTAGTAGTAGTAGTATCATACCTATATAATAACAGAGTCAGTAGTAGTAGTAGTAGTATCATACCTATATAATAACAGAGTCAGTAGTAGTAGTAGTAGTATCATACCTATATAATAACAGAGTCAGTAGTAGTAGTATCATGCCTATATAATAACAGAGTCAGTAGTAGTAATATTATGACTATATAATAACAGAGTCAGTAGTAGTAGTATCATACCTATATAATAACAGAGTCAGTAGTAGTAGTATTATGACTATATAATAACAGAGTCAGTAGTAGTAGTATCATGCCTATATAATAACAGAGTCAGTAGTAGTAGTAGTAGTATCATACCTATATAATAACAGAGTCAGTAGTAGTAATATTATGACTATATAATAACAGAGTCAGTAGTAGTAGTAGTAGTATCATGCCTATATAATAACAGAGTCAGTAGTAGTAGTAGTAGTATCATGCCTATATAATAACAGAGTCAGTAGTAGTAATATTATGACTATATAATAACAGAGTCAGTAGTAGTAGTAGTAGTATCATACCTATATAATAACAGTCAGTAGTAGTAATATTATGACTATATAATAACAGAGTCAGTAGTAGTAGTATCATACCTATATAATAACAGAGTCAGTAGTAGTAGTAGTAGTATCATACCTATATAATAACAGAGTCAGTAGTAGTAGTAGTAGTATCATGCCTATATACAGTAAGAACAGATGTATTTGTAGTATTTGTATCATACTTAGACACTATTCTAGCTGGATTGTGTGGGTGAGTGACTTGTTAACATGCCTAAAGCCTTAGAAGTTGGTTTACTGTATGTAGCTACAGTAGGTGTCATTTGTTGGTTGGGATAAGTCATCTATTATCATGTATGGAAGGGAAACATCTCTCCATCATGAGCACATTCCTTTACAAACCTGGAAATCAAAGAACTACATGAGCTGGTTTGTATAATATGTCATGTTTATTGATGGTTTGGGACTTGCTAGATCTCTATACAGAGAGAATGGAGAACAAGCTCTGCTCTGAGTAGTTAACTAACCAGGTCCTAGCATAGAAATATAATCTATAGAAGCGGCTTCCCCATTCACGTCAATGATGGCATAATGGGTAGACTGGCACCCATTACGAGTACACCCAAAGGAGCAAAGCTTGTTCCCCATGAGTTTAGCAGTCAAATTGCCAGACTTAGAGGTTCCAAGCCCTTTCAATAGAATATATTTCTGTGGCATTGCTGCTGTACAGAGCTGTGATGACATACAGACTACATGACCTATAGTACAACACAACCAATCAGGGATGGGCTGGCTGGCCGGCCTTGAGCCCCAACATACAGCATGAAGCAACTCACCCAGCAGTCAGCACATCACATTGATTGTTTCCCAAATTGCATCCTATTTCATACAATGCACTACTTTTGACCAGGGCCCGAAAAGAGGGTGCATTTGGGACACAGCCATGACATTTTCTCAAAGTTGCTGTGCTTTGCAGTTCTATCAATATTGAAACATTGTGCCATCTCAGGATGGTGACACTAACTCTAGTCCTATTCCAGTGGAGAGGAGGAGAATATACCCAGGTCAGTGGAGAAAACAACAACAAAAATACCAACAAGTATTCAGTACAAGACAATTAATCAATCAATTAATATGAATGAATTCCACTGTGAATCTATAAAAATGACAACATTAAATAAAGGCAACTTCACTTCTCTTGTAGTAACCTTTTAAACAGTTTAAAAACAGGCAGCAAAGAAGTCAATTTTGTCATGGTGGGGAGTGGACATATGGAATAATCTGGAAAATATTTACAATGAAGTGCTGCAAGGCCTTTCCTCATCACTTCTATTCAGACTTACCTTGTTTGATATTTGGTATTTTATTAGGATCCCCATTAACTGTTGCGATAGCAGCAGCTACTCTTCCTGGGGTTCATACAGAACATGAAACATGACATAATACAGAACATTAATAGACAAGAACAGCTCAAGGACAGAACTACATCATTTTAAAAACATCACACATTGCCTACATATCAATACATACTGTACACACAAATTATCCTGGTCAAATAGGGGAGAGGCATTGTGCCGTGAGGTGTTGTTTATCTGGGTTTCAAACCAGGTTTGCTGTTTATTTGAGCAATATGAGATGCAAGGGTGTTCCATGCTATAATGTCTCTATATAATACTGTACGCTTTCCTGAATTTGTTCTGAATTTGGGGACTGTGAAAAGACCCCTGGTGGCATGTCTGGTGGGGAAAGTGTGAAAAGACCCCTGGTGGCATGTCTGGTGGGGAAAGTGTGAAAAGACCCTTGGTGGCATGTCTGGTGGGGAAAGTGTGAAAAGACCCCTGGTGGCATGTCTGGTGGGGAAAGTGTGAAAAGACCCCTGGTGGCATGTCTGGTGGGGAAAGTGTGTGTGTCAGTGCTGTGTATAAGTTGACTATGCAAACAATTTGGAATTTTCAACACAATGTTTTTTATAGAAAGAAGATGTGACGCAGTCAGTCTCTCCTCAACTCTCAGCCAAGAGAGACTGGCATGCATAGTATTAATATCAGCCCTTTGATTACAATGAAGAGCAAGACCTGCCTCTCTGTTCTGGACCAGCTGCAGCTTAACCAGGTCTTTCATTGCAGGACTGGACCATATGACTGGACAAAAATCAAGATGAGATACAACTAGAGCCTGCAGAACTTGTTTTTTTTTTACCATGACAGTTTGCGATCTAAAGTAACAACAAGTAATTTAGTTTCCTCAACATCAACGGCCGCACTGATAAGTTGCATAACAGGCTATGCAGGTGTGGTTCCCTTACGCGGTTTTCAGTACATTTATCTAAACATCCCTTAAAATATGGTGTACCTTTATTTTGGATTTTGTCGACAGACTGGAATACATAGACCGAACAGCTTCCGAATATAGGGATCAATGAAAGAAAGCCATCTAAATATATGCACATAATCTCAGTTTCAACACCAAATGGTAAAAAAAACGTTTGAAGAGCCTTTATGCACAAAATATATTGATGAATAAAAGAAACAGTGCTTTGATTCATTCTGAATTGCCAAGTTCAGTTATTTAGCCCAGGGTAATGTTGGAAGATTAGTGTCCATATAATGATAGAACTGTGTATAATAGTAGGCTATCCCTCATCTATTGCCTGCACTAACCATGGAACTGTGTGATGATATAGCCAAGTATTTCACCATGCGTCAGGTTCAAACTGTTACGGCTTGGTCTGTCCTCAACTCCATAACATTTCACCATGCATCAGGTTCAAACTGTTACGGCTTGGTCTGTCCTCAACTCCATAACATTTCACCATGCATCAGGTTCAAACTGTTACGGCTTGGTCTGTCCTCAACTCCATAACATTTCACCATGCGTCAGGTTCAAACTGTTACGGCTTGGTTTGCGCTTCACTCCATAGCAATTTAATTAGCCTACATGTCTGGTTTAAAAAAATATATTATTAACTGTTATTAATGATCGTCAGCAACAACCTCATGGCTGTGACAGCGTTTACAGAGGAACCAAATGAAGGTTAATGAAACAATGTATTTAAATGGAATGATAATGTATATACCAACTGAAGGGAACTAACAGTAAATACCGTTGAAAATGTGTTGTTATCAGGCCTACTGACGGTCCATACTGATAGTGACTAATATTTAACATGATAGAAGTAGGAAACAGAGAGTCGGGGTAGCCTATAATTAAGATAATATTTAACATGATAGAAGTAGGAAACAGAGAGAGTCGGGGTAGCCTATAATTAAGACATGTGCGAGTTAATCGCTGTACAATCACAATTCTGCATAATGGCCCAGCATTTCATAAACGTTACTGTGGGAAAGATGATATGTTGAAAGGCTTCAGTTTGCTGCCATATGACTGGTTTCACATTAATCTCCAGAGATTACAAGGTCAAATATATCTAAAACAAATGTAATCTATATTTATCCAAACGGATGCCTCATTTACCTCCATCTTATCAATAGCTCTTATCATGTTGTCAATTACAGTGCATGGAGAAGGCTGTTATTTCTACCAGAGGTAGATGCTTTTTCCACTTGGAATCAGTAGGTTTGCTAGACCTTATTCATTGGTTCATTACGCGTAAAAGTGTTGGAATTATGAGGGAATTAAGTCAAGGTCAGAACACGTAGACACACCTTCATTTATTAGATCTCCATGCTATTCTCATGCTTAAACATGCACTATGCAGAAATGCTCCGCCATTTCTGGTTGCTACAATTTTAATAGTTTGCCTAATTTAAATGTATGTGACAAAACAATCAAGTATAGTGTAGAGAATCATCTAAACCGCTGTGAAATATCTGTTCCATAACTGAAAATATTGTATCTTCAGCTGTTTGAAGCTGGTTCACAAAACCAAAAGTGAAGGATGGAAAAAAGAAATGTAAAAACTAAAAGCATAGAAATAGCTCACATAGAACAGATATACCACTTCTTAGACAAGCGTTCAATGAGAATGACAGATCTATAACGCGCATTTCTATGTGAATTTTGTCCGGTCATGCAAAAAGTTACATATTGCAGCTTTAAGTTCAAGGTCAGAATACACAGAGAGAAAGATGGATAAGAACCCAGACCCTTAGGAACAACTTCCTCATCACCGAAGGTCTACATGGAACTACAAATCAGCCATTTCTTCTTGATTTATGTGACAGGAATGTGTAACCTGGTCCCCCTGTGTAACCTGGTCCCCCTTTGTAACCTGGTCCCCCTGGGTAACCTGGTCCCCCTGGGTAACCTGGTCCCCCTGTGTAGCCTGGTCCCCCTGGGTAACCTGGTCCCCCTGTGTAACCTGGTCCCCCTGGGTAACCTGGTCCCCCTGGGTAACCTGGTCCCCCTGTGCTCTTGTCAACTCAATTTCTGTCAACTGGCATGACAGTTAGTGACAGGGAGTTGGCATGATAGCACAAACAGACTGGCACTCAGGCTAGGACGAGGATACTGTTTGAACTCTTTTATGAGGTGATGATGATCTGCAGAACAGAAACAATGGATCAGCACACTGAGGAGGGGAACTTTATATAATTCATAAAATGATGACTTCCTGTTTAGGAGGCTAGGTGAGAGCTTTGATTCTGCAGACCTGTCTTCTGTCCACTCTGCTCAGTTACAATGGATGTGTCTCAAATGGAACCCTATTCCCTGTATAGTGCATTACTTTTGACCAGACATGGTCCAAAGTAGTCCACTATATAGGGAGTACGGTGCTCTTTGGGGGACACACCCAATCACAATATAGTATGACACAGTGCCACAGCAGCCACAGCAGCAACAGCAGCGGAGGAGTGACACGGCAAACCCAAACCCTCTACAGTAGTGTTAACCAGCTAGAACATGGAGGACACAGCTTGGCAGTTTCCCTCTATGGATGGTTGCATTCTACAGTTGCTTATATAGAAAGCATACATTAACACATACACTATAAATATCCAGTTTCACTCACAGCATTTTGTGGAAAAATAAATGGCAATACATTTTCAAAGAGCGAACACATGTTAAGTTAAGAGCATTTACAGAACATATTCAAACTGTGTACATCAGCAGACAGAACAACAGTATGCCTACCTAAAAACAACTTGCCATGCATGCATTAGATATTCAGTCAGAAGTTACTGGTCCGTTTGCCCTCTCTAGCCATTAGGCTGTGTGTTCTAATTCAGCTTCACCCAATTCCCTTTAAAGCATTTCTTTAATATACAAAAATACAAAATAAAAAAAAGAAAACCTTCTATTCTAGTATAGTACACATGTTTGGGTGGTTAAGGGACTTTTTGGTTCATGATTTTGATAATTGTGATAACTATGAAGACTTTTTGGCAATTTTCGTTAATAAAATACAGTATTTTATGTATTTAACGCTAGTTTCCAACTGATGACCAGTATTTAGATAAAGAGGCCAGATTCTAATCTGGAAACTCAAGTGGAGGCTAACCAATCGGAAGCAACACAACAAGCAGGTGGTGGGTGTAGATGAAAACTCCCAATCAGGATCAACAGGAACACCCGCCTTCGGTGGTTGGAGGCTCCTGTGGTTTGTCCAGCTTGATGTCAATCACTGGGGAAAAGACGGTTAAGGAAGCTTTGGGAAGGCATTTGCAAAACAAATGTACCGTTTGCTAATTTCAAACCTACGGCTGTACACCAGTGAAACAGAATTCAACGTATATCTAAAATGGTCTTACCCTGATTTGGGGCGGCAGGTAGCCTAGTTGTTAGAGCGTTGGGCCAGTAACCGAAAGGTCACTAGTTTGAATGCCTGAGCCGGCAAGGTGAAAAAAACTGTCAATGTGTCCTTGAGCAAGGCACTTAACCCTAATTTGCTCCAGGGGCTGACCCTGTAGTTATTCTGTCATTGTAAATAAGAATTTGTACTTAACTTACTTGCCTAGTTAAATAAATGTTAAATTAAAACAATTCTTGCCTCCTTCTCAATTGTGTAAAAGGTTTTGTGAAGAAAGTAGACGTGATGAATCGAGGAAAGGTGAATTGAGAAAGGGTCTAATTGTGTCTGTAACTCAGGGATGTAGCTTCACTGCCCTCTATAGTCATAACATGGTACTGTTTTCATGTGGACCTGCAGTATAATCTCTATGACACTAGGTGGTGCTGTTGTTCATACATCTACTACTGAAGCCTTTAAAGGCAGCAATGCATGAGGGCGTGAACAGGACCATGTATCGACCATCCAATATATTCTCCTCCTGTGGAACACAGAGCTCTCACTTTGAAAGTTTAACTTCAGCTTTAACTCAGGCTAGTAAGACTTACCCGTTTCCATCTTGTTTACTGTGACAGCCATTAGTGTGGAACAGAGGAAATCATCCGTCTTTCTGTGGTATTTAAGTTACTGTTAGTCAATAAAACCATTCAATACACACAGTAAGCAACTGTGTAACCTTTATATTTTAAGAACAAATTCTTATTTACAATGACGGCCTACACCAGCTAAACTCGGACGACGCTGGGCCAATTGTGCGCCGCCCTGTGGGACTCCCAGTGACGTACGGTTGTGATACAGTCTGGTTGTGATACAGCAAAGCACCAGCATTCTTCAAAAAAAGACAAAAGAAAAAACCAAGGAACTGGATAGACTTGATGACCTCACAGACACCTGTCTGACAAATTACATTTATTTTTATATTTGTTATTTTATTTAACCTTTATTTAACTAGGCAAGTCAGTTAAGAACAAAGTCTTATTTACAATGACGGCCTACCAAAATGCAAAAGACCTCCTGCAGGGATGGGGGCTGGGATTAAAAATATGAAAAAATTAAATAAAAATATATGACAAAACACACATCACGACAAGAGAGACAACACAACACTACATAAAGAGAGACCTGAGACAACACAACATGGTAGCAACACAACATGACAACAACATGGTAGCAACACAACATGACAACAACATGGTAGCAACACAACATGACAACAACATGGTAGCAACACAACATGACAACAACATGGTAGCAACACAACATGACAACAACATGGTAGCAACACAACATGACCACAACATGGTAGCAACACAACATGACAACAACATGGTAGCAACACAACATGACAACAACATGGTAGCAACACAACATGACCACAACATGGTAGCAACACAACATGACAACAACATGGTAGCAACACAACATGACCACAACATGGTAGCAACACAACATGACAACAACATGGTAGCAGCACAACATGACCACAACATGGTAGCAACACAACATGGTAGCAACACAACATGGTAGCAGCACAACATGATCACAACATGGTAGCAACACAACATGGTAGCAACACAACATGGTAGCAGCATAAAACATGGTACAAACATTATTGGGCACAGGCAACAGCACAAAGGACAAGAAGGTAGAGATGACAATACATCACGCATTGTATGTGTGTGTGCGTGCATGTTCACATGTTGTGTGTTTGTGCGTGTTCTCGTGTTGCTTGTATGTACGCACGCAAAGTGTGTGTGAGTGTGTGTTCACTTGTCTGCTATGTCAATGAGTCCTGTTAAATGTCTGCTATGTCCCTGACACCTGGTAACTGCTGACCCCTGGCCCCTGGTAACTGATGACCCCTGACCCCTGGTAACTGCTGGCCCCTGGTAACTGGTGACCCCTGACCCTGGTAACTGCTGACCCCTGGTAACTGAAGACCCCTGGCCCCTGGTAACTCCTGATCCCTGACCCCTGGTAACTACTGATCCCTGGCCCCTGGTAACTGGTGACCCCTGACCCCTGGAAACGGGTGACCCCTGGAAACGGGTGACCCCTGGCCCCTAACACCAGGTAACTGATGATCCCTGGTAACTGATGACCCCTGGCCCTGGTAACTGGTGACCCCTGACCCCTGGTAACTACTGACCCCTGGCCCTTGGTAACTGCTGATCCCTGACACCTGGTAACTGCTGACCCCTGACCCCTGGTAACTGCTGATCCCTGTCCCCTGGTAACCGCTGACCCCTGTCCCCTGGTAACTGGTGACCCCTGACCCCTGGTAACTGATGACCCCTGGCCCCATGTAACTGCTGATCCCTGACCCCTGCTAACTGCTGATCCCTGACACCTGGTAACTGCTGATCCCTGACACCTGGTAACTGCTGATCCCTGACAACGCTGTGTACTACTCCCTTCACAGAACAGCACAACTGAGCAAGAGAACAAGTACATTAGTGTCTAGTTTGAGAAACAGACACCTCACAAGTCCTCAACTGGCAGCTTCATTAAATATTACCCGCAAAACACCAGTCTCAATGTCAACAGTGAAGAGGTGACTCCGGGATGCTGGCCTTCTAGGCAGAGTTGAAAAGAAAAAGCCATATCTCAGACTGACCAATAAAAAGAAAAGATTAAGATGGGCAAAAGAACAGACACTGGACAGAGGAAGATATGGCTTTTTCTTTGCAACTCTACTATTTATGAAGCTGCCAGTTGAGGACATGTGAGGTGTCTGTTTCTCAAACTAGACACTAATGTACTTGTCCTCTTGCTCAGTTGTGCACCGGGGCCTCATTTACAACATGAACAATGTCTACACTGTATTTCTGATCAATTTGATGTCATTTTAATGGACAAAAAATGTGGTCCCCCTGGGGGGATTTCTAAGGGACCCCAAACTTTTGAACGGTAGTGTACATATTAGCCTCTGCGTGTGTTTTACCAAATGAGTCTTACTGCATAAGATTATACAGCCAGTGGTAAAGAAGTAATACATGCAAAAGGGCAAAACATTTACCCAGTTTTCACTGACTGTCTGGAGTCACAAAGGCTTTATCGGCCAGCAGCCAGTCGGTTCCAGAACCCTGGGATATTTAAAATGCAAAGATTATAAATTCAAAGACTTTGTTTCATTTGTAAATAGGTCAAAGGAATCTAACAAGTGTTGTGTCCCAAATGGCACCCTATTATATAGTGCACTATGGAGGGAATAGGGTGCCATTTGGGACGCACCCCAGGTCTCAGAGGAGCTAGAAGACAGGCTGTTTTTCAGATTCCTATTAACATGGACGACCCTGTTCTATCAGAAGCCTGCCTTGCACAGATGCCTCCTCCCCTCCCTTCTACCTCTCCCCTCCCATCCTCTCCCATCTCCTCCTCTCCCCTCCCATCCTCTCCCATCTCCTCCTCTACTCTCCCATCCTCTCCCATCTCCTCTTCTCCCCTCCCATCCTCTCCCATCTCCTCCTCTACTCTCCCATCCTCTCCCATCTCCTCCTCTCCCCTCCCATCCTCTCCCATCTCCTCCTCTACTCTCCCATCCTCTCCCATCTCCTCCTCTCCCCTCCCATCCTCTCCCATCTCCTCCTCTCCCCTCCCATCCTCTACCATCTCCTCCTCTCCCCTCCCATCCTCTCCCATCTCCTCCTCTCCCCTCCCATCCTCTCCCATCTCCTCCTCTCCCCTCCCATCCTCTCCCATCTCCTCCTCTCCCCTCCCATCCTCTCCCATCTCCTCCTCTCCCCTCCCATCCTCTCCCATCTCCTCCTCTCCTCTCCCATCCTCTCCCATCTCCTCCTCTCCTATCCCATCTCCTCTCCCATCTCCTCCTCTCCCCTCCTCTCCTATCCCATCTCCTCTCCCTCTCTGCAACTCTGCAGTTTATATACAGGCCAGAGCCTAAAGCAAGAGAAGAGATTGCAATACTAGAATCAGAGAGGGGGTTCGTGCCTCAGGCCTCGACACCGTTAGTGAATCACCCTCCAGATGACCCCTCCTCCCATCCCAACACACACCCTGCCCCCATTTCAAACAGGCAATGAACTGGTCCTCCTAAATAGATCTAAATATCTACCCTGTAGTCCCCCTCCACCCACGTTGTGCGATATAGGACAAGAGGGTCGATCGTTTACAATTTTGTGTGTGTTCTGTTTTAACTACCAACTCCCTGGTGGACTGTTCCAAGAAACAGCAGAGCTGTCGTTTTATGTGTCATGTCCCTGTATTTGTACTATTAGGTGACTTAAACTGGGATATGCTTAACACCCCGGCTGTCCTTCAATCTAAGATAGATGCCCTCAATCTCACACAAATTATCAAGGAACCCACCAGGTACAACCCTAAATCCGTAAACATGGGTACCATCATAGATATCATCCTAACTAACTTGCCCTCCAAATACACCTCCTCTGTTTTCAACCAGGATCTCAGCGATCACTGCCTCATTGCCTGCGTTCGTAATGGGTCAGCGGTCAAACGACCACCCCTTATCACTGTCAAACGCTCCCTAACACACTTCTGCAAGCAGGCCTTTCTAATCGATCTGGCCCGGGTATCCTGGAAGGGAATTGACCTCATCCCATCAGTAGAGGACGCCTGGTTGTTCTTTAAAAGTGCTTTCCTCACCATCTTAAATAAGCATGCCCCTTTCAAAAAACATCCTGTGGCGCACTGCATTAGCATCGAATAGCCCCCATGATATACAGCTTTTCAGGGAAGTCAGGAACCAATATACACAGTCAGTTAGAAAAGCAAAGGCTAGCTTTTTCAAACAGAAATGTGCATCCTGTAGTACTAATTCCAAAAAGTTCTGGGACACTGTAAAGTCCATGGAGAATAAGAGCATCTCCTCCCAGTTGCCCACTGCATTGAGGATAGGAAACACTGTCACCACTGATAAATTTACGATAATCAAACATTTCTATAATAATTTTGCTACGGCTGGCCATGCTTTCCACCTGGCAACCCCTACCCCGGCCAACAGCTCTGTACCCCCCGCAGCAACCTGCCCAAGCCCCCCCCGCTTCTCCTTCACCCAAATCCAGACAGTTGATGTTCTGAAAGAGCTGCTAAATCTGGACCTCTACAAATCTGCTGGGCTAGACAATCTGGACTCTTTCTTTCTAAAATTATACGCCAAAATTATTGCAACCCCTATTCCCAGCCTGTTTAACCTCTCTTTCGTATCGTCTGAGATCCCTAGAGATTGGAAAGCTGCGGCGGTCATCCCCCTCTTCAAAGGGGGAGACACTCTAGACCCAAACTGTTATAGACCTATATCCATCCTCCCCTGCCTTTCTAAAGTCTTCAAAAGCCAAGTTAATAAACAGATCACTGACTTCTTCGAATCCCACCGTACCTTCTCTGCTATGCAATCTGGTTTCCGAGCTGGTCATGGGTGCACCTCAGCTACGCTCAAGGTACTAAATGATATCATAACCGCCATCGATAGAAGACAGTACTGTGCAGCCGTCTTCATCGACCTGGCCAAGGCTTTCGACTCTGTCAATCACCGCATTTTTATTGGCAGACTCAACAGCCTTGGTTTCTCAAGTGACTGCCATGCCTGGTTCTCCAACTACTTCGCAGACAGAGTTCAGTGTATCAAATCGGAGGGCCTGCTGTCCGGTCCCCTGGAAGTCTCTATGGGGGTGCCACAGGGTTCAATTCTTGGGCCAACCCTATTCTCTATATACATCAACGTGTCGCTCTCGCTGCTGTTGACTCTGATCCACCTCTACGCATACGACACCATTCTGTATAAATCTGGCCTCTCTTTGGACACTGTATTAACTAACCTTCAAACAAGCTTCAACGCCATACAACACTCCTTCCGTGGCTCCAACTGCTCTTAAATGCTAGTAAAACTAAATGCATGCTTTTCAATCGAACGCTGCCCGCACCCGCCCACCGGACTATCATCAGTACTCTCGACGGGTCTGACTTAGAATATGTGGACACCTTCAAATACCTAGGCGTCTGGTTAGACTGTAAACTCTCCTTCCAGACTCACATTAACCATCTCCAATCCAAAATTAAATCTAGAATCAGCTTCCTATTTCGCAACAAAGCCTCCTTCACTCATGCTGCCAAACATGCCCTCGTAAAACTAACTATCCTACCGATCCTTGACTTCGGCGATCCTAACCTTACTGCATTTTGCACTACATTTGACACTCTGTATATAGATTCTCTATTGTGTTATTGACTGTACGTTTGTTTTATTCTCATGTGTAACTCTGTGTTGTTGTTTTTTGTCGCACTGCTTTGCTTTGTCTTGGCCAGGTCACAGTTGTAAATGAGAACTAGTTCTCAACTGACCTACCTGGTTAAATAAAGGTGAAAAAAAAAAAAAAAGCTTCCGTCAGCATGTAAGAAGTGTAATTGCATTCATACTTGGTCAGTTTCCTTCACCATGTAAGACTGTATATAGTCCTATACAACCTTATAGATACACAGAATATTTAGGAATGTGTGCCAGATTTTAATCTGTTGTTCCTCTGCCAGGCTTCCTCCTGCCTTGTGCCTCTCCCTTCCCCTCATCATGTCTCCTTCTCCTGGATGTTGACTCTCTCTTCCCCAGTAGGTAGATAGATACTGTCCAGAGAGCGCTGTAACCACTCTGGCTCTCGCTCCATTAAGACAGAGGATGTGTACATCTCAAATGGCACCTTATTCCCTACATAGTGCACTGCTTTTGACCAGAGTCCTATGGCCCTAGTCAAAAGTAGTGCACTATATAGGGAATAGGGTGTCATGGTCCTGGTCTAAAGTAGTGCACTATATAGGGAATAGGGTGCCATTTGGGAATCAAACAGAATGTCAGCAGAGACACAGAGGGCCTGGAGGAGAGGAGGAAGGTTGAGGAGGAGAGGACATAAGTGCCACCCTGCTCCATACATCACCCTGATGACCTGTCATAAAGCAGTGTCCCTACCTACCTTACTCCCCATACATCACCCTGATGACCTGTCATAAAGCAGTGTCCCTACCTACCTTACTCCCCATACATCACCCTGATGACCTGTCATAAAGCAGTGTCCCTACCTACTCTAGTCCCCATACATCACCCTGATGACCTGTCATAAAGCAGTGTCCCTACCTACCTTACTCCCCATACATCACCCTGATGACCTGTCATGAAGCAGTGTCCCTACCTACCTTACTCCCCATACATCACCCTGATGACCTGTCATAAAGCAGTGTCCCTACCTAATCTGCTCCCCATACATCACCCTGATGACCTGTCATAAAGCAGTGTCCCTACCTACCTTACTCCCCATACATCACCCTGATGACCTGTCATGAAGCAGTGTCCCTACCTACCTTACTCCCCATACATCACCCTGATGACCTGTCATAAAGCAGTGTCCCTACCTAATCTGCTCCCCATACATCACCCTGATGACCTGTCATAAAGCAGTGTCCCTACCTACCTTACTCCCCATACATCACCCTGATGACCTGTCATAAAGCAGTGTCCCTACCTAATCTGCTCCCCATACATCACCCTGATGACCTGTCATAAAGCAGTGTCCCTACCTACTCTGCTCCCCATACATCACCATGATGACCTGTCATGAAGCAGTGTCCCTACCTACCTTACTCCCCATACATCACCCTGATGACCTGTTATAAAGCAGTGTCCCTACCTACTCTGCTCCCCATACATCACCATGATGACCTGTCATAAAGCAGTGTCCCTACCTACCTTACTCCCCATACATCACCCTGATGACCTGTCATAAAGCAGTGTCCCTACCTAATCTGCAGTGTCCCTACCTACTCTACTCCCCATACATCACCCTGATGACCTGTTATAAAGCAGTGTCCCTACCTACCTTACTCCCCATACATCACCATGATGACCTGTTATAAAGCAGTGTCCCTACCTACCTTACTCCCCATACATCACCCTGATGACCTGTTATAAAGCAGTGTCCCTACCTACTCTGCTCCCCATACATCACCATGATGACCTGTTATAAAGCAGTGTCCCTACCTACCTTACTCCCCATACATCACCCTGATGACCTGTTATAAAGCAGTGTCCCTACCTACCTTACTCCCCATACATCACCCTGATAACCTGTCATGAAGCAGTGTCCCTACCTACCTTACTCCCCATACATCACCCTGATGACCTGTCATGAAGCAGTGTCCCTACCTACTCTAGTCCCCATACATCACCCTGATGACCTGTCATGAAGCAGTGTCCCTACCTACACTACTCTCCATCCCCTTCTCCTCTCCTCCACCACCTCAGACATCTTCAAACTCCCAGGCACATAAAAATAATTATAATCTGGATATAACACAGACAGGGATGGAGGTTAAGGTAATTATCTAAACCTGGGGTGGGGTGTGTGTGTGTGTGTGTGTGTGTGTGTGTGTGTGTGTGTGTGTGTGTGTGTGTGTGTGTGTGTGTGTGTGTGTGTGGTAACACCACTTTAATAACACGGTCCTTCATTTGTCTGTCTGGTTGTTGATCTAGACATTAAAGGATTGTTTGATCATGATCTCACTACTGCAAGGATATCACACACAGGCTGTCATTGTACATGTGTTGTTAATTGACCTGCCTGGTTAAATAAATAAAGGTCCAAAACAAAGTGAGGATAGCATGTGAATTGACCAGATAACGGACAATATGAACATATGGTCTGGGACTCAGAATGTCTGGAAGAACATAAAATAGAAAAGATGAAACATACGGCAATGACTGACATCCCCACAGGTGCAACAGACATGGTGTGAAGTTACAAGAGGTTGGAGAGGATTAGATAAATGGTGTGAAGTTACAATCAGCTTCACATAGAAATATTGATGAGAGCAGAGTAGGATGAGAACAGAGCAGAACAGAGCAGAACAGAGCAGGATGATAACAGAGCAGAACAGAGCAGGATGATAACAGAGCAGAACAGAGTAAGATGAGAACAGAACAGGATGAGAACAGAGCAGAACAGAGTAGGATGACAACAGAGCAGAACAGAGTAGGATGAGAACAGAGCAGAACAGAGTAGGATGAGAACAGAGCAGGATGATAACAGAGCAGAACAGAGTAGGATGAGAACAGAGCAGGATGAGAACAGAGCAGAACAGAGTAGGATGAGAACAGTGCAGAACAGAGTAGGATGAGAACAGAACGGAACAGAGTAGGATGAAAACAGAGCAGAACAGAGTAGGATGAGAACAGAGCAGAACAGAGCAGGATGAGAACAGAGTAGGGTGAGAACAGAGCAGAACAGAGCAGGATGAGAACAGAGCAGAACAGAGTAGGGTGAGAACAGAGCAGAACAGAGTAGGGTGAGAACAGAGCAGAGCAGAGTAGGGTGAGAACAGAGCAGAACAGAGCAGGATGAGTCCCAAGTAGCTCAGATGGTAGAGCATGGTGCTTGCAGCGCCAGGGCTGTGGGTTTGATTCCCACGGGGGACCCGTACAAAAAATGTATGAAAGTAAAAAGTATGACTAACTAACTGTAAGTCGCTCTGGATAAGAGTCTGCTAAATTACTAACATGTAAAAACGCAGAACGGGGATTGATGTAGGGGACTGATGTAGGAGGACTGATGTAGGGGGCTGATGTAGGAGGACTGATGTAGGGGGCTGATGTAGGAGGACTGATGTAGGAGGACTGATGTAGGAGGACTGATGTAGGAGGACTGATGTAGGGGGCTGATGTAGGAGGACTGATGTAGGGGGCTGATGTAGGAGGACTGATGTAGGAGGACTGATATAGGGGACTGATGTAGGAGGACTGATGTAGGGGGCTGATGTAGGAGGGCTGATGTAGGAGGACCGATGTAGGGGGCTGATGTAGGAGGGCTGATGTAGGAGGACTGATGTAGGAGGACTGATGTAGGGGACTGATGTAGGGGGCTGATGTAGGGGGCTGATGTAGGAGGACTGATGTAGGGGACTGATGTAGGGGACTGATGTAGGGGGCTGATGTAGGAGGGCTGATGTAGGAGGACTGATGTAGGGGGCTGATGTAGGAGGGCTGATGTAGGAGGACTGATGTAGGGGACTGATGTAGAGGGCTGATGTAGGAGGGCTGATGTAGGAGGGCTGATGTAGGAGGACTGATGTAGGAGGACTGATGTAGGGGGCTGATGTAGGAGGACTGATGTAGGGGGCTGATGTAGGAGGACTGATGTAGGGGGCTGATGTAGGAGGACTGATGTAGGGGGCTGATGTAGGAGGACTGATGTAGGAGGACTGATGTAGGAGGACTGATATAGGGGACTGATGTAGGAGGACTGATGTAGGGGGCTGATGTAGGAGGGCTGATGTAGGAGGACTGATGTAGGGGGCTGATGTAGGAGGGCTGATGTAGGAGGACTGATGTAGGAGGCTGATGTAGGGGGCTGAGACAAGGAGACTCCTGTTACCACATTAAACCATACAGCCCAGCTGAGACAAGGAGACTCCTGTTACCACATTAAACCATACAGCCCAGCTGAGACAAGGAGACTCCTGTTACCACATTAAACCATACAGCCCAGCTGAGACAAGGAGACTCCTGTTACCACATTAAACCATACAGCCCAGCTGAGACAAGGAGACTCCTGTTACCACATTAAACCATACAGCCCAGCTCCCTGAACCCCAGCAGCGCCTGCATCTTGCACCCTCTCACCCTGACCACACCGAGCCTGTCAGGCCCCACAGCTCAAACACAGCAGGCTGTCTAGTAGCGTGTCGTGCAGCAAGCTAATTTAATTGGACGAGGGCTAGAAGACCAGAAGAACACAGAATTAGAGTTCCACCACTGTACAGAGTTTATTTCTGGAGAACCTTGGGCTTCAGAGAGGAGACCAGAAAGGTTCACTGTCAGTACGGATAGGTCTGAGAAAGAGGCCAAGCATATTTCCTCCTGAGTACTAGGTCAACCTAGTTGAAATAATACACTGTATCAGTCAAAAGTTTAGACACGCCTACTCATTCCAGGGTTTTTCTTTATTTTTACTATTTTCTACATTGTAGAATACTGACAGTGACATATATAATCAATATGTGGTTCATGCATGAATGCAACCCAGAACTGTAGTGTTGTCAACGCTCAGAGGGAGTTAGAACCCACTGAGCCACTGGGAGCACATTATACATACCGTACACTACCGGTCAAAAGTTTTAGCACACCTACTCATTCAAGGGTTTTTCTTTATTTTTACTATTTTCTACATTGTAGAATAATAGCGAAGACATCAAAACTGTGAAATAACACATATAGAATCATGTGTTAAACAAATCAACATATATTTTATATTTGAGAATCTTCAAATAGCCACCCTTTGCCTTGATGACAGCTTTGCACACTCTTGGCATTATCTCAACCAGCTTCATGAGGTAGTCACCTGGAATGCATTTAAATTAACAGGTGTGCCTTGTTAAAAGTTAATTTGTGGAATTGTTTTCATTCTTAATGAGTTTGAGACAATCAGTTGTGTTGTGACAAGGTAGGGGTGGTATACAGAAGATATCCCTATTTGGTAAAAGACCAAGTCCATATTATGGCAAGAACAGCTCAAATAAGCAAAGAGAAACAACAGTCCATCATTACTTTAAGACATGAAGGTCAGTCAATCCAGAAAATGTTGAAAGTTTCTTCAAG